>SJYV01044322.1:304938-543928 GCA_006410875.1 Neotragus pygmaeus
ACCGACAGGAAGTCCAGAGGAAGATAGTTTAGAACTGGTGTATCTCTCAAAGGTGCAAACAAAGAATCAGGCATCTTTAACCTTTTCTGAGCCTTCGTAACTTTATTCCTCATGGTCACAATATGGTTGCTTTATCTCTTGACATTGCATCTGCCTTCTAAGCCAGAAGAGGGAAGAGCCAAAGCCTTTTCTTTTAAAATTGTCTTTCATCCCAGAAAGCCCTCCCAAAGAACTCTGACCTATATTTCACTGACTGAAGCCTATGTCATTGGGTCACCCATGGCTACAAAGGAATCTGGAAAGGCAAACATTATTACTTTGTTTGCTGATTTCCATATGGAGGAATATTAATAAGATGGTTGGAAATTGGATGTTGAATGAGTCAAGCTGTAGTATCTGACCTAAAGACAGATCCGTTATCACACACAGATCATTCCAATGTAAGGTGTCAAGCATTACAGAGTTATAAGATGCTACCTGCAGAGTGCAGCAGGGTCTAGGAGCCAGAATCAGAATAAGAATTTGGGCTGACAAAAAGACAGTTTATTAGGTGATCAAAGCATTTCAGGCAGAGAAAAACAACAGGGCCAAACACAGGCGCACACACACACACAGAAAGCAGTATTAGCACCTGAGGAATTTGGAGCTAATGTTGAAATCTAGCATGTATGTGAGAAAGTGGAAGACGTTAGAAGGGCTGCCAAGGGTGAGGTCATAAAGACCCTAACTAGTACATGACTCCTAAGTTGGTTCCTTACTGAGTATGTGACGGGACTCCAAGCTCAGGTTGGATGATTTTTTCTCAGCAGCTTTGGTCCTTGGAGAAACTAACCTGTATGTGTGGATGCTGGGCCCCAGATTTCAACTCAGAACTAGCTCTCCTGCTTCAAATCAATCTCAGTTAGCTGTCACCTGCTGTCTTCCTCAGAGCAATTCCTTGAATTTCACTTTTTATTCAGAAAACACAGAGCACTGTCAGGATCTCAGACCCAGTCCATTTGCATCAAGATCTGGTCTCATCATCCCCCGTGTGACTGAGTTAACTGTACCAGAAGGTACATGTTAAAGATCCAGCCACTTGCATGCTGTTCCTTACAGGAGCACTCTCACATCTGAAGGCATTTTACCCCATGTGAGCCCTCTGGGACCTGTCTCAGTGACTTGTGGGAAAGGAAGCTGTTAGAAGATACTAGCTGACAGCCTGAATATACAAATCATTTCTAGGTAACAGTCACACCAGTGTAGTGGGGAAAGGCACAGGCGTGGGCCTCAGACAGACCAGGTCATAATCGCAACTTTGGCCCCGTAACTGTGTGACCTTGTGAAGATTATGTCATCTCTTTGCCTACCTAACAAGTGTTATGCGAATTCAAAGACAAGGTATATGAGAAGTTTTTCATCAAGTCCAAGTGCAACATCTGATGTTATACAACCAGTTAGTGCATGGCAAAGCCACAAGCACAACACAACTTTGGAAATTCAGTTCTTGGCATCCCCAGCATATAGTACCTATGTTATTATATGAATTAGTTACTGAATGTTAATAAACTTGTAATTTCTTCATGTTTCAAAACAGAAATGACAGGAGCAACTTAAAACTTTAATCCCCATCTCTATAGACTTCCAGGACCTTCTTGGTCTCTCCTGAGGTTAAAAAAAAGTCCCAGTTTTAATGATCAAGTCAGATGTAATTATGCTAATTCTAGCCTTTCTTGACTAAAAACTATGGTATACTTAGAGAATCTTAACAAGAGCTTATTTGACCATTGGGCAGCAACAGAGTGATTTGAGTCTGAGTCTGTTTACCAGGCAAATAGTAATACCAGATTGTAAACACACATGCACAGGTCTGTCTCTGTGTCAGGTACTATAGAATGGCTCACTCTACATTCATTTCCAATCATCTCCTCCCCTGCCTTCTCTATATAGAGGCTGAAGGCAAAATACTCACTTTCCCAGACTCACCTGCTGTTAAGGGTAGCCTCTTGACACAGTACTGACCAGACACGTAGGTGAAAATCTCTGGGGAAGGGTTTCCTAGGAAAGAAATGATAAAACCTACTTTTGTCTTGGGTTCTAGGTCCCATTTTTAAAATTTAGACAATGTACTTTTCACAACGCTTGTCTGAAGTTACTTGGAAGATAAAAAACTTACCTGATAGCTAAAGGCAAATCTCTACATTGACACCCAACATATCTGTTCATGGGCTAATCTGTTGACCACCAGGAACAATATCCTGACAAGCTAGCACTGACTCCCCTTTTAGGTATGTGACAGAAGTGACCAGATGAGGACAAGGCTATCACCTCTTAGAACTGCAGACTATGAAGTTGACGCACTGCAGCTAGAGGACTTAGGTTCTAGGACTGACTACCATTAGTGTATGCTATAGCAGTGTCAAAAAGTAGCTGGTGAAAGAACTGTCTCTTCAACAAATGGTGTTGGGACAACTGGATGCCCATATGCAAAAGAAAGAAGTTGGAGTCCTACCTCACACTATGCACAAAAATTAAATCAAAATGGATCAATGACCTACTTTCAAGAGCTAAAATCTTAATAAAACACTTAGAACAGGAGAAAATCTTCATGACCTTGGATTTAGTAATGAACTCTTAAATATGACATCAAAAGCACAAGCAACAAAAGAAATTGTAAATAAAATGGATTCCCATCAAAATTAAAAACTTTTGTGCATCAAAGAACATCATCAAGAAAATAAAAAGACAACCTACAGAATAGAAGAAACTAGATCCATGTGTCTAGTATCCATAATATATCAAGCACTCTTACAACTCAATGACAAACAATCCAATTTAAAAAATGAGCAGAAGGCTCACAGATATTTTTCCAAAAAAGATACACAGTGGCCAAGCACATGAAAAGATGCTCAGTACCCATAAGGGAAACACAAATAGAAACCACAATGAGGTACCACTTCACATCCATCAGAATGACTATAATTTTTAAAAGTAGGAAATAAGCATTGGTGAGAATGTAGAGAAATCAGAACCCTCAAGCATTCTTGGTGGCAGCATGAAAGTCTGACAGTTTCTCAGAATATTAAATATAAAATTACCATATGACTGAGTAGTTACACCCTAATATATAGATACAAAAGAACTGGAAATTGGTATTCAAATAACATGTACACACACATTCATAGCAGCACTATTCACAGTAGCAAAACGGTGGAAACAGCCCAAGTACCCATTAACAGATGAATGGATAAATAAACCTGTGGTATATGAACATCATTTATATGATGTTATGATGTTATGTTATATGTGGAGATGTACTTCAACAACTTTATGCTAAGTGGAAAAAAAAAGACAACAAAAAGACTAATTTGGGGAGGTGGTAAATGGTACTAAAATACCACTGTTTATTTCAAAATGGCTAATTTTATGTTACATGATTTTCACTTCAATTTTTTTAAAGATAGGCTCCCTAGACTACATATAATTAGTAGAGGTCGTTGACCTGCTGTAAAAGTATTGGAAAGTCTTTTCCTTTATTCTATGGTATAAAATAAGAACATAATTCCATTCTTCAGTAGCCTTTCTGGAGGATACCGTTTTCTGGTTTCTTCTTCTTGTCCCTCTGCTTGCCTTGAACATTTCCCCTTTTGTTCAATACCCACTAGAAAAGTGAATAATAACTGCATATGCTCTGGCAGAAAGAAATCAATTGCTGAAATACAAATTTTTTTTAATCACTAAAAATGGAATTATCAGGGGTCTTAGCTTCATTTATCCATACAATGTCATTACAGTTTGAAATAGATAATAAAAGTCTAGCAGCTGGACTTGTNTGCTCTGGCAGAAAGAAATCAATTGCTGAAATACAAATTTTTTTTAATCACTAAAAATGGAATTATCAGGGGTCTTAGCTTCATTTATCCATACAATGTCATTACAGTTTGAAATAGATAATAAAAGTCTAGCAGCTGGACTTGTCTCAGAACTCTTGTGACAATTTTAACCAGTCTTGTAAAAGTCTGGAATGCCCGGTATTCAGATTTCACCATAGACTTTTATCCAAGTTCATTAGTTTCCTAGTGCTGCCATAACAACGTACCTCAGAGTGGCTTAAAGCATTGATTTCATTTGAGTTTTAGAGGCTAGAAATTTGAAATCAAGGGCCATGTTCCTTCTGAAGTCTCTTGGGGAAGAATCTGTCCGTGCTTCCTCCTGTTCTGGTGGCCCCAGGCAGTCCTTGATTTGTGGTAGATTCACTCTCTTCTCTGCCTCCATCTTCATAACTTGCTGGCTGTGTCTCTGTGTCTTCTCTTAAGGGCATGTCATGGGATTTAGAGCCCACCCTAAATCGGAGAAGGCAATGTCACCCCACTCCAATACTCTTGCCTGGAAAATCCCATGGATGGAGGAGCCTGGAAGGCTGCAGTCTATGGGGTCACTGAGGGTCGGACACGACTAAGTGACTTCACTTTCACTTTTCACTCTCACGCACTGGAGAAGGAAATGGCAACCCACTCCAGTGTTCTTGCTTGGAGAATCCCAGGGATGGACGAGCCTGGTGGGCTGCCGTCTATGGGGTTGCACAGAGTCGGACACGACTGAAGCGACTTAGCAGCAGCAGCTAAATCCAGAATGATCTCACCTTGAGATCCTTAACTAATTATATCTGCTGATTTTTTCACATGAGTTCACATTCTGACATTCTAGGGGAGCATGAATTTTGGGAGGACATTTATTCCAAGGGGAACTTGCTGACCCAGAAACTAAACCCAGGTCTTCCGCATTGCAGGCAGATACTTTACCAACTGAGCTACGTGGGAACTTTGTGGTGGCTCAGACAGTAAAGCATTTGCCTACAATGTAGGAGACCTGGATTTGATCCCTGGGTTGGGAAGATCCCCTGGAGAAAGAAATGGCAAACCACTCCAGTATTCTTGCCTGGAAAATCCCATGGACGGAGGAGCCTGGTAGGCTACAATCCCTGGGGTCACAAAGAGTCGGACACAACTGAGCGACTTCACTTTACTTTCATTCACCCCACTACTCCATGTAAGCAACCTAATTTCTCTTTTTGACACAGCAAGGTTTTTTCAAGATGCAAATTTAAATTTGGCTTGGTAAGATAAGAATCAATCTTCTGTGGAGAACTTTATTTAAAAAATAAATATTTAATCTTCAAAAGAAACTAAATCAAATCCCTAGAACTGAGTCCTCTATACCTACTAAAACTGATGTACGTAAATAAGAAAAATACCTTTTGACAGAAACAAAGCATGACAGATTGGTGCTATAGTATTTATAATTTATTACTTGTGAAAATAACTTCAGCTTTCTCATCAAAATGACAATAAATCCTCTCCCAGAAGTCAGGGGCCTTGGCACGATTTTTACTAAGAAGAACCTTCTTTTAAAATTCCTAAACCATAATTTTTAACAGCTAAAATCAATTTTTTAAAAATTTGGATGGTGAAACTTTATAACTGTCTTCATAATATACAGTGATATCTATTATGTAGTCAAGTATCAATTGTTAATTGATAAGTATTATAATTATTTAATATTCAGGTAATTTTATAAACAAGTTACTTAATTACAAGACAATGTTGGTAGATCATATATTTTTCAAAGTGTAAGACCAATCTTCACTTCATATAGTTTAAGATCTAGGGTAGATTTTTCCTACGTTAGTGAAAATTGTATTATAAATTGTCAGGAATTATTTCTAATGTACCTCCATATGAAAAAGTAGAAGTTATTTTTATTTTTTATATAAAATAGTAAGTATGAACCTAATGCAGAAATCTGATGTTAGACAATTCCTTTGGCAGAAAACATTTAATTATAAACAGGTCTTAAACACATCTATAAGATTATGAAAAAGAAAGAAAAATAACCCTGTTTTTCTTATTAACATCAAAAATATCATCTCAGTACACAGATTTAATAACATTTTTATACTATCAACANCTTTGGCAGAAAACATTTAATTATAAACAGGTCTTAAACACATCTATAAGATTATGAAAAAGAAAGAAAAATAACCCTGTTTTTCTTATTAACATCAAAAATATCATCTCAGTACACAGATTTAATAACATTTTTATACTATCAACAACCTGTAACACAAAATTCACTACAGTATGGCAAAAATAAAATTATTTTTAATTTAAAAGGGAGAAGAAACTTCCAGATATATAAAATTTCACAGATAAATGCCAATATACACTATGTACACGTTTCATGTTATATTGTTCCAAAACTACATTAGTTGAACTTAAAAATGGCAGAACCCAAATTAGTGGGTGTGCAGTATTTATTGTAATTCAAAGACTTACACAGAATCAAGCTTTTACAACTCAGATCACAATTATACATAAATTATTTACACAAACATTAAAATAACTTTATTAAATATTGTTTGGGAGAAAAATGTAAGATTTTTCATATATTATGCAAATTTTAATTATTATCAAGAGGTTTTGTAAATGTTTTTCTGCTTTGTTTTCTTTATAGAAGATTGATTTCCAAAAAAGTAAGGTGCTGTTTTAGAATTTCTTACAAGTATATAACTGAATTCACATAGAAGGAAAATACTGGATAAAAAACAGAAAACAGATATGAACGGTTAAAAGTTTCTTTCCAGTTACTTCTATCTGAAATAAGACAATGACAGAAATTGGGTTTTTCAAATTCTGCTTGTTTTTCTCTTTAAATGTAGACCAAGTAGTATATAGAAGACTGTTTTTTTCCAGAATATAGTTTCTTTGAAAAAGGAACATATTTATAATGGAATTGCTATAAATACAGAAATGACAAATATTTCCAGAGCACTATCTTCAAGTGGATTCTTAGTAGAAAGATTAAGGGCTTTCTTTAAAAAACAATATAGAAATCTTGCTTCCATACAAGTTTATTTATTTTTGCAGCTTGCAGGATCTTAGTTTGAATATGGACCCCAGTGATAACAGCGCCAAGTCATAACCAATGGAGAGCCAGGGAATTCCTGTGAGTTAAATTTTTAAAAACTTAACTTTACATCCATTGTTTCTCCCAGTTGAAATACCATGAATCTGTAAGCACATGTATTCACATTTTGTGCTATCTATAAAAAGTTGGTAGATGATGCAGTAGTGGTGCAAATTCTGTTGCACCCATTGGTTTACTACCTAATTCCCAAGTAAATGGGATATATTAGTATTTCAAACTCACCTAGAACATAGGCTTCAGGAAAACTGTCTTGATGGCTTCCCTATAAATCCACTGCCTATTATTCCACAAGCTCAAGATTACTTCTCAGAGCAATGGCCAAAATTGTCAACAATCTGGCATACCACTGGTATTCAAATCACCTTTTAAAAAAACAACACATCAGTAAAAACACACATCATTCATGTCTGGTATACACTGCATCAAGTTATTAGGAATGTCTCGTAGCTCAAATTCACATAGTCTGGAAAAAGGANTGTCAACAATCTGGCATACCACTGGTATTCAAATCACCTTTTAAAAAAACAACACATCAGTAAAAACACACATCATTCATGTCTGGTATACACTGCATCAAGTTATTAGGAATGTCTCGTAGCTCAAATTCACATAGTCTGGAAAAAGGAAATGCAGTGTCTCTGCACACCATGCTGCAGAAAAACAAAACCAACTGACCAATCAAAAAAAAAAAAAAACCAAACGGACCTTATATCTTCATTAGATGCTGGCCAAAACCACTGGAAAAAGTTATTAAGTGGCAATTCTAAATGCTAAGGATCCTTGTAGAAAAAATGTTTATTTTTTTCCCAGGGAAGGGAAATGTTTCATGGGGCATTCCTCAACCCACTGTTGGCATGATTGGAGAACTGGCTAAACACTTTAACACACATCTGCATTTACATGGTCTTCACTAATAATAACAGAAAACATTTCTGTTCCTCCCAAAGTGCTCTCCCATCTGTAGACAATTCTATGCTAATTATTACTCAACACATCACTGAGAGCAAAACTGACAGTAATGCAAACACAACTGCAATTTAAGGAAACAAAGGAAATATGCAGGGAAGCTAAATGCTTGCACAAAAACGTGTTCGCCTTTCTAAACAATGGTATGTGGGAAACCGAAAAAAAAAAAAAGCAGACAGAAAGTACTTAAAGGTTTCAGTGCTTTCCCAATTACCATGACAATTTAGGGGTAAATGGTGCTTTCCTTTTACACTCCTATCTCTCGTTTAGTGTCATAAGGCTACTTGTTTGTCCAGATTTGTGTAGAGATTTGAGTAAGAAAAAACTAACTGGAAGCAACTTGAAGCTGCCTCTGATCAAGTCTGACTTCAAATAAGCCGGAACTTGAAAAGAACTTTTTATAGCATAATAAAGTAAGACAGGTTTTTGTGCTTTATTTATTCATGGGTCTTTTCAGTTGAGAAAAAATTTTTTTCCTTCTGTTAATATTTTCAGATTATAATCACAAGGGTTGAGTAGTACACTTATGAAGGCTTTCAAGAAAATGCTTGGTTTGATTTTAAAGGAGAGGCTGCTGTTGATGGTAATTTGTTTGCTGCTGTGCAACTGAATGAGCTGGAACTGCCACCGGAAAGCCTGCCAACTGCGGCAAGTTGGAAGTAGTGTTCTGGTAAGATGACATATCCACAGACATCCCCATCTGCTGCGTGTAAGCAGCTGCACCAGGAGCTGATTGAAGGTTAGAGTTCTGGTTCATGTAAGTAGGATTGGAAACAGTGTCTTGTCCAGTGCTGCAAACAAAATTTTAAAAAGAAAACCATATTTACTTTGCATTGTCTGGGTTACGGTCGGAGATCAATCACTGTGACAAAATAAAAATGTCTTTTCCATATTTCTAAGTTTATATAGCTCTACTCCACTCCAGCTATCCAACACTGTTAATTTAATTTTCATATTTGGGAAGAAGGAAGTACTCCAAGTGAAATAAAATATAGGATTATAAGGCCTATCTAATTTTGTTTTCCCCAAAATCTCTCATGGAAAACATTTGGAAATCTTCTGAGGAGATGCAGATTGTTTCAGCCCCTGGTGTCCTTGACCAGCTGTGGTGAGAACAGAACCCAAGCTCAAGCACACCCTGGGCCCGTTTTCCCCTGTCCCCCTCCTCTCAGTCAGCACAGTGGAGACTGTGTTTCCTTACCCATCTTTACACTTTCCTCTGGTAGCACCCTTTCCAAGCTGCCCTGGGTAGCTTAACCTGAATCCCTACATAAAACTAATACAAGCAGGGAGAATGTGGAATCCATACAGGACCTGAATCTACCCTCAACAGACTATATTAACAATATGCAAAAACAAAACAAAAAGCCCCAAATCCCTACTAGGTTAAAAATCACACCAAACTGCAGGACATCTATTTGTTCCTATAATTACTATAGTGTAGCTTTTATTTTTTATTTATTTACTTTTTTGGCTGCATCAAGCCTTAGTTGTGGCACACAGGCTAAGCTGCCCCAGCATGTGGGATCTTAGCTTCCCTGACCAGGGATCAAATTCATGTCACCTGCATTGAAAGGCGGATTCTCAACCACTGGACTACAGTGAAGTCCCAACATAGTGTAACTTTTAAAGGGGGCTTCCCCAGTGGCTATAATTTTTAATTGCACCAAATATACTGCTTCAATACAGGAAGATTAATGTCTATACTCCTCTATAGGTCTTCTCTCTGTAATTCCTAATGTCACTCAGGATAACAAAATTTTTACATTTTAACTGAGTTAAATACCAGTATGAACAGATTTAATTACCAGATAATATCTAAAATTTATACTCATGGAATTTAAGAGTGGGAAGAGACTTTCGAGATCATTACATATGACTGTACTAAATAGACATTTTGTGTTGTTAAGCAAAGTTAACAGAAGGCAAGATTCAAACATGGTATTCAGAATAGAAGTGAAGAGTATAAAAAAAAAATCAGACGACAAATTCCACAGCTGAAACATACTCCTTTTCAGAGTCAAAAAAGCACAGGTTTTCGCTTTTTAGGAATACACGTCCTAAAGTCTGTCTGAGACTACTTTGTTGTTCAGTCACTCAGTCATGTCGACTCTTTTGCGACCCCGTGGACTGTAGCCCGCCAGGCTCCTCTGTCCATGGGATTTCCCAGGGAGGAACACTGGAGGGGGTTGCCACTGCTGTTTTCACTGAGACTACTAATTATAGCACCGTGTTAAGTTTATCATTGGCTTGGCTTCTATAAGGGGAGTGACAGTGAAAGTGAGGTCGCTCAGTCGTGTCCAACTCCTTGCGGCCCCATGAACTGTAGATTACCAGCCTCCTCCATCCGTGGGATATTCCAGGGAAGAGTACTGGAGTGGCTTGCCATTTCCTTCTTCAAGTTAGCTGTATTTTTTCCCAGGGACCCAGACCATAATCCAGGTCTGGGCACCATCTCAGTATGGGTAGCAAAGCTAAGATAGCACCAATTCTATCTCATGGGATTTTGAATGAGCACTTCTAAAACTTCATCTCAACAGCAAAAGAGGCACTATTATTATAAAGAAAAGGGTCTAATTACACTCATTCTGAACATCTGTGAAAATTTAATGTATATAATTACAAAATTAACATAGCTTCCAAGAACTCACCTTAAGTACGGAGTTTGAGCCGGTTGTGTTGTCACTGAGGAATTCACAGTTGGAGGCAGAGATCTCAGTGGACCAATCTGATCTGGTCCTAGGCTGTAGCTTTGGGCAACAGTGACTTGGTGAATACTTTGACCCATATAGTTTCCACCGTGTGGTTGAACTGGGTATGTCTGTTAACCAAGGAGAAAAGGTTGACTCACTGATTTCCCAAACTACTGCCTAGCAATACATTAAAACTTTAAAAGACTTAAATGAAATAAAATGTTATAGTTCTTTGGAGAGCAATCTGATTTCACCAATATGTCCACCTTGGTATAAAATGTGGAGCACTTCCACATCACAGTGCCAAATCCATGGAAGTTTATGATTTACTTGCTCATTCTTTTATTTTGCAGTGGGATGAAAGGAAGGGAGGTGATGTATTTTTAAGAAGCAGGTTGGAATTCATCTAGGCTATTACTAGGTAACATGTCTTGCTGTGGAGCCACAGAAGACTATATACTCCCTTCAAGTCAGCACAGTATCACTTCAAGTCACCATGAGAGAGATGACCTTCTTCACCCCTATCTCAGGGTGCCTTATTCAACTTCTTAAGAATGAAACTTAAAAGAATAAGTTGAAGGATAAGTGGTATCAAAGTAGGGTGCAGGCCCTCTCTGGCAATGCCTCCTTCATTGCTGCAGGACAGACAGGACAAAAGGAGAGAAGAATTCTGGGTAAAGGAGATGTGCCCTTAAGAACTAGCAACATGGTCTAAGTCTTTTTGGATATTTATATGTATGTGTGCCCTACTTAATTTCCAGGGTAACATCTCTTTCAGGATAGGATCTACAACCTGCTAACAAAATACAACATTCAAAATAATTGTATGTTTAACAAGTACCATACAGTAACTATCATCACACCAGTTTTAAACTAAGCTATTTTTAAAGCAAAGACCAATAACATGAAAATTTAGAATTCTAGAAATGCCAAATCAACTACTACATTGACAACTATAATCATGGGAATTCCCTGGGCAGTCCCGAGAGCCCAGTTAGTAAAGAATCCGCCTGCAATGCAGGAGACCCCAGTCCAATTCCTGGGTCAGGAAGATATGCTGGAGAAGGGACAGGCTCCCCACTCCAGTATTCTTGGGCTTCCCTGATGGCTCAGCTGGTGAAGTATCCACCTGCAACATGGGAGACCTGGGTTCGATCCCTGGGTTGGGAAGATCCCCTGGAGAAGGGAAAAGTTACCCACTCCAGTATTCTGGCCTGGAGAATTCCATGGACTGTATAGTCCATGTGGTTGTAAAGAGCTGGACACAACTGAGCGACTTTCACTTTCTTTCCAGTGGTTAGGACCCCATATTTTCATTGCTGAAGGCATGGGTCTGATCCTTGGTTGGGGAACTAAGGTGTGCAGTGCAGCCAAAAATTTTAAAAGGAAAAAAAAATCATACTACCTCCTTAGCAGACACACACAGCCCATTGACAACAGGCTAAGACGGTGGGAGTGGACCTCTTCTGCACATTAGGATTCCTGAATGGCCTTCACAGATGCAGCTAATGGTGTGTTACTCTAACTTTTTCTAGTATGAACTTTTCTTTTTCAAATTAGAATAGGAACTTTAAATATTTCAAATGTTATTATGCGTGAATAGTACAGATAACATTCTATGAAGAATCAAACTATACAGAATGCTAACTTTTTAAAGGAATAAGTTGTGCTTAGTGAAACATGGATTGTAAACAGTATGCAACTAAACATAAAAATCTGACACAGGAAGGACAAACAACCCTTTTCAGACACACAAAGTAGTAAACACAACATCTAGTCCTATAACACAATGGCGCAGACATTTTATTTTGTTTCATGTTCACAGCAGCCGGAGATAAACAGAAGCAATACTTAATAAACTCAGGCTGTCTTTTGCATCCAGAACTCCTTTCTACCCTCACATGTAATGACTCTCATCATTTTCAGAAGTTCAGGGAACAGCATATTTGATAAATGCATCTTGTCTGATGTGACAGTTACCATAGTAACTATTCTTTTTTTACTTAACAATTATGTTGTGTCAAGTCACCAAGATTATGCATCCACATTCTGTTTCTCCTTGGTGTCTCCTTCACACACTCCTTTACATACCAGTTTTCATACATTAACATGAAATTTGTTCATCCAAGCTCATTCTGAATTCAACTGCTAACTGGCTGAAATTTGAAAAAGGCTTCAGAATACTGGATACAGACAAATATAATATTCACTTCAGCTGGGAAGCACAGAAAAGGTGTAAAAAGCCCTGGAAAAGATGTTCATGAAAGGCTCACGGAACCTGTATGTATAGACCTGCATCATATCCTCATCATGTGTGGATTTTTAACAGTGTAAGCCGTATATCTGAGAAAATATAAAGCATGATCTGAGAACAAATACATTCTTTAGGCCTTTTTAATAATCATAGAAGTTAAAGAAATCTTAACAGAAATTTAAAATAAATGTTAGATTTTGCTTGCTGAGCAACAGGAACAGCATCAGTACCTCATCTGGAAGACTCCTGACATGCCAGGCTCTGTCCTAAATCAAAGGATTTATACTTACAAAACCTTATGAAGAACAGAACTCCCCTCATATATTTAATGGTCTCTTCATTATGTTATAAATGAACTAAAATATACTTGTGAAATATGAGTGTCTAAATGTCCTGGTGAACACTTAACTGTTTATCCAACATTTTTCTGACGAAGATGGATTTTATAATGTTATTCATGGACCACAGAAATTTTAATACTACGCTTTTTTTTAATTTAAAACTTTTTAAAAATTTTGAAAAATGTTCTCAAAAGATATGCTCACCTGAATTGGAACTCCAGCTGATGAAGTTGGGTAATGTGCTGGATGGTGGATCTTTGAATAGACTGAATATACTGGCACTTCATTCATCAACTTATTATAAAGTTCCAGAGCTTCTAAGACTTTTACATTCAATTCAGACAATTCTGAATGCTTCCTGATATAGAAGAAAAGCTCTTTAATACTTTCCAAAGTTTTTAAGCATTTAAGCATATTTTTAGCAACATACCAGACTAATGAAAAGAAGGGCTTCCCTGTGGCTCAGATGGTAAAGCGTCTGCCTGCAATGTGGGAGACGGGGTTCGATCCCTGTGTCAGGAAGATCCCCTGGAGAAGGAAATGGCAACCCACTCCAGTACTCTTGCCTGAAAAACTCCATAGACTGTCGCCTGAGGAGCCTGGTAAGTGACAGTCCATGGAGCCACAGAGTCAGACATGACTGAGCGACTTCACTTTTCACTTGGCAACATAAATTATTTTTTTTAATTTACATTTTCTATTCATATTTTAAAAGATTCTACTATGAAAGAATATTCAAACAGGGAAAACAGGAGGAGGAATTATTTACTTCATGTAATGACTAGGCTGATATAACTTCATAATACTAGGGGAATTCCTTTCTACAACTCATAAAATGCAACCAATTCATAATTTTGGTGCTAGGAGAATTTTTTTTCTTATGTGACAGGTTTCTATTAAAAATTACAAACGAGTAATTTTTGAATTTAGGAAGAGTCCAAGTCTTAATTAAAAATCTCAGTAGAAAAAGAAAGTACTCAGGCAAGGCCCAGAGCCAGGTGTGAGATACAATATGACTGAGATATAAGCGCATTCACAAACAAAACGACACATTTTTATTTGCTTATACTCATGAAAGGCTCAACTAAAAAAAATTAATAATTATCCTTGAAAATGCAAATGAATAAAATATATACATAAACTAGTCTCTACAGCTTGTTCATTGATTTTTTTTGAAAGTGAGTGAATATAGGTCCAAATAAGAATATTTTCAAGTTTGCATTTTCAAATCTGCCCAGGGAATTCCAAAGCCAGTCCTTTCAACGTGGTACAGTTTGCTATCATTCTGGGGTAATAAAGAACTCCCTTTACAACTGACAAGTTCATGAAAGTTAAATGGCCACTTAATCTGGCCTAAAGCACCCACAAATCTGATTATTAATGTAGTTTTTAAAATACAGAGAGACTCAAGAGACAAGAAGCAAAGCAAGCAGCCAGACACAGGGCTACCCAATATATGACCTGGACTGAATACTACCAGGAGTTGTCACCTTTCCTCTATCAGAGACTGTTATGTCTGAAACAAAAAGTGGTATTTGGTCTCTCGCATGTGTGACTGTACCAAGAAGGCTAAACTCTACTTTCAGAAATACTGGTTGTAAATTGCACAGGAAGTTTCAGAAATAAGCGTCCATGCTAACAGATGTATCACTAAGAACCATAAGCTCTAAAAAACCATAGGCTCTAAGAACCAGAGTCCATATAAGCCAGTATTATACTAATGAAACACCAGAAGTACACTGAAGGGCAGGTTGAATGCACACTTGAGATCACCTTCAAGGATATGAGACACAATCCCAAAGTAGTAATAAATTTTTACTAAACTGTGCCTGACACTATCCTGGGATAGACAAATTAGGCAAAAGTATCATTCTCTCCTCCAGAAAGACTGCAGTCTGTTAGGAAGACAAGGCCTGAAAAATAGTAAATGATATAAGATAGCACATAACCGAATGCAAAATTAAGTGAAATAGGTAGGGGACCGAAGAGTTTAGAGGAGGAGATTAATGTGATTGTCAAGGCTTTATGGAGAAGCCAGGACTTAAGCTGGTATCCCAGGAAGGATGGAAAGGTCAAGCAAAAAAGGAAGACCAAGTCAGGTCGGTGGGACAGTGTAAATCAAGGCAACTGAAAGAAACAAGACGGGTACACAAGGGAAGAGTGAAAAGGTGGTAGAAAAGGCACTTTGGCAGAGGTGGTAAAAAATGGTTTTTGGAAGGCAATAGAAAAGAATGTTGGGAGAAGACGATGGCACCCCACTCCAGTACTCTTGCCTGGAAAATCCCATGGACAGAGGAGCCTGGTAGGCTGTGGTCCACCTCCCTTTCACTTTTCACTTTCATGCACTGGAGAAGGAAATGGCAACCCACTCCAGTGTTCTTGCCTGGAGAATCTCAGGGACAGGGGAGCCTGGTGGGCTGCCGTCTATGGGGTCACAGAGTCGGACACGACTGAAGTGACTCAGCAGCAGAAAAGAACGTTAGAACAGCCTGAAACATAGTTAAGCTCAGGCTATGGATCTTTCTTCAATAACTCTATCTACACCTTGAAGTCAATTTACATGTTTACCCAATATAATTTGCTAGTAGGATAAACGTTACAAAATTTTATTCTGTACAATGACAGAAATGAAAGCTAAAATTTGATATTCTGACAGTCAAGTTATTTTTCTTCTTAGGAAAAACAAACTAATGGTGATCCATTCAAGGGAAGAAACAGTATTTTATTCATCTCTGAATGCTCAACAAGGGTAAACAGTCAATAAAAATTTGCTGAAGAATAACAAGCGTTTTCCAAAACAGGAGCTGCATCTGCAGTCAGTGGGCATGAAACAGAAAATGCCATGGGCATGAAACAGAAAATGCCAGCTGGCCTATTCAGAGACTGAAATTAAAGAGAGAACTGGTTAACAGGTGAGCTTTCACTCAAAAAAGTAGTATCATAAGAATATCTTCAGAGGAAGATAATTTAAAAAATAAAGTGATTATTTGTTTTCCTCTGAAAATATTCTTTATTGACAAAAATAAAATTATACTGTAATCTCTTTGGCTTTTTTCACTGCATGTCAATAGATGTTTATCAATGATAATGCTTTTTACTGTAGAATGTGTGATGTATAATTTTTTAAAAACCAATCTCACATTGAAAGACATTTTAGTTACTTTCAAGCTTGTTATTATAAATAACACTGTGAAGAACACCCAAAGAGCTAAATCTGCATATATCCCTATGTATTTAGTATGGGCCTGCAATTGCTGAGTTATAAGATATGGACCATTTTTAGTCTTTAGAAAGGTTTATAATAATTTCAGCCCTAACTACACCTAGGAGAAGGCAATGGCAACCCACTCCAGTACTCTTGCCTGCAAACTCCCATGGATGGAGGAGCCTGGTAGGCTGCAGTTGCTCAGAATCGGACATGATTAAGTGACTTCATTTTAACTTTTCATTTTCATGCATTGGAGAAGGAGATGGCAACCCACTCCAGTGTTCTTGCCTGGAGACTTCCAGGGATGGGGGAGCCTGGTGGGCTGCCGTCTATGGGACTGCACAGAGTCGGACACAACTGAAGTGACTTAGCAGCAGCAGCAGCAACCATACTTGAGATAATACCATTTTCTTTTTAATCTTTTTTAAAAATAATTTTATTTATATATTTCTTTGGCTGCGCTGGGTCATCGCTACTGTGTGGGCAGGCTTTTCTCTAGTTGTGGTAAAAGGGGGCTAGCTGTGGTGCGCAGGCTTCTCATTACAGCGGCTTCTCTTGTTTCTAAGCACAGGCTCGAGGGGGTTCAGGCTTCAGCAGCTGCAGCATGTGGGCTCAGCAGCTGCAGTTCCCTGGCTCCAGAGCGCAGGCTCGGTAGTTGTGGTACACAGGCTCAACTGTGCCATGGCACATGGGATCTTCCTAGACCCGGAATCGAACTGTGTCTTGTGCATTAACAAGCAGATTCTTTAGCACTGAGCAACCAGGGAAGCCCTCTTTTTAATCTTTTCCATTTGATTATTTACTAACCATTAACATACCTGCACTGAAACCAAAAAAACAGATTAACAGTAGATACTCCATGCTTTCTCCAAAATAAGACCAAAAAATATGATGAAATTGACACCATAATTTCATTTACTGAGACAGGGATTTTTCGTTTCTATAGAAAATACAACAACTTTATTTTAAAAAAAAGTCCTAGGGAACAAAGATTATAATCCTCAGTGACTAGGAAAAACTTTGCTACTACTTTTCTCTGGTAAAGGCAGATAAGAAGCAAAGTAGCTCCTGTTCTTCCTATGCTGTTTTATACCCAAGTTCAGTAAACAGATACAACAAAGGGATGATGGTGGGACACTAAAGCCTTCTTCCTTGTCTGCCATTCACCATGGCTGCCCCCTTTGACTTAAGATATAAAGCTCTGAGGATTAAGAGAAGGGGCAAAACTAAGTTAAAAGCTCAAAACCCTGACAGTCTGACCTTCAGTGCTGCTATCTCTCAGAAAGATTAAGACTCGATGGGATAATGAAATGAAAAGGACAACAGAAATACAAGGAAGAAATATGAGAAAAGAAGGTGTGTAAATTGGATTTAGAGTAAAAAAAAGAAATTTCACTGGAAAGTTTTACAAATACTACTTTTCATTATATAATAAAACAGGGCTTGCCTATGATTCCTGTTCTCATTTTGTGCTCTATTCAAATTTACTCTTCATTATTCATTATCTCTCAACTCCAGCCCAAGTACAAAAATGAAGATAGGAGTCCATCATTCTACATATAATACATTGCCATGAAAAAAGCTATTACCGAAATCAGAAGTACCAATCTATTGGTTTGTAAGGGTTTTTAGAAACAGAAGCAATTTCGAGAGACTGAACAGTTCTACAAAAACTTCCTAGCTTAAAGTTCTGCCAAAACAAGTCAACATAAGAAAACTATACTTGTCATTTCCTGCATGAAGAATCTCACCTATCAATCTCTTCAAGTTTTTCATCTATCATTGGACCCATCTGTTGGCAGATATCTGTAAACACAAAAATATTTTAAAATCTTGAAACTAAAAAACCAGTTTAAGTCAATTTCAACAATTTTTAACAAGAGAGCACCAATATGTAACACCACGTAAAATATAAAGAGAATTAAGTTATGCTAGAGAAAGGACTGTAACAGACCAAACAGTAATACTATTCAGCACCAATATTAATATCATGTGACCAAGGCAAAGTAAAAATCAGAACAGAAATCCCACCATGTTCTTTCAAAGTACTACTTTATAGACTGAAATTTGGAGTTATCTCAAAAACCTTAAAAATACTGAGAAAATTATTATCAGTTACAATAAAATGAACTTGTCACAATATATAAATTAATTATATACAGATTAGATATGAAAAATTTTCGTTTATTTAAACCATTTCAATATAACAGTTTTATATCTCCAAATGTGAACACTGATATAGTAGCACAATATTCTATATTCATAACCAGATTTTCCTCTATGAAAAATTTAATAAAATTTATACAAGACTTCTGGGAGAAATATCAATAACCTCAGATATGCAGATGACACCACCCTCATGGCAGAAAGCAAACAAGAACTAAAAAGCCTCTTGATGAAAATGAAAGAGAGTGAAAAAGTTGGCTCAAAACTCAACATTCAGAAAACTAAGATCATGGCATCCAGTCCAATCACATCATGGCAAATAGATGGTGAAACAATGGAAACAGTGAAAGACTATTTTTGGGGGCTCCAAAATCACTTCAGATGGTGACTGCAGCCATGAAATTAAAAGATGGTTGCTCCTTGGAAGAAAAGCTATGACCAACCTAGACAGCATATTAAAAAGCAGAGACATTACTTTGCCAACAAAGGTCCGTCTAGTCAAAGCTATGGTTTTTCTAGTAGTCATGTATGGATGTGAGAGTTGGACTATAAAGAAAACTGAGCACCGAAGAACTGATGCTTTTGAACTGTGGTGTTGAAGACTCTTGAGAGTCCCTTGGACTGCAAGGAGATCCAACCAGTCCATCCAAAAGGAAATCAGTCCTGAATATTCATTGGAAGGATTGATGTTGAAGCTGAAACTCCAATACTTTGGCCACCTGATGAGAAGAAGTGACTCATTTGAAAGACCCTGCTGCTGGGAAGATTGAAGGTGGGAGAAGGGGACGACAGAGGATGAGATGGTTGGATGGCATCACTGACTCAATGGACATGATTCTGAGTAAGCGCCAGGAGTTGGTGATTGACAGGGAAGCCTGGTGTGCTGCCGTTCGTGGGGTGGCAAAGAGTCAGACACAACTGAGCGACTGAACTGAACTGATACATTTATCCCAGAGATTTTTCTCCCAATGGATTTTTTAAAAAGGCACAAAAACATCTATTTTAATTGCTTCAAATTTCTTAGAGAGTAAAAAGACACATCAGCATCTATCAAATACCCCTACATTACAAAGTAAACATAGATCATGTATAATTTTCACCTTTAAAATTCTGATACAAGAGAATTAGAGAGGAATAAGAATTTCCAATATTTTGACTCAGTTACTTTGTGATGCTATTTCTAATTCTGTCCTTTTTTGAACTGCAAATTTCACGAGTGGGCTTACAGAAAAGTAAATACTTCCCCTACGAACAGGATAGGCAGGTTGTAACATCTTCCAAGTCATATGTTTACTATTTCACTACACTAGTCTACTTCCCACCAAAGATTTCTAATCTCTGGAAGCAACCCAAGGCAGAAAAAATTTAAGACATTATAAACTGCTAAAACATTAATGACATTAAGGTAATCTCTCTCTCTCTTTTTTTTTTTAAAGGTAATCTCTAATATCACTTAGTACCTTCTAAGTCCAAGAGGTCTTGGGAGTCTGGTTTTGGATCTGTTGGATCTATACTCTGCAGTACCTGCAGGGCTCTATCCATCTTATCCTAAAAAAGTAACAGGACACTTTACGAAGAGTTTTAATTTCAATGATTATAAAAATTTATTTTCAAGCATTCTCAAGAATAACACATTTTAAAAGTCTTGACAGTTTAACCATTAAACAAAAGAATGACTCTACCTCATCTATATAAACAGGCTCAGGCTCTGATTTCTTAATTTCCTCCTCCTCATCTTCAATTATATTCAATTTGTCCACAGCTGCTATGGAAACAAAGTAAACTTTAAGTTCCTCAGTATTCACTTTGGTAGTTTAGTCATTAATTTATAAATAGCCTGTGATTATTCATAAGAAAAAAAAAGGAAACTCTAAATAATAACATTTCATAATCAATATAATCGTAACATTTCATAATCAATATACATTATTACATATGGTCATTGATTCATGCCACAACTATTTAACCCTTACTAGATGATAAGCATTGTTTGAGGCACTGAAAATACACTAGTGAATAAAACAAACAGGAATCCTTACCCTGATATAATTTACATTCTAGTGGAACAAGTAAGCAATATTAATGGGAACTGTCATTATAGGCACCTTGCTAAAATTGAGTGTTATTGCTAGGGTGAAAATATAGATATGAGAGTAGAGTATTATCTAATTAGCTAATTTTAGAGTTAAATCTATGAACTACACTCTTTCCTGCTTTTATAAAAAATTATTTTCTACATTTTAAAAATTTAAAGAGAGACCTGATTTCAACCTGATAATAGTTACAGCAACACAAAACAAAAACTTTTCTTAGAAAAGAGAAGGTTGAAAAATAACTTTAAAATATATATGTAGAAAATTATTTAAATGCTCACTGGAGAACTGCCACAATGTACTATATTTTAATAAAGTAAATTTGAATTTAAAATTATAATAAAAAACTATATAACCAAAGAAGTTTTAAGTCCCAACAGTTATTTCAAATATTTAGTTAACTTTCAAGTATGCCCTAAGAAGCAGAGCTCAGCATAACATAAGGATTTACTGAAAATCCAGGGTATTTTTTACTTTTAAAAATAGAAGCTCAATTTCTCCAGCCTATAGTGAATTCTATGGCATTCCCTGAGCATGGTCTATCAAGCTATTAAATCTAGTGTCTCCAATGTTCAGATCAACTTAAGAGTCAGAATGGAGGCAAAAGAAATATTGAGTGGCAGAGTACTCAGTATTCATCTCTCTGAATTTTAATTGAATGCATCATTCAATCTATACAAAGATGATGTTACACATGCTGTAGAGCTTTCAATTTAAGTTCCCTAGAACCATAAAGATTAGAAGCAGTATGTTCAGCAGCTATGTCAGTACAAGTACATTCTAATGGCAGAGTAGCCGACTTTGGAATCCTGGCTCTATACCTACTAGCCAAATAACCTCAGCCTCAGTTTTCTTATCTATAAAATGGGAAAAGAAGAAGTAAAACTCTCACTGTTTGCAGATGACATGATCCTCTACATAGAAAATCCTAAAGACTCACCAGAAAACTACTAGAGCTAATCAATGAATATAGTAAAGTTGCAGGATATAAAATCAACACTCAGAAATCCCTTGCATTCCTATACACTAGTAATGAGAAAGTAGAAAAAGAAATTAAGGAAACAATTTCATTCACCATTGCAACAAAAAGAATAAAATACTTAGGAATATACCTACCTAAAGAAACTAAAGACCTATACATCGAAAACTATAAAACACTGATGAAAGAAATCAAAGAGGACACTAATAGATGGAGAAATATACCATGTTCATGGATTGGAAGAATCAATATAGTGAAAATGAGTATACTACCCAAAGCAATCTACAGATTCAATGCAATCCCTATCAAGCTACCAGCGGTATTTTTCACAGAACTAGAACAAATAATTTCAAGATTTGTATGGAAATACAAAAAACCTCGAATAGCCAAAGCAATCTTGAGAAAGAAGAATGGAACTGGAGGAATCAACTTGCCTGACTTCAGGCTCTACTACAAAGCCACAGTCATTAAGACAGTATGGTACTGGCACAAAGACAGAAATATAGATCAGTGGAACAAAATAGAAAGCCCAGAGATAAATCCACACACCTATGGACACCTTATCTTCGACAAAGGAGGCAAGAATATACAATGGAGTAAAGACAATCTCTTTAATAAGTGGTGCTGGGAAAACTGGTCAACCACTTGTAAAAAAATGAAACTAGATCACTTTCTAACACCACACACAAAAATAAACTCAAAATGGATTAAAGACCTAAATGTAAGACCAGAAACTATAAAACTCCTAGAGGAGAACATAGGCAAAACACTCTCTGACATAAATCACAGTAGGATCCTCTATGATCCACCTCCCAGAATACTGGAAATAAAAACAAAAATAAACAAATGGGATCTAATTAAAATTAAAAGCTTCTGCACAACAAAGGAAACTATAAGTAAGGTGAAAAGACAGCCTTCTGAATGGGAGAAAACAATAGCAAATGAAGCAACTGACAAACAACTAATCTCAAAAATATACAAGCAACTTATACAGCTCAACTCCAGAAAAATAAACGACCCGATCAAAAAATGGGCCAAAGAACTCAATAGACATTTCTCCAAAGAAGACATACGGATGGCTAACAAACACATGAAAAGATGCTCAACATCACTCATCATCAGAGAAATGCAAATCAAAACCACAATGAGGTACCATTTCACACCAGTCAGAATGGCTGCGATCCAAAAGTCTGCAAGCAATAAATGCTGGAGGGGGTGTGGAGAAAGGGGAACCCTCTTACACTGTTGGTGGGAATGTAAACTAGTACAGCCACTGTGGAAAACAGTGTGGAGATTCCTTAAAAAATTGCAAATAGAACTGCCTTATGACCCAGCAATCCCACTGCTGGGCATACACACCAAGGAAACCAGAATTGAAAGAGACACATGTACCCCAATGTTCATCGCAGCACTGTTTATAATAGCCAGGACATGGAAACAACCTAGATGTCCATCAACAGATGAATGGATAAGCAAGCTGTGGCATATATACACAATGGAGTATTACTCTGCCATTAAAAAGAATAAATTTGAATCAGTTCTAATGAGATGAATGAAACTGGAGCCTATTATACAGAGTGAAGTAAGCCAGAAAGAAAAACACCAATACAGTATACTGACACATATATATGGAATTTAGAAAGATAGTAATGATGACCCTGTATGTGAGACAACAAAAGAGACACAGACATATAGAACGGACTTTTGGCCTCTAAGGGAGAGGGAGAGGGTGGGATGATTTGGGAGAATGGCACTGAAGCATGTAAGAAATGAGGCGCCGGTCTATGTTCGATGCAGGATGCAGGATGCTTGGGGCTGGTGCACGGAGATGATCCAGAGAGACACTGTGGGGTGGGAGGTGGGAGGGGGATTCAGGATTGGGAGCTCGTGTACACCTGTGGTGGATTCATGTTGATGTATGGCAAAGCCAATAGAGTATTGTAAAGTAAAATAAAGTAAAAAAAAGAATAATAATAAATAAACAAAATAAAAAAATTTTTTTTTAAATGGGATATCAAAAGTACCTATCTCACAGACTTAAGAAGATTAAATGAATAGTGCAAGCAAAGGACTTTGCACAACACCTGATAAGCGAGTGCTTAAACACCACTGAACAATTTTATTTTTGACCCTCACCACCATTAGTACTATTACCAGTTGTTCTGCACACTCAGCACCACCACCCTGCCCCCCAACTCCCTGCTTGCCTAACAAGTGGACGCTTTCTTGGCATGGTTGGCAGCAGCTGTGTGGAGCTGTCTGTGGCTGCAAAACTGAGGGAAGTTCAGAAGATGTGAACTAGGAACCTACTGTCTTGATTACATTACTTTGTTATTGTTCTGAGTTCCCCGGGACCAAATCAATGTAAGGAAAAATCTACAATTAGGAGTACTCCTAACCCCTGTAATCACACTCAGCACTTGTCAATGGATCCCCCAACCTGCCTGCTTTGATAATGCACTTCAATGATGAATAAAACATTTTTTGTACTAGACAAATGCAAATGGCCTCTTAAACCATAATTACACTGATTTAAATATTTACATAGTCAAGCACAGCTTACTTTATGCCTTATATATACCTATGCACATTAACTCTCAAAGGATTTAAAATATAACGTTAAGGAAATATCTGTAATTTGGAATTGACCTGGGAGAAATTAACCCCTTAATTTGGGAAGAAGTAGGTTAAACTGTATTATCTATAAAATAAATAATTCAAAACAAGAATTAGATGCCAATCTACTTTATATTTCAAAGCGAATCATAAAATTCAAACAAAAAACTTCAATAGATTTAACCTTTCCATAGATTTAACTTACCTGCCTCCGATTCTATGTTTAAATTACATGTTACAAAATTAGATGGGAAGAGTCCTATTCCTCTGTGATTTTCTCCTTTCCACCAATTAGCATCACTGAAAATACAGTACAAAAATGCCATTTGTTACTCTATATTTCATTAGTGTCAAGAGTAATTAAGATATAAATTAAATTTAGTCTACTTTGAAAATACTAGTTCAAATCCCACTATAGTTAAAAGTAGTTCTTCTTAAATTTGTGTGTTAGTTGCTCAGTCGTGTCCTACTCTTTGTGACCCCATGGACTATAGCCCTTCAGGCTCCTCTGTCCATGGAATTCTCCAGGCAAGAGTACTGGAATGGGTAGCCATGACTTCTCCAGAGGATCTTCCCAACCCATGGATCGAACCTGGGTCTCCTGCATTGCAGGCAAATTCTTTACCATCTGAGCCACCAGGGAAGTAAACTTAATAAATGATATAAAAAAGTACAAAGAAAATAAACATCTATATTCTCATACATACATTCAGAACCTATCAACAACTGGTCGTATTTGATTCTGTGCTTTAAAAAAATACCAAAACATTACAGATAACACTGAAGTTTCCTTTATCAACACCTCCAAATCCAAAACTCACATCCATCCTTCATACCACCACCAAGTTATGTCACCTTCCTCCAGATATATTTTTTATTCATTTACTGTATCTATAAACTCTATATTTACATATGGAGTTTACAGGTATAGGTATATAGAAATATGTATAGCCAACTCTATAGATTTTAAGCTGGTACAAAAGTAATTGGAGTTTTGCACTGTTGAACTTTGCCATTTGAAATTGGAGTCTTCTTAAATAAATATGGTTATGTTATACACCATTTTAATGTACATTTCTTGCTTTATATATTTTTTGCTAATGACTTATTACTTGTTGTTTATTTTATATTTATTTTAGACTAGGGAAATGATGTTAGACAAAAAGCAAATTGGAGTGGTTTTCTTATTTGAGTTCAAAATGGGTCGTAAAGCAGCAGGGACAAGTCACGACATCAACAACACATTTGGCCCAGGAACTGTTAATGAACGGACAGTGCAGTGGTTCAAGAAGTTCTGCAAAGGAGACAAGAGCTTTGAAGATGAGGAGCATAGTGGCCAGCCATCGGAAGGTAACACCACCATCAAAGCTGATCCTCTTACAACTATACGAGAAGTTGCCAAAGAACTCAACATTGGCCATGCAATTGGCATTTGAAGCCAATTGGAAAGGCGAAAAACCTCGATAAGTGGGTGCCTCATGAGCTGACCACAAATCAAATAAATTTTCATTTTGAAGTATCATCTTCTCTTATTCTACGCCACAATAACAAATCATTTCTTGATCAGATTGTGATATGTAACGAAAAGTAGATTTTATAAGACCACTGGTGACAACTAGCTCAGTGGTTGGACTGGTAAGAAGGTCCAAAGCACTTCCCAAAGCCAAACTTGCACCAAGAAAGGTCACAGTCACTGTTTGGTAGTCTGCTGCCACTGTGATCCACTACAGCTTTCTGAATCCTGGTGAAACCATTGATCTGAGAAGTATGCTAAGCAAATCGATGAGATGCACCGAAAACTGCAATGCTTGCAGCCATCCTTGGTCAACAGAAAGGGCCCAAATCTTCTCCAGGACAACGCCTGACCACATGTTGCACAACCAATGCTTCAAAAGTTGAACAAATTAGGCTACTAAGTTTTGCCTCATCTGCCTTATTCACCTGACCTCTCACTAACTGACTACTTCTTTGAGCATCTCAACAACTTTTTGCAGGGAAAATGATTCCACAAACCAGCAGGAGGCAGAAAATGTTTTCCAAGAGTCAAATCCTGAAGCACAGATTTTTAAAAAATATTTTCGAAATCACTTTCTTAAGGTTTTAACATACAAAGAGCTGTACCTATTTACTGTACAACTTGATGGATTTGCAGATTAGTATGCATCTGAACATCATCACCACAGTTTATACAATAAATATATCCATTACCTCCTAAAACTTTCTCCACCCATCTCTATTTATTAAGTTTTGGTGATAACACAACGTAAAATCTCCCTTCACAGCAAATTTTAAGTGTACAGTACAGTATTATAATCCTAGACACACTGCTAAAGAGAGGAACCCTTTAGGATTGATGTGGAGCACAGATTTTTATACTACAGGAATAAGTAAACTTATTTCTCATTGGCAATAATGTGTTGATTGAAAAGTTTCCTATTTTGATTAACAAAGATATGTTCGAGCTTAGTTATAATGATTTAAAATTGATGGTCCAAAACCACAATTACGTTTGCACCAACCTAATATAAATGTTAATCATTATATATCTTTTAAATTTTATAGGTTAATTCTTTCAGATTTTATTAATCCCTTTTAAAGATCCATCACACAGATATGGCATATTTGATGTACTCATCCCCATGCAGGCAGACATTTAGGTTATTTCCAGTCTTTTCTTTCACCTTTATAAAGGCTGAGGTAATAATCATTCTAGATTTTAGGGCATACATGCAACAATTCTCTAGGCATGTCCACAGAGATAGGCTTGCTGAGCAACAGAACCTAAGCATTTTCCGTTTTACTAATGTTGTCAAATGTTCCCTGAAGTGGTTGTGGCAATTCACCAACCTCCTTTCCCTCAGCAGCATGTGAGAATGTCATTTTTGCTCACATGTGATAACTGTCCAGGCAACACTTGGTATTGCACAGGAGAAATCATCTCTTACTGCTGTTTCCATTCGCACTTCTGAGCATCCAGACTGATTCTTCCGTAGACTGCTTGTTCATATATTCTGTCCACTTTCTTTTTTCACAGGATCATTTGTCTCTTTTCATGAATATGTAGGAGTTCTGTATATATCTGAAGAGCATTTGTTTGTCTGTATTATGCAAATACCTTGAACTCAATCTATTCTCCTTTATATTTGCCTAATAGTTTCACATTTTCCTTTATAGTGCTTTTCCACATTTAGGTCTTTATTTGGAATGAAATTTTATGTACTGTGTGAAGCTGAATCAAATTTTATTTATACTGCATAGAAAGTCAATTCATCCCAGCAAAATTTATTTAATAGTACATCATTTTTCCTACTGATTTATGATAGTCTATCTTTCAAACAGCAAGCTGCTATCTGTTCATAAGCTTATTTCTCGATTCCATCCTGTCGCAATAGACTATATTTATTATAACCTCTTAATATGCCTTGATATGTGACAGGAAAAGTATCTTCTCTGTGTTATTGTAGACCTTCATATTTCCATATTAATGTCAAAATAAAAATGTTTTCAAGTTCTCTAGAAAAAAGTCTTATTGAGCTTTTAATTAGAAATGAATTGGTTATGTATTAATATTAGAAAAAGTAATCTTTACAATATTCAGGTTTCTTCAGCATAAATGACATCTCACTCCACTTATATTTATTGATATATAAATGTATATATAATTTTATATCTTTCAAAGGATTTATAATTTTTTCCATGAAGTCCTTAAGTATCTTTGTTAGGCTTATTTATTCCTAGATCCTTTATAATATTTGGGAGCACTGAGAATGACATTTTTTGGTATACTCTGTCAAGGAATCTGCCCCTGTCTATCAGCTGAGTATTTCTTAAACTGAAGTCTGAGAATGATATATTTTCAAGGGACTTCAAGTTCTATATGTGAAGTTTTAAATTTTGTACTTTTAATTTCAACAGAACATAAAAACAATGGATATAGTCATATTCTGGATCATCCAGATGACCTCTTTTTTTAATGCAAGATGGCCATTTAACTTTAGTACCCAAGTGTGCATTTGTGTTTAAAATCTTGCCAGTAATAACCAATCTCCTAGAATGAAAACATTTAACTTATGTGTGTTGACGAGCACATCTATGGCAGTTTTAAGATTGGGGTCTCCTAACATCAAAATGACATTTAATCAACCTACATATTCCATCATATTCATGCTGAATTCTCTTAGTAGTTTACAACAGAAAAAAAATTCTCTTTTGCAAGGATAAGCCTTAACTGAAAATAGTTTCGTATGACTCTAAGTTATTTAATGGATCTGTGCTTTAACTAGACATCAACGAAAAGACACATGGTTTCACAATGACGTAACCCTTTACATACTACAAGCCTGCAGACCATACAGATAACATAATGCCACATGAACATCAAATGACATCAAGGGATATGGTATGTATGAAGGAGTCACAACAACCACGTAAGAAACAATCAGAAGAAAATTGAGTTATCAGAGCAGTGAGCAGAACAGACTTGCTGAAGAAAATGAGGAAGCAGCTGTGCCACTGATCAGTACTGTTATTTACCTTGTGAGCGTTAACTTACANTGAACATCAAATGACATCAAGGGATATGGTATGTATGAAGGAGTCACAACAACCACGTAAGAAACAATCAGAAGAAAATTGAGTTATCAGAGCAGTGAGCAGAACAGACTTGCTGAAGAAAATGAGGAAGCAGCTGTGCCACTGATCAGTACTGTTACTTACCTTGTGAGCGTTAACTTACACTGGAAAATTCTCACTACATAAAAACAATGCTCATTTTGTAGCTTTGCTTCTATTTATTTTATAAATGTCCTTAATTTTATGCTTGTATAAAAGTATCAGAAGTGTAAATTTAAGTTCTATAAACATTTTACATCCAGAAGCTTGACATTTCAGACTGTTAGCATTCAGACCCCATACTACCCCTTCACCTTCACATCTATTTATTCTCCTTCAGGGATCATGTGCTCTGCTCCACATCATTATTTTAAAAAGAAAAACAAAAAAGATTCTTAAAGAAAAAAAAAAGATTATTTTCTAAGTAAACATAATGTTATCTTGACTGTGTAAGAGACCTTCATTTTCCTGTTCTGTAAGATCAAAGTTCACCCAAAGTGAACCCACTGGATAAGCCTTTTTTCCTAGAGGTGTGTTCCAGGTGTGACTCCGCTTTTTTCTGGACCCCAACATTACCTTCTGTGGCATTCACAATCTCCAAACCACATATTTACTTGTATAGTTAAATCCCTTACTTTATTCTAGGCTTTATGAAGAAAAGAACTGTTTCCTCATTCTTTATTATAAACACAGCATATTCATATAGTATTTTCCCAATAAATATTTACTGCAGCAAAGTAAAACCATTTTGGGTATCTACCCATTTTAAAAATATACTAATGTATCCTTACTAAGTTATTTATAATGGATACCAAATACATTTGCAATCTGTTAGTAATGAGTTGTTAGGTCTCACTCTTGCTAAACTTCATCAATTTCTTTTAAAAGCAAACTAAAGTAGAATTAGGCTCAATAAAGACAAATCTATTCTTTATTACAACTTTAAGTGATAGAGAAATTGTGAGGGAGAGGCAGTAGCAGATTAACAACTGGGGAGGAGCTGAGCGTAGTTTTTAGCTGAGCTGATCAAAGGTATTACAGCTATATCTCTTCCTTTTTTTTTTCTGCCAGTAATTTTGGTATATACAATTCTCAATGTAAATACATTCAGATGACTGAATATTTCTGTGTCTCAATTGTGATAATAAACAATATTATTCAATACATTTTTAACGCAAGATACAAAGAACACTTTATTACCAAATTTAATGAAAGAATAAGAAACTCAAACTACCCTGTCTAACTAATTTTAGAAAGAAATAATTAAGGCAGAAAAGGTTCTAGTATGATTTAAACACACCAAAGTCAAAAGCTGAATATTCAGCATTCTAAATTAAGGATATGATACTAAATAACTTCAAAATATTCCAGAAACATTTAAAACATACCTGTCATCCAAAACAATAATAATTTCACCATGTTTAAAGGTGAGTTCATTGTCCTCAACGGCTTCAAAATCATATAAAGCTCTCACTTTCCTTGCAACTTTATTATTTGATTGAATTTCTGCAGCTGGATATAAGGATTTTGTTTCTGTGTACTGCTGCTTCTGCTCTTGCAATGATAATTCAATAGCTAGTTTGAAAAATTAAAATGCAAAAAACAAGACAGCCAGTATTAACTCTGATTTTTTAAGAGTTTAAAAAGAAATATTATATAATATACTATTTAATAAGAATAAATCAAGTGAATGTTATTTGTCCAGTTAAATACTAAACAGTCAGCTTTTGTAGGGTCGGGGTGGGGGGCAAAAGAGGACAGGGCAGACAAATATGACATTTTTGAAAATAAAGTTTTTGCTCATTCCTTAATATCACAGTCTGTCATATACAGCAGCTATTATTTTTACAGCAAACAGATTGTGACATTATAATATGGGTAGCTTTCCATATAGGACAAGTCATGAACATATTTCTGTGCTTGACTCATAACTTTGGCATTAAAGAAAAGGTGAAATGTAATCTCTTCAAAGGTAGGGCACTAAAACTGACAAGATTATGAATTCAATTAACCTTATATCATGTCAGTTGTTTCTCTTAAGTTTTCAGACTCCACTAATTTTTAGATTTGAGGTAAAATAGTATAAGTAAACTCAGTTTTATTTTAATTTTTATTTCAATACATCATTCTGCAAAGATCGGCAATACTAAACTACATGTGCTTGATCCTTTACCTTTAGCTATATCTTCATCTTCTTTGTTTTTGTTCGATGACATACCGTTCTTGGCAGCAGCTGAGACAGTCTGCAACGTATAAGTAAAATGAACACAACTACCTTTTCAAAGAAAACACAAGCTCTATAATTACTCACACATGCTAATTTATGAAAACAACTCATGTAACTAATGGGTTTCACTTAAAAGTGAAGGTCTTTATGATAATTTTAAGTTGTTTTCAAATACTAAAACAGAACATCAGAATTTTTAAGAAAATATGAAAAAAAATCACAAAGGACATGAACTGGCTTACATTTTGCATGAATCTAGTATCTGACACAGAACCCGGCATAAAGAAAAGTACTTAAATATACATCTTTCCCTACTGCACTTCCTGATCTCGGTGGTTGAAGTCTCTAATTCAGTGAGCGGTGATACGCTGCTAGAGGTGCGGGGCTACAGGAGAAATAGCAAGAAGCCAGGATAATGAAGAAGAACAGAGGCGGGACGCAGACAACAGGGGCAGCTCTAGGCATACATGCTAACCCTCTTCACTACTCATTGTGTTTGAATGGTGGTGACTCTTCAGACATAGCAGAGGACTAAGGAAGGTCATGCTTAAACTTAAGGGCATGGAAGAGAGATGTCCAGGGTTCCGAACCATCAAGCAGTTTTTTCCAAATCATCAACACAGATTTTTGAGAATGACTTGCAGAAAGGACAGAGCAAGGAAATGCTGGCTTTTTATTACTTATAAGACTTTTATTTTTAAAATTTATTTTTAATTGGAGGAAAACTGCTTTACAATGTTGTGCTGGCTTCTGCTGTTTATAAAAATGTGAATCAGCTGTAAGTATACATATATCCCCTCCCTCTTTAGCCTCCCTCCTACCCCATCCCCCATCCCATCCATCTACGTCATCACAGAGCACTGAAGCTGAGCTCCCTGTGCTATATACAGGAAGTAGCTGCTTCCTGCCAGCTACTTATTTCACACATGATAGTACATATATGTCAATGCTACTCTCTCAATCTGTACCACCCTGTGTTTCCCCACTGTGCCCACAAGTCCAGTCTCCATGCCTGCAGCTCTATTTCTGGCTTCACATACGTTCATCAGTACCATTTTTCTCGATTCCATCTATATGTGCTAATATATGATACTTGTTTTTCTCTTTCTGATGTATTTCACTCTCTATAACAGGTTCTAGTTCATCCACCTCACTATATTCTACTTTGAACCCATAGATCTGATCAGCTAAAAAGGTTCTTTTTGCGTCTTCAGTCTATGGTCTAAAATTGAAAAAATGCACAGTTCTCTTAGCTTCTTTCCCTAGCCCATATCCTGAAAAAACAAGAAACACTGAGAGCAGAACCCAAGATACAGTGTTTTCCCCCACAGACCAAAATACACCACGGACTCTGGGATCATTATCCCTGCCTCCACCCTGGTCCTGCAAAAGCTGTCCCTGTGTCCTCAAATAAACTTCTAGCCTTACACGCGAACCCATTTTATACGTAAACTAAAGCACACTCCAGGCACGTTCCCTCTTCAACGGACAGGCCTCGAGCTTTCTCAAGTGCATGAAGTGATTCATGTCATTCCTCCCTTGACAACCTCTTTACTCCTCTTACATACTGAATTACATTCCGGCCTAAAAATTCTACTCTTCATCTTCTCCACCATCCCAGTCTACAGTTACCTCTTCTTGGTATCTAACTTTTGCACCCCTCATCCATCTCTGTCACTTGTAATCAGTTATTTTTCACATATATAAAGCTACCCTTTCAACTGACTATAAATACCTTGAACATAAGGGCTCTCTCACACATCTATGCCTTTTGCATGACTCTAGATTCAGTCGCATTAAACAGATTATTTATGGATGACTTACTTCTCAAAGTTCTCATGTGTAGAATTCACTCGACAATTACAGGCACTACTCGAGACAAACTCATGTAGAGTGGAGGTGAGTAATGACTAAGATAGACCTTGCCAGCTTTGAAATAAGGTATATACTCTCAAAATACTATAGTATAGGGTCATCCATGAATCTGAACGAATCTCTTACCTGAGAACCTGATGGAGGAAAAGTAACTCCTTCTTCTTTCATAGATTTAATAGTTGCAGATATCAGACTAAACTGAGGGTCCTTCTGAAATTCTTCTGACCATTCTACCATTAAAGATTTCAGTTTTTCACATACTTTAGGATGAGCCTTTTAAAGAAAAGGCAAAGAAAAAAAAATGGTTAAAATAAGCATTTGAATTATTTAACAAAGAGAATTACCACCAAAATTCTCTAGTTTTATGAATATCCACAAGAGTTCAGCAAACCTTAGTTTAGATGAGCACGCAATAAATACCTATTTTAATATATACTTGTCTCTTGGAAAATTACCTGTTTTGAACATTAATGTTTATGTCTCATACAATGACAATGAATCTGTCATATTCAGAGATTATTTCATGTTTTCCTAATATTCTCAATATTAAACTTTTTATATCAACTAAAGTAAAATTCTGAGATTTTTGTCACTAACAGCATGAACATAGTGTATCAGAGTTTCTATTACAAATAAATCAATAACAACCCCATCACAAAGACCCTCTCCACCTTGTTCTAAAATAAAGGCCTCCTTTGCTCACCATCTCTACCGGGAATCAGGACAGAATGATGGTTAGTTTGGATGCTGGTATCACAGACACTTACATCTGAACTTCAGCTGTGCCACTTATTAGCTGCATAATCTTAGACAAGGTACTCTTAAGTCTCAGTTTCTCCATCTATATAATAGGAATGACCTGGGAATCTACCTTCTAAGAGTTGTTAAGAGTATTAAACAGGATAGCATACATAAAATGCTTAAAGCAGTGGCTGCTAACCCTCAATAAAGATCAGCTTTATCACTTACATATATGCTTTAGGGAGGAAAATAGTTTTTGGTGCTACAAATGCAAACAACAAATTTTAGAACAGAAAGTTTGTTTTGTTTCAAATTTATCTAAAATGATTTCACTTACAACTCTACTAATGCTATAACACAGCTAAAATAACACAGCATATGTATTTTTTAATGACTCAAATTTCTTTCCTTTTTAAAATTTACCTTATTTTTTATCACAGCACGTACTTCTGTTGCAAAATCACGGGAACAAACCTCTAAATGAAATATCTTTCCACAGTTTGCCACACAAGCCCCAAGAAGCTATTAATTAAAATAAAAATCAATATATAAATGTTGAGATGTAATCTTACTTAACTTACCGAAACAAACACATTTAAAATTTGGGCCAAATAATAACATGACTTTCACTTACAGTTAAGGCCTGCAAAGCAACATGAGGAACTTTATGATTTACCCTTTTCATTATGGCTTTTAGGCAATCTTTTGCTCTAAAAAAATGAAGAAAGTTAGGTATTCAGAATTTCAATTCAAGCATTAAATACATAATGTATTCTAAGAACAAATAACTTTAAAAGCTATTTGGTCATACAATACCTTACATGTACACCTGCAAACTTTACTTCATTAAGGGAATAAATCTATCAAATGATCTTACACCTTTTGCTCATAGACTTGTAGAGGAAAAAAAAATGCTTGTTGAAAAGCCTGTGTATCCCCAAAACCAAAAATCAAATCATTTCAAAAAGGTCAGTTAACACAAGAGAACAAGATCATAAAAATTATCTTTACATTTAAGACTGACGGCTTTCAGACAGCAAATTCTTGTCTTGTGGGGAAAAAACTAGCAAGATACATAATCTCAAATCATTTAAGTATAACCATGCATGAATAAACTTCAAAAAGCTGTAACATTAAAACAAATGCTTTCATCAGTCTTCTAAACCTCTAATGTATAATCAGTTTAATGGCCCCATTCCATCCTCAAAGAACTATTATTTATATTCACTTTTTCATCATGATTTATTGCATTTATCTATTCATTACTGAAAGATCTTTTCAATATATTATATATTGTTATATTTATCTACTTCATTAATAACATGTCTAAGTCACAGGGGAACACCCTAAATAATTAAGTCTATTCACTGTTAATAGTAAAAATCCCGTTTCCTTCCAGAATTGTATCAGGAAAAGAGATACAGATTATTAGGCTCCTAGACATTCACTGGGCATTCACCTTACCCATTAGGAGTGCTTCCAACTTTGTCACATATGTCCATAATAAGACTCCAGTCTTCTGTAGTATTGTATTCATTTGTAGCCTTTTCTATAAGAGATAAACATACAAAAATATTAGGATGTCTTACATAATAATAAATCCAGGAAAGACTTAAAAGTATCAAGAGAAAAGAAACCAGTTAAACACAAGGGAACTCCCATAAGACCATCAGCTTATATTTTGGCAGAAACTCTGCAGACCAGAAGAATATGGCATATTTTAAGTAATGAAAGGAGAAAAACCTACAAACAAGAATACTCCACCCACCTGAAAAAAACAAAAACAAACACTCTACCCAGCAAAGATATCACTCAGATTTGAAGGAGACAGAGTTTCATAAACAAGCAAAAGCTAAAAGAGTTTAGCATCATTAATATGTGAACCATGAACTTCCAGATGTTCAAGCTGGTTTTATAAAAGGCAGAGGAACCAGAGATCGAATTGCCAACATCCGCTGGATCACTGAAAAACCAAGAGAGTACCAGAAAAACATCTATTTCTGCTTTATTGACTCTGCCAAAGCCTTTGACTATGTGGATCACAAACAACTGTGGAAAATTCTGAAAGAGATGGGAATACCAGACCACCTGACCTGCCTCTTGAGAAATCTGTATGCAGGTCAGGAAGCAACAGTTAGAACTGGACATGGAACAACAGACTGGTTCCAAATAGAAAAGGAGTACATCAAGGCTGTATATTGTCACCCTGTTTATTTAACTTANGTCACCTCTCTCTCTTGCTCTTTCTCTCTCCCCACTCCCTCCTCCTTGCCCTCTCACCTCCTTGCTTCTCCTCCCGCCTCATTATGACTCAAGCTTTCTTTACCTTTCCTTCTTCTGCTCTTCAACATCTTGTTGGGGGTGGAGGCCCCGTTCTAGCCTCTCTTCTATCTATAATCACTTCTTGATGAGCTCATCTGATCTTGTGCCTTTAAGCACAATATATTGCTTGCTCCCAAATTTGTATCTGTAATCTAGACCACAGAACTCGAAGCATGGGCAACAACAGTCTCTGAGATGCCTGATAGTCACCTGCCAGTTGGCATATGCAAAACTGAACTTCTGATCTGTGCGTGCTCCACCCACGGTATCCCCCAATTCCACTAATGGCAAATTAATGCTTCCAGTTTCTCAGACCGGAAATCTTACAGCCAGTCTTAACTGCTCTCTCCCACACCCCATTAGAAAACAGTACTGACTCTGTCATTAAGATACATGTAGTATCGGGTTTCCCTGGTGGTCTAGTGGTTAAGAATCCACGTGCCAAGCAGGGGACAGGGGTTCAATCCCTGGTCTGGGAAGGTGCCACACGCCTCAGGGGAAACTAAGCTTAAGCACTGCAGCTACTGAGCCTATGCTCTAGAGCCCTGAGCTCTGCCACAAGAGAAGCCACCTCAGTGAGAAGCCCACGCGCCTAACTCAGAGTAGCCCGCTCTCATGGCAACTAGAGAAAGCCCATGCACAGCAGGAAGAACCCAGGCAGCCAAAACTTAATTAAATAATTTAAATATATATATATGTAGTACTGCCCACTTCTCCCGCCGTCCTCTACCACCACAGTGCCAGCCCAAGCCAGTTAGGGGTTTACTCTTTAAAGCCAGTTTCTCATTTAAACAGCGTTATCTCTCACCTCCTTACACATCTCCTGTCTCGATGCTTGCACTCTACAGTTAATGCTCAACAGAGCGCCCACAGTGATCATAAGAAAACAGGAATGAAGTGATGCCAGTCCTCTGCTCAACCCCCATCTTTGCAGTGGCCTCAAAGGCTATTTCTGATCTGGCTCCCCACTTCCCTTCTAAAGTCATCTCCTGCTAGCGTCCTCCTCTCTGCTACTCAGCCGCAAGGTCTCTCACTGTTCCTTCAACATGTCAGACATGTATTCATTTCAGGCTTTTGTGCTGGATTTTCCTACTGACTGAAATGCTTTTCCTAAATACATCCATTATCCATCACGGCCCCAGCAAGAAACTGATAGTTCATTCAAACTGAGTAACTGAGGAGAGAACAATGAAGGAAGCATTCATGAAGGTGTGGGCAGAGTCTGGGAAAACCAACAAAGGTGGAGCAGTGCCCTGGGACTAGCGAGAACAGAAAGCCATTACCACCACCCGGCCTGCAGGAGCAAGGGAGAGCACACGGAGAGGGCAACCAGTTAGAAGGACGAACACAGCAAATCCCAGGAGGCAGCTGGCAAAGGGGGACTGGGGAACAAACATGAAGCAAAACCCGATAGGACTGAAAAGTGACAGGGGACACCTTTAAAATCACATCTGGATGTTTTAACACGTCTCTCTTAAAAGTGATGGAAGAGGAGGGGAAAAAAGAAGAATATCGAAGCAAAGATGATCCCTTCCTGACCTTCTGGCTAAGACCAAGTGTGGAGCAAAGACCCGAAAACATCATAAACCACTTAACCTAAATCGCCCTTATAGAACACTGCACCCAACAAGNCTGGGAGAAATATCAATAACCTCAGAAAGGCAGATGACACCACCCTCATGGCAGAAAGCAAAGAAGAACTAAAGAGCTTCTTAATGAAAGTGAAAGAGGAGAGTGAAAAAGTTGGCTCAAAGCTCAACATTCAGAAAACTAGGATCATGGTGTCGGTCCCATCACTTCATGGGAAATAGATGAGGAAACAGTGGAAACAGTGTCAGACTTTATTTTTTTGGACTCCAAAATCACTGCAGATGGTGACTGCAGCCATGAAATTAAAAGATGCTTGCTCCTTGGAAGGAAAGTTAAGGCCAACCTATTAAAAAACAGAGACATTACTTTGCCAACAAAGGTCCATCTAGTCAAGGCTATGGTTTTTCCAGTAGCCATGTATGGATGTGAGAGTTGGACTGTAAAGGAAGCTGAGCACAGAAGAATTAATGCTTTTGAACTGTAGTGTTGGAGAAGACTCTTGAGAGTCCCTTGGACTGCAAGGAGATCCAAACAGTCCATCCTAAAGGAGATCAGTCCTGGGTATTCATTGGAGGGACTGATGTTGAAGCTGAAACTCCAATACTTTGGCCACCTGATTCAAAGAGCTGACTCATTTAAAAAGACCCTGATGCTGGAAAAGATTGAGGGCAGGCGGAGAAGGGGACGACAGAGGATGAGATGGTTGGATGGCATCACTGACTCAATGGACATGAGTTTGGGCAGACTCTGGGAGTTGGTAATGGATAGGGAGGTCTGGCGTGCTGCAGTCCATGGGATTACAAAGAGTCGGACACGACTGAGTGACTGAACTGAACTGAACTGAAACTGTCTTTACAAGAAATGTTAATGCATTTAAGCAGCAAACATCAAAACCAGAAATACAAACATTTTGAGATGAAAAATCTCACTGGCAAAGGCAAATGTACAGTGAAGATAGTAGATTAACTACTGCCAAAGGTAGTAAGAAGGTTAAAAGACAAAACAAGTAAATTCATCTATATCCACACGAGTAGTTAAGGGATACAAAAAACTGAAAACTCGTAAATTTAAGGATAAAAGGCAATTATTCTGACAGTGAAATGTTAAGTCAGAAATTTTAGTAATATATTTTTGCCTATCATAAGTTCTAGATTCAAGCACCAAGCTCTGCAGGTAGAAACTTATCACTCAAGTGTAGCTTCTTCCCTGGTAGAAAGATGACTAGTTCTTTTACAGGGAAAGTCAGACCAGGTTGTATTTTTCAGAGGTTGAAAATGCTTAACTATTTCTCAAACATATCTAATAATCCCAGTTAATTCAAAAGTACAGACAGGGGGGGAAAAAAAAAGAGGGGGGGAAATCTCCTAGTTCTACGAACCTCTTGGAAAACTATGATGCATATTTACCCAGACCTTTTTCTAGCATGTATATGGGGAAAAAATATGTATAAAACTAAATAAAAGAGAGCACCCAAAAACTGATAACCACTTCCCTGCCAAAGTTACGAACAAGAAACAAAACAAAAAATAAAATATCACTGTCATTCCTAATAGAAGCTTTAGGTGTGCTGGACAAATGGGCTTGCTAGCAGGGAGCCCCAGAGATGGACGTGTTAGCACAAGACACGTCCCTGCAGCGTTGAGCCCCTGCACAATTATTCCAAGGAGAAATCAATTCATGGCTATAAAAAGACCAGATAGCTCTTACATTGACAACGGGCACCAGGAGGGTCAGTTACTCTCAAATTTACAATCAGATAAGTCATTATACTGGAGACATAAGACTTGAGGGTTTGATCCCTAGGTCTGGAAGATCCGAGAAGGGTATGGCAACTCACTCCAGTATCCTTGCCTGGAGAATTCCATGGATAGAGGAGTCTGGTAAGCTATAATCTATAGCTGACCATATATAACTGAAGTGACTCAGCATGCACGTGCACTCAAGTCATTATAACAGGGATGGAATCAATAACGAAGTGGGGGCAGAGCTGGGTGACACTAACAGAACTCCCTGCTCAGGAAGGAGACCTCAGGGGTAGAGAAAAGGTAGTTTTCAACAATGTGATCATCCTAAATATATCACTTCCTGAGGTGCCTTTCCACTTAACATAATCATCTCTTCATGTTCATAAAAACATGTCTATACTGTATAGTAAAGGCTACGGTCTTCCCAGTAGTCATGTGATGTGAGTCATGGATGTGAGAGTTGGACCATAAAGAAAGTTGAGCAATGAAAAATTGATGCTTTCCAAACTGTAGAGCTGGAAAAGACTCTTGAGAGTCCCTTGGACTGCAAGGAGATCAAACCAGTCATCCTAAAGGAAATCAACCCTGAATATTCATTGGAAGGACTGATGCTGAAACTCCAACACTCTGGCCACCATATGTGAGCCGAATCATTTGAAAAGACCCCGATGCTGGGAAAGATTGAAGGCAGGAGAAGAGGGTGACAGAGGATGAGATGGTTGGATGGCATCACCAAGTCAAAGGACATGAATCTGGGCAAACTCCAGAAGATGGTGAGGGACAGAGAAGCTTGATGTGCTGCAGTCCAGGGGGTCACAGAGAGTCAGATGCAACTTGGCAACTGAACAACCACCATCACCAACATTTTTAACAGCTGCATGATGCACCACTATATACAGTGTGGCCACAAAGTGCCTATATAAGCTAGTGAGAAGTCATCAGTGAACTGTAATTTTAAATCCATCAAGTACTCAGGCTCTCTTCTTTATTACACTTACTGGAATCACTCATATTGATATCCCACATAGAATAAATAAAAAAATAATTAAAAGATATCAGAACTGATTGCACAGATGTTTCTATAGATGTGTCATAGCATTAACACTTAACCCCATCATCTCTCTCTGCCACCACTATTCTCCCTCCACCCAATCCTCAGAAAGAATGTAGACTCCAATATGGCAGGAAGTTTTTACTTTGTTTTGTTCACTATTATTACTTAAAATAAATAAAACAGTATCCAGTGCACACAGCGGGTGCTAAGTAATTATTTGTCAAATGAATGAATGAATGAATGGTGCTGGTTGCTCCTTCATACCCTATAACCCTGGTACAATGACTCTAAAGGGGGAAACAACAGCAGAGCTTCTGAGTAAATGAACTCTAACAGCCTTTAAGAAGCCCCAAGTGGCCCCAGTGAAGTCTGTGCAAGCTTCTGGACCATTAAGAGCCTCATAGCTGAGCAAGAAAAGGGGCTCCACAGAATCAAGCTTCAACAGCAACACCAAGTGGCAACAAAAGGCAACAGCACCAGGGAGCTTAAAAGGGAGGTTCCGGTTCTCTGGTTCTCCGCTTGTTTACTGAAGAGGAATGACAATACCAATACCTCTGGGAGTCCATCTAAAAAGACAGCCAGGGTGAATGGGGAAAGGAATGCCTCCAGAAGGAGGCAAAGGACTTCTAGTACAGAGATATATATTTATCTTGAGTCTGAAGAGCAAATCACATATATTACAACTTGCCAGCTTCATGCTCAAATTTTCTCTCTGCCTATAACAGATGGGGTTTTGTTCTTGCTGTACAGACAGATCATTCTTTTTTTTTTTAATGTCATTTGGCAGTGTTACAACTACCTGAGATTAAATATTTCCCCAATATATTTTTCTTTATAGAGAAATATATATATTATTTATCTTTTACAGGTAAATCCTTAGTCTTTCTGGAATTTCATCTGGCACATGGGGTGAGGTGGGGATCTAAGAATCTATCCTTTCCTCTTTGATCTGAGAAGTCAGCATCATCAATCACCAAATTTTGTCAGTATACATGTGTATCAGTACCAATACACTCAACACCTACTCATGCCCCCCTCCTCCACAACTGATTTTTACATCATCCAATAACCTACCTATTCCTACTAGAACTCAATTTTTAATGACTGTTTTTTCACTTTGGGCTATGTGATACATAATTAAATGTGAAGCCTCTTTGATACCCCCTCAAAACCCTTCCAATTTCAAAAATATCTCAACAGAATTTTTTTTACTTGATCTTTTATAGAAAATGGAAAAATCCTAATTTAAATACTCTATCCAGCATAGTTTACTTTCTACAAATATAGGACTCACAATTACCCTTTTTAAAAAGTAAAAAATCTAAAGACTTTATAATGGCCTGCCAAAAAGGATTTCATTTTTCAAGTGAAGGAAATAACAGTTAAATTATGTGTTTAAAAGTATTTTAAACTCCAGGAAAAATGTTAAATATTATAATTAAGGAACCATTCTTTTATAGCATGTCACCATGCCCAGTGTTGGGGCCCTATCTCACATTATCCTATGTCAAATACATAGAGCGGGGGAGAGTTAAAAGAGCCCTCCTGGGGCCTAAATGCTAAATTTCCAGGGTTTGGTGGGTGTAAGTCATAACATTTCATCACCAGGTTATGATTGTACATAGAGAGCTTCAAATACACAGTGAAATACTTCAGAAAGATTCTAAGAATATCATAAAGAATCAGTCCATCAATGCCTATAAGGAACAAAACACTCACCCTCTACACAGCCCATTATGTTCAACACACAGCATTAAAAAGGATTCAAGTCTACCCTTTTATGGTAGACTTTTAAGAAAATAGGTTCCATCAGTAATAAAAAAAATTACATAAAACAAGAATGCCTCAAGGAGATCTTTAAAGCTCTTTCTACTAGGTTTGAAAATAAAAACTCACGACTGGTCTGCTTTTAACTATGGCAGAGTATCTGGTACCAGACTTGCTACTCTATTGAAAATAAGTATGTTGTTACTAACTCTACGTCCCACTCTCTGCAACCTGGTAGGCTGTAGTCCACTAGGCTCCTCTGTCCATGGGATTCTCCAGGCAAGAATACTGGAGTGGGCTGCCATTCCCTCTCTAGGGGATCTTCCCAACCCAGGGATGGAACCTGGTCTCTTGCATTGAAGGTAGATTTTTTTTTTTACCATCTGAGCCACCATGGGGCTGAAAACAAGAATAAAACTGGCCAAAATATATGAGGCAACTGTGGTCAGGAAGTGAACAACAAGCAGTGCACATCTGAGGTTTCTGAGAGAAGGGAAATATGAAGTAAGCCTCACCATGGCCCTAGTGTTCTACCTGGGCATACACATAATTGTCCCAATACAAGTAGTGAAAGTCGCTCAGTCGTGTCCAACTCTTTTCGACCCCATGGACTACACATGGAATTCTCCAGGCCAGAATACTGGAGTGGGTAGCCTTTCCTTTCTCCAGGGGATCTTCCCAACCCAGGGGTTAAACCCAGGTCTCCCGCACTGCATGCAGCTTCTTTACCAGCTGAGCCACAAGGGAAGCCCAAAAATACTGGAGTGGGTAGTCTATCCCTTCTCCAGCAGATCTTCCTGACCCAGGAATCGAACCAGGGTCTCCTGCATTGCAGGTGGATTCTTTACCAACTGACCTATCAGGGAAGCCCAAAACACAAGTAGAACCAGCCCAAATAAGGCACCTAGGAGACAGAAGCCAGATTTCCAAGCATAGGGATTTAATCGTGGGTCCTTGTAGGTCAAGGGCTATGCTGTACACACCCACACTCCCACACACTCTGGGTGAGGTTCTGTGCGGTCTAGCACAGATCACCTGCTATGAGGCTGGAAGGCTGCACAATGCAAGGAGTCTTTACAAGTTCCTACATAACAAGTCCTGTTATGGACTGAGTGTCTGTGTCCCCACAAAATTCACCCTACCCCCCAGCACTGGAGCCTAGACTCTAAAGAAGTAATTAAGGTGAAATAAGGTCATAAGGTTGGAGCCCTGACCCAAGAGGATTACTGTCCTCAAAAGAAGAGACCCCAGAGAGCGTCTTGTCTTTTTTCACATGCACAAAAATGAGGTCAGATGAGGGCACAGTGAGAAGACAGCCATCCGCAGCCCCAGGGGCGAGCCCTCATCAGACACCAACCCTGCTGGGACCTTGATTTTGGACTTCCAGTCACCAGAAATGTGAGAAGACAGATTTCTGTTGCTTAGCTTCATGGTCTACGTTATTTGGCTATGGCAGCCCAAGCAGACTAGTACTCCACCCAACTAGAGCAGAGAGGACCACATTTTAGGCTATCAGTTGAAACCCCCAAAAGGCTATCAAGCCTTAGGAGTAAAGGCATCCTAGAATTTAGTAATATCAAAACAGACCTACTTCACAAAGAAAACTAGTTAACCAACACAAGGTAACTAAATTCACGCATACTGGAATCATGTCAAGTGAAGACTACTTGTACACTGAAGCACAGTTTCAAAATTCCTTCAGATGTGCACAAAACTACCAACACCTACAATAATGTAGGACAATATACTCAATGTGCTCTCTGAAGGCAATATATTTGTATTAGACCAACACTACACCCAACCACATGGACATTAACAATCACAAGATACAGATAATCAAGACTATACTGAAGGCAACATAAAACATTATTATAATTAGGATACTGCATGTATCTCAGGACATGACTAAAGCAATGCTTAGGCCTTAATGGAAAAATTGCTTTTTATGTACTGATTTTAAAAACAATTATTTTTATACCTTAAAATTACAGGAGAAGAACTGTGGAAAACTGAAAAAAAAACTTGTTTTCCAAAAGCAGAAATAAATAGAAAACGGAAAGCAAATGAATAAGTAGAATTCATTTTGGTATCTAACAGGAAACCACAGCTGAGGTTTTTACTAAAGACATAAAAATGTTCTTTCTTTACACCAATTCATTACATACTAAATAACTATTTGAAAATAAAGGACAGCCAATTTTTTCTAAAAGATTGCAAATCCTACATATTTACACTATTAAAACAAAATATACTTGCTATTAAATTAGTAGACCACACTAGATTCTAGTTTGGTCTACATTCTAGACCAAACTAAATTCTAGTTTAGTTAAATTTAGATTAAAATACTTAAATGCCAAATATTTCACACTGATAAGAAGATAAATATTTCACCTGCTTCTGACTCCAATTACAACCACCATAAACTTAGCATTTTCGAGTGCTTGGGTTTAACATACATTTTCTCTTTTAATTCTCATTTAATGTTTTGATTTATTTGGGGAAAATTTTTGTTGATACAGTTTACTATAGGGAAAGCTGTAATATAAATTCTACTTTAATACACTACTTATCTCCTAAAATAAAAACCTACTTACAGCTCTGAGTAATGAATGACAGGTAATAATTTAATTAAAAAGCAACCACAAGTGATAATTTCAAAGTATTTTACATATGTTCAACTATTTACATTGAACCCAAAGAAGATTTCCCATTTAATATATGAGGAAACTGAGATACAGAAAAGTAACTAGCAAAGATCATACAGCTAGTAAACAGTAAAAGATTCCAATCGAGGCAATGTGGCTCAGGGTCTATTTTCTATTGAACTGCCTCTTGGCAGCAATTTTTGTTCAAAATTGCTAAATTAACTCTTTTAACAAGTCAGTTGTCAGTTTCTCTATGTAACAACATTTTAAACATACTGAATAATATGTTAGATCAACTCTGCTTTATAAGCAAAGGATCAGATAAGAGTGTCATGCTTAATTTCATTTACTACATCAGCTAGTAAAACAATATATACATTTGATATTCTTGCTCTGGTGGAATACAGAAGTGTGACTGCTGCTCTTTTCTCATTTCACGTGTCATGCCAACATTTGTGGGGAGACTAGGAAAAGTTTAGAGAGTTGGGCAGACAGAAGAAAGAAGGAAAAAAATCAAAATATCATTTACTGCCTTCTAATATTGTAATTATTTAAAAAGGTAAAGGTCTAGGGCAGGCTTTACCTCCCTACAAGTTCACTTTCTTCTTATGTGACACTCCCAAGATACCCTCTGTTATCCAGTTTGCTGAGAACCATCAGTTCAGTTCAGTTCAGCCGCTCAGTTGTGTCCAACTCTTTGTGACCCCATGGAACAAGCACGGCAGGCTTCCCTGTCCATCCAACTCCCAGAGTCTACCCAAACTCATGTCCATTGAGTCGGTGGTGTCATCCAATCATCTCATCCTCTGTCATCCCCTTCTCCGCCTGCCCTCAATCTTTCCCAGCATCAGGGTCTTCTCAAATGACTAGCTCTTCACATCAGGTGGTCAAAGTATTGGAGTTTCAACATTAATCCTTCCAATGAACACTCAGGACTGATCTCCTTTAGGACGGACTGGTTGGATCTCCTCGCAGTCCAAGGGACTCTCCAAGAGTCTTCTCCAACACCACAGTTCAAAAGCATCAATTCTTCGGAGCTCAGCTTTCTTTACAGTCCAACTCTCACATCCATACATGACTACTGGAAAAACCATAGCCTTGACTAGAGAGACCTTTGTTGGCAAAGTAATGTGTCTGCTTTTGCATATGCTATCTAGGTTGGTCATAACTTTCCTTCCAAGGAACAAGTGTCTTTTAATTTCATGGCTGCAGTCACCATCTGCAGTGATTTTGGAGCCCCCCCAAATTAAAGTCTGATGCTGTTTCCCCATCTATTTGCCATGCAGTGATGGGACCAAACGCCATGATCTTAGTTTTCTGAATGCTGAGCTTTAAGCCAACTTTTTCACTCTCCTCTTTCACTTTGATCAAGAGGCTCTTTAGTTCTTTGCTTTCTGCCATGAGGGTGGTGTCATCTGCATATCTTAAGATACTGATATTTCTCCCAGCAATCTTGATTCCAGCTTATGTTTCATCCAGCCCAGCGTTTACCATGATGTACTCTGCATATATATTAAATAGCAGGGTGACAACATACAGCCTTGACATATTCCTTTCTCAATTTGGAACCAGTCTGTTGTTCCATGTCCAGTTCTAACGGTTGCTTCCTGACCTGTATACAGATTTCTCAAGAGGCAGGTCAGGTGGTCTGGTATTCCTATCTCTTTCAGAATTTTCCAGTTTCTTGTGATCCACACAGTCAAAGGCTTTGGCATAGTCAATAAAGCAGAAATAGATGTTTTTCTGGTACTCTCTTGCTTTTTCAATGATCCAGCACATGTTGGCAATTTGATCTCTGGATCCTCTGCCTTTTCTAAAACCAGCTTGAACATCTGGAAGTTCACGGTTCACATATTGTTGAAGCCTGGCTTGGAGAATTTTGAGCATTACCTTTCTAGCATGTGAGATGAGTGCAATTGTGTGGTAGTTTGAGCATTCTTTGGCATTGCCTTTCTTTGAGACTGGAATGAAAACTGACCTTTTCCAGTCCTGTGGCCACTGCTGAGTTTTCCAAATTTGCTGACATATTGAGTGCAGCACTTTCACAGCATTATCTTTACCTCCACTAGCTTTATTTGTAGTGACGCTTCCTAAGGCCCACCTGACTTCACATTCCAGCATGTCTGGCTCTAGGTGAGTGATCACGCTGTCGCGATTATCTGGGTCGTGAAGATCTTTTTTGGACAGTTCTTCAGTGTATTCTTGCCACCTCTTCTTAATATCTTCTAATTCTGTCAGGTCCATACCATCTGTCCTTTATTGAGCCCATCTTTGCATGAAATATTCCTTTGGTATTTCTAACTATCTTGAAGAGAGCTCTAGTCTTTCCCATTCTATTGTTTTCCTCTATTTCTTTGCACTGATTACTGAGAAAGGCTTTCTTATCTCTCCTTGCTAGTTTTTGAACTCTGTATTCAAATGGGTGTATCTTTCCTTCTCTCCTTTGCTTTTTGCTTCTCTTCTTTTCACAGTTCTTTGTAAGTCCTCCTCAGATAGCCATTTTGCTTTTTTGCATTTCTTTTTCCTGGGGATGGTCTTGATCCTTGTCTCCTGTACAATGTCACGAACCTCTATCCATAGATCATCAAGCACTCTATCAGATCTAGTCCCTTAAGTCTATTTCTCACTTCCACTGTATAGTCATAAGGGATTTGATTTAGGTCACATCTGAATGGTCTAGTGGTTTTCCCCACTTTCTTCAATTTAAGTCTGAATTTGGCAATAAGGAGTTCATGATCTGAGCCACCATCTGCTCCCGGTCTTGTTTTTGCTGACTGTATAGAGCTTCTCCATCTTTGGCTGCAAAGAATATAATCAATTTGATTTCGGTGTTGGCCACCTGGTGANAAGAGACAGACCGTTCAAGACTGATGCAAATTTGTACCCAGAAAATTAACAAAGCAAGTAACAAGTTAAAAATTAGCAGCACAGTTAGAAACAAGTAAAATTATGAATGAGTAGAGAATTGGGAGCAGCAGATAGATATTTGTACATCCATGTTCCTAGAGGCATTATTCATATAATAGCCAAAAGGTGGAAATGACCCAAGTGTCTACAGACAGATTAATGGATAAACAAAATGTGGTATATACATAGAGAGGAATATTCCAGATGCTATAATACAAATGAACCTTAAGGACATGATGTTAAGTCAAACAAGCCGGTCACAAAAGGACAGGTACTGTATAATTCCACTTATATGAGGTATGTAGGAGTAGTCAGATTCACAGAGACAGAAAGGATCACAATTGTTGCCAGGAGCTGGGGAGAAAAGGGAATGAGGAGGTAGTGTCTGACGAGTTTGTAGCTTCAATGTGGGCAGATAAAAAGCTTCTAGAGAGGCATGGTGGTGACAGCTGCACAACATGAATGTTCTTACCGCCAATATACTTAAAAATGTTATGTATATTTTACCACAATTTTAAAAATTAAGAAACAAAAGGAAAATCCACTTAAAATTCTTAAAGGTAAAGGTGGCTTGACTACAGAGGAGGCACAGAGGAATTGAGGCTGCTGAGTTGTAATGAAAAGGGCAAAATGCAGACAGCTCAGATGGAGCCATGCAAAATCAGAACACGCAGCCAAAAGGAACCAAGAACAAGGGGAATGGGTTCTGTGTTCTTCATTACTTTGCAGAGCTCTTCTGGATTCGTGCACTGCTGCAAAATATTAATACTCTGGGAACAACTGACTTCCACATTATACTGACATCATTCCCATATTTATAATCATCATAGCATATGAGCTAACTGTGTTTACACAGTGCAGCTAAAATGTTCAGTATTTAACACTGCCAATAATAGCTCCTAAGACTACTGAAAGAATGGTTAGTGTACTAAATTTTAATCAGTCCAAATTTGGCCTTTATTCCAGCCACGACAATGACCTTGCTTATACTTCCACCCACACAAGTATGTACCCATTCATCCTTATCTGTACATTTATCTTGAGTTATTTTTTTTAATTGAACATCTTCAATTTTTGTTTATATTTTTACTTTATCTTTAGTTACTTTTAATTGCTCACCTTGAATCATTTTACTTCCCTCAGATCAATGCAGACATCTTAATTTAGTCATAAAGGGGAAAACAGATAATTATTGAGTCCTTCCAGTAGGCTGCTGCTATTTCAAAATTCAATAGTAGGATGTGGTAATGCATCTTTGTTGTCTTTTTTTCCCCCAGCATGGTATGTGGAACTTTCCTGACCAGGAATGAAACCCATATCCCCTGCATTGGAAGCACGGAGTCTTAACCACTGGACTGCCAGGGAAGTCCTTGTTATCTTTAAATAAGGCTATAGAACCCTCTCTGGAAGCCAGCGGATTCCGGTTGAAGGTCTAGAGTCAGTGCCAGAGGTGAGAAGGCACTGCTTCTCCTGCTAGGAATCACAATTGGAATTTCAGACTGCTCCCACCTGGGATACACTTTCTGGGGGTCAGAGAGCCAATATGCCACAAAGCGCTTTCCCCAGTGGCTATTATTAACCTTCACTGTGAACCCAAAGGAAATAAGAGATTAGACTTTTGAGGAAGAGGAGGGCAAAAGGCAGAAAGAAGGAAAATGGTGGAGAAGGGGAGGGCCCTGAGAGGTGCTGGAGTGAGGTCCAGGTGCTAAAAAGTCTCTGCCACTTGGCCTCTGGGTCCCTGGGGTACACAGAGCTACATCCACCAGGAAGGAACCAACCTACCAAGCAACATAAATACATCCCTCAAAGGAAAAAGTGAAGGTAAATGCACTTCAAATATCTATAACAGTCAGTTATACTTGTTCCAGCTGGTAAAGGAATATTCTAATTTATGTTATACACGTCTGTGCCAAGGTAAAAGTTGTCTGTGGAGCTTAAAAGAAACTTGATACAGAACATGTGATCCCTGCAAAGCTTAATGACACACCAAACAAACACACTGCCATCAATACAAAGGGCACAAAGTGAAACATCAAGACTGCTTAGGAACTATGAGCAGTCTGGTATCCTACCTGTGACCTTCATCAGCTGGAGAGAGCAACACCTTTCTAGGGTAGCAGTGTGATGGACCACAGCCCATGGGAGTTAGGGCAAGGGATCTGAGGATCCACACTCTTGCCATTGTTACATCATGTCTGGCAAAGGGCTGCTTGGTAACGGTGTGATCAATGAAATAATTCTTCAATCCGACAGCAAAAGCTGGCCACTCTCCCTCTAGCCTATTCCTGAGAGAAATTCTCGCTCACATGCCCCAAGAGACACAGCAGCAGTACCGCTGCGATAACCCCAAACTGGAAACAGCCTGAATGTCCAGCAGGGGCAGAACGGATAAGTCAGTTGTGGTGTGCCCACCACCCACACGGTGGATGCACAGCGAGGGAATGGACAGACCACAGGCATGCACTTCTGCACAGATGATAGGGGCACAAGGCTGAGTAAACAGAGAGGGGCAGAGAAATCCACCGCCTGCTACTCCATTTACATGCAGCTCAGCAACGTGTCTGTTTAGGGATACAAACATATGTGTTAACACTCTCCAGAAAAGCCAAGAAATGATGAACAATGATGGAATTTCTAGCAAGTAGTGACTTCTGTGTGGGCAGGGCACAAAGGGAACTTCAGAATCACAGCGCGCTCTTAAGTTGAATGGCAGGCATATGAGCTTTCCCGGGATCACTTACTCTCTACATCTTATACATATGGTGTGAAAGTTTTTTAGTAACTCGTTTTACAAAACTACTATTTTTAAAAGCTGCCTGATTATGAGAGAGAACTTCACATAGAATCATTCATGCCTCTAACCGAAGGGATTGAAAATTTTCAGTGGAAGGAAGAACCAAAGGGCTATGGTTCCAAGGCTTTTTCTTGTCCTCACGTAGTCCCGGGTTTGATATTTCCAGGGTAGACTTGACTCTTGACTCTGCCACTGTCACTCACCTAAGATGAATTCTGGGTTAAACATGGTCTGGGGGCTGCTGAGTGAACTTAATCCCTCCCCTATCTTAGAAGTGACCAAAACACAGCAGTGGTTTGGGACAACCATCAGCAAACTGCAAACCCAGGTGCCATATCCAGTCTGAAAAACATTGCTGTACTGCCAATAAACTCAGAATAGTTTTGACTTTAATTGTTAAAAAATATTTAAATGATTAATATTTTATAACATCAGAAAGTTAAATGGAATTCAAATGTTACTCTCCATAAATCTTTACTGGACCATCACCACATTCATTTACCTGTGGTTGCTCTCAATACTACAGCAGAAAATGGGAGTGACTGGCTCAAGTATTTACTACCTGACCCTTCACAGAAAAAGCTTGCCACCCTTGTCCTAAAGAAAAATTTAAAGACTAAATCAGGTCAGGTATACAATCTAAGACACAAAATTTCCTTCTGTGCTTATATCTGACCTCATTTCATATGGAATATATGGTGGCTTATGAGAATATGTAAGAAATTAGAGTATACATTTAAAAAACAAGGAAAAATCTAGCTGGAGTGGGGAGAGGAGCCAGAGGGAAAGACCATCCAGGACATGAGATCTACACAACTATCAACACTGGAATACCCGTCTGTGTTATGAGCAGCCAACGCAGAAAGGTATGCCATTGCAGAAGAAGTCACAGAGTTTGAGGAAAACAAACAAAAACATAAGTTATTCTGAGCAAAGCTGTTCTTTCATCAGGTTGAAGTCATGGCACTGATGGGTGATGTCCTGCCAACACCCCCACAGCGACAGCTTCCTGTGACCCGAGCCGACTGTACAACTGAAGAGCACGAAAGGGAAGTGGCGAGTCTGTGGCGCTCGGTCAGGTGGGCCTGCTAAGTAGATGGGACTGGATTTTATCAAAGAGAGACCAGGCTTACTGGGTCTCTGTTACCTTCTTTCTCTCCCAGGACCACAGCTAGACTGTGTGTTTGCCAAGTACAAAACTTGCGCCAAGCAAGCCAGGTTTTGGTGCCTGCGGAGAACAAGACGAAATGTGCATACCATCTGCACATCCTGATACTCAGAACAGCCCACGGTCAGCTGGCATGTGAGCTGGCTCTGGAGCGTGGCTTAGAAACAGGGACTACCACCCTTCCGGGCCTCGTCTCTGAGGACTGCCTGACTCCATCCACCTAGAAGCCCTGACTCACCCCCACAGGAGCTTTAGGCTTGCTGTGGTACCCTCAACTGTCCACTGAGGAAGAGGCAAGAGGTGAAAGAGCAACATGATGTAAACAGTAGAGACCAACTGGATGCGGACACCCAAAAGAGCAGCTGGAGACAGGAAGCAAGCCTTTAAAAGGGTAAAGAGGCACAAGGCGCTGGGTTTAACTTCAAGGGCCCGTTTTAGCTCCTGCCCCTGCGTGTTGGTCCTGCAACCAACTGCAGAAGGAGGAGCCTCTTTGTTTCCGTTGTACAATGGCACAGATGGAGGCCCAGGCCGGGGGTTCAAGAGTTCTAATCCTGCCCTGAAAGGCTGGTGGGAACTTAGGGTAAAATCTGCTGAGACCAGTTTGGTTTTACAATCATCTTTAGATATCCATGGCGGGGGTTGGGGTGGGGGGCGGCAACTGGTTCCAGGACGCCCTTAGATACCAAAAGTCAAGGATGCTCAAGTTCCTTATATAAATTAGCAAAGAATACTGTGCATATTATCTAAGCATATCCCCCTTTATAAAGTCGTCTTTAGATTATAATAATTTATAACACCTAATAGAATGCAAATGCTATGTAAATAGCTGCTGGCACACAATATATTCAAATTTTATATTTTTGGAATTTTCCTCTCAAAGATTTTTGATCCGAAGTTGGTTTAATCCATGGATGTGGAACCCATGGATACAAGGAGACAAATGTAATTACAAAAGACTAATCAGTTCNACTATAAAAAATTTTTAGAGGTTTATAACAATGTGAAAAAATTTTCAGACAAATTGGGCAGCCTAGAAATATTTTAAAGATTAAGAAAAAGGTGTGTCATGAATGGGTAAGATATATGTAGATATACCATAACATCAAAAACATATTAATAGACTGTGTTATCGGTAAGGCTTCCCGTCAACAAAAGGTTATTAGTAGTTAAGTTTTGAGGGGAGTAAAAAGTTAATAAATGGAGTTTTAACTGTGCAGAGGGGTCAACAACCCTAACCCCCTGATTCGTTCAAGGGTCAACTATAAATCTAAGTAAGCTTAGAACTAAATATTAGTATCAGAAAACAAAAAAGTATATTATTAGCTATCAGTATCATCAGTTCATAAAAACCAAGAATAAACTACAGCTTAGTTCAGTTGTTCAGTCGTCTCTGACTCTTTGCAACCCCATGAACCGCAGCATGCCAGACCTCCCTGTCCATCACCAACTCCTGGAGTCCACCCAAACCCATGTCCCTTGTATCAGTGATGCCATCCAACCATTTCATCCCTTGTCGTCCCCTGCCCTCAATCTTTCCCAGAATCAGGGTCTTTTCAAATGAGTCAGCTCTTTTTATCAGGTGGCCAAAGTATTGGAGTTTTAGATTCAACATCAGTCCCTCCAATGAACACTCAGGAGTTATCTCCTTTAGGATGGTGAACTGGTTGGATCTCCTCGCAGTCCAAGGGAATCTCAAGAGTCTTCTCCAACACCACAGTTCAAAAGCATCAGTTCTTCAGAGCTCAGCTTTCTTTACAGTCCAACTCTCACATCCATACATGACTACTGGAAAAACCATAGCCTTGACTAGATGGACCTTTGTTAGCAAAGTAACGTGTCTGCTTTTGAATATGCTGTCTACGTTAGTCATAACTGTCCTTCCAAGGAGCAAGTGTCATTTAATTTCCTAGCTGCAATCACCATCTGCAGTGATTTTGGAGCCCCCCAAATAAAGTCAGCCACTGTTTCCCCATCTATTTGTCATGAAGTGATGGGACCATATGTCATGATCTTCATTTTCTGAATGTTGAGCTTTAAGCCAACTTTTTCACTCTCTTCTTTCATCAAGAGGCTCTTTAGTTCCTCTTCACTTTCTGCCATAAGGGTAGCGTCATCTGCATATCTGAAGTTATTGATATTTCTCCCAGCGATCTTGATTCCAGTTTGTGCTTCCTCCAGCCCAGTGTTTCTCATGATGTACTGTGCATATAAGTTAAATAAGCAGGGTGACAATATACAGCCTTGACGTACTCCTTTTCCTATTTGGAACCAGTCTGTTGTGCCATGTCCAGTTCTAACTGTTGCTTCCTGACCTGCATACAGGTTTCTCNAACAGATACATTTACACTCAGTTCACATCTGAATTTATATAATTGTAACTATATGGTTCTATCTGAACTGAATTTTATTTCAGGAGAAATTTAAAAAGGAAAAAAAAATCAAGGTAAACAACAGGGGAGAGATTAAACCTCAGAGTTCCCACTCAGATATTGTCATGGCTGTGGATTTTCAGAATTTGAAAATGGACTCAGAATAGTTTATAAAGACTAGGCAGAAGATGTGTATAAGAGACAGAGTCTGTTCCATGTCCAGTTCTAATGGTTGCTTCCTGACCTGCATACAGGTTTCTCAAGAGCAGGTCAGGTAGCCTGGTATTCCCATCTCTTTCAGAATTTTCCAGTTTCTTGTGATCCACACAGTCAAAGGCTTTGGCATAGTCAATAAAGCAGAAATAGATGTTTTTCTGGAACCCTCTTGCTTTTTTCAATGATCCAGTGGATGTTGACAATTTGATCTCTGGTTCCTCTGCCTTTTCTAAAACCAGCTTGAACATCTGGAAGTTTACAGTTCACATACTGCTGAAGCCTGGCTTGGAGAATTTTGAGCATTACTTTACTAGCATGTGAGATGAGTGCAATTGTGCGGTAGTTTGAGCATTCTTTGGCACTGCCTTTCTTTGAGACTGGAATGAAAACTGACCTTTTCCAGTCCTGTGGCCACTTAAACTATAAATAAATAAACTATAAACTATAATGTCTTCTCAAATCTTAAAAGAACATAAATTTCCTTTTATGATGTTACTAATCCAATAATATGGAAGAAAAAAAGGCCCCCAACAGATATGACTAGCAAAATGAAGAAAAACAAGACACAGGTCTGACCCTACCACACCTATAAAAGCCACTGACATAGGAATAGAATGTGGTATTGCTACAGGATAAAGAGAACAGTGAACAGAAAGCACAGACACAGGCCACAGGGGAAGGGATTTACTATGTAGGAGAAAGTGCACCAAACTAATAGGGGAAGGATAGACAGTTCAACAATGGTGATTAAACAACTGATTACTGTCTATTATAAACTGACTATCCCATCAGATCCCTCCTTAGAGCTTACATGAAGACCAAGTCCAGATGGATTAAAGACCTAACTACAAAAATCAAAACTCCAATAAAATTTTCAGAAGAAAACATGACAACATTCTTATAGACTCAGAGAAGAGAGAAAGCTTTTCTAGAACAAAAATAAATAAATAAAAGCAAGGGAGAAAGACAGTATTACTAAATAAAAACTTCTTTTTTTTTTTTAACAGTAAAAGGTATCAGAAACAAAAAGAAGCAACAGACTGGGATATATATTTGCAATTTATGTAAACAATGAAAGATTAGTAGAGGATGCAGCATGTGGAATGCTAAAACTCAGTAAGAAAATAATCCAACAGGATAAATATATGAAAGTAATGAGCAGATGTGTATGTGAGCTAAGTCACTTCAGTTGTGTCCAATTCTTTGAGACCCTATGGACGGTAGCCTGCCAGGCTTCTCTGTCCATGGAATTCTCCAGACAAGAATACTGGAGTAAGTTGCCATGCCCTCCTCCAGGGATCTTCCTGACCCAGGGATCGAACTCTATCTTCTGTGGCTCCTGCACTGCAGGTGGATTCTTTACTGCTGAGTCACCAGGGAAGCCCAATTTTTACAAACAAAAAACCGACTCACCAAAAAACATGAAAAGATGTTCAACTACAATGAAACTGAAATGAAAACAATGCCCTATTTCATACCCATCAAATTGGCATAAATTTTAAATTATGACAATACCCAGTATTATTGAGAATATGGAACAGGGGCTTGACTTCAACTGCTGGTGGGAGTAAAATGTTTCACAAAATACATGAAAGAACAATTCAGTATTATTTAAGATTTTGGAACTTTGCACTATATACATTTTTAATAAAGGATTCCTCTTCAAGATACAATCCCTGTAGAATCTCTCACTCTTATGAACAAGAAAACATGGATAAGAATTCTCACTGCAGTGTTGTCTGTAACAGCAAAAAAAAGTGCAAAAAACTTCATGTTCATTAATAGGATAATGAGTTAAAAAACATGGAATATCAAGAAGTTTTTAAAATTAATGAACTAGTGCTACAAACATCAATATGAATAACTCTCCCCAAAAGTGCTAAATGACAAGTTACAAATGATTACAAAGAATATTATTTTTATGAAGTTTAAAAACATGTAAAACAATACATATATTTACATGTTTAGTATACATTATAAGATAGTTTTTTAAAATCTTTTTAGAGAGTGTTTACTGTAAGAAGAGAGGAAAAAGAATAGTGTCAAGTAGTTACTAAATATAGGTAATAATTCCCATTGTATCTTGAATGTTTTCCTAAGAAAACAAGAATCAAGTGTGACAAATGTTAGGATTTGACAGAGGTGATGGATAGAAAGAGAAGTTTACATATAGCTTTATGCTAAGAATATTTCATTGTTTAAAAAATTATATCAATTATAATTTATAGCTATTTTAATTAGGACTAGGTATTAGGATTTTTGGTACCACGTGAGCAAAAGAAAGTATAGGGGAAAAAAACCTGATGGTTAAGGTTACCATTCTCACCTATAATCAAAAATTTTTTTTAATTTAACTTTTTACAAAGATTATAACCACTCCATGTGTTCAAGAATTACCTTAACTACATAAATGTAATAAATTTAAACATATAAACTAAATTTGTATTATCAGAGAGCTACCAATATCTATTTTTATATTAGAGTTTCTTGTAAAATTTCATTGGAGAAAAATATTCCGTACAGAAAATCCTAAACTACCTCACTGTTGAGTTATTTGAACACAACACAAGCCAAAGACAGCAATATATACATTTAAATTTTACTTGAAAAAGTCTCCTTATAGATACAGTTCATACTTCCATCCACTGTGTCTGAAAAGTTTTTATAGAGGCAGAGTTTAAGCTCAGCTTTGCAGAACACAATTAAGTGTATCTCTTAAGGAAGGAGATACCAAGAGTTGTTGAAAAAGAGCAAAAATCTATCAGTGAACAGTAAAAGGCATAGAGGCAGAGACTGGCAAGAAAGACTGCCTGACTTGGGTAAGGAGAAAAAAAGATATGCAAATAAGAACTGGAGTTAGGGAGCAGAACAGTCAGAACTCAGGAATCAATGTCATGAGACTGGAAAAAATTGATAGAGAATATAAGGAAATGACATCAGTCCTTATAACACTATCACTAAATCTTGCTATTGTTGACTCTGTCCCTCATGTTTTACTTTCTCCTTAAAGTGAAGTCGCTCAGTCGTGTCCGACTCTTTGCGACCCCATGACTGTAGCCTAACAGGCTTCTCCGTCCATGGGGTTTTCCAGGCAAGAATAACTGGAGTGGGTTGCCATTTCCTTCTCCAGGGGATCTTCGCCACCCAGGGATTGAACCTAGGTCTACCTGCATTACAGCCATATGCTTAACCCTCTGAGCCACCAGAAAAGCCTACTTTCTCCTTGGAATCCCCTAAAAAGGTTGCCCTAACCAGGCTCCACCTCAGGAAACCTACACTCCCCCTTCAAGAGAAGACTCAGGGCTGGGGGTGAGCGGAGCGATACATGTGGATATTTTCTCTTTTTTTCTCAGCACAGCTTCAGAGAAACTTTATTCAACAAAACGAACAATAAATCCAGATTAGAAGCATTCCAATAAGTATTTAAAGAGCTCTAATACTAGGTATGGTACACCTAGCATATCCTTCAGGATTTATAGGTTTTGACTTCAGGATAAAAACTGGAACTTGCCAGAGCTTTTTACCTCCTAGACTTTGACCTGCTTCCATTTGACAAGTCAAATACCATCAACTCGATTGCCTTCTTGGACATCTTGACTTGCTACAGTCTTTTGCCTCGAGCAAAGGATTTCTTCTCCACATGAATGATATCAGAAAGACTGTGCACCCTCTGATGAGACTGCACCAACCAAAGGAAGGTAGTTTCAACTTTCAGTTAATTATAAAATGACCATATCATACACATGGTAAGAGGTGGTTACTCCCTGCAGGTTTAAGTACTGTCAGGAATGCAGGGAGAGAGAGGCTAGTGTCAACACAGGTACAGATAAAATGTATGCCTGAAGGTCCTTGTCTTCTTTTCAGGGAAAATGACTGCTGTAAATAGAGGGAAAATATAAAGCATTGCCTATATTTCTGGTATTGTATTTTTCACATTATATTACAATTTTTTTTTAATTTCTTTTTCGCTGCTCTGGTGGTCTTTCGTTGCTGTCTGTGGGCTTTCTCTAGTGGTGGAGAGTGGGGGCTACGCTTCCTTGTGGTGCATGGGCTTCTCATTTGTGGTGGCTTCTCTTGTTGCAGTAGTTGCAGCTCGCACACTCTAGAGCACAAGCTCAGTAGTTGTGGCACACAGGATTAGCTTCTCCATCACATGTGGAACCTTCCTGGACTAGAGAACAAACCTGTAACTCCTGCATTTGCAGGCAGATTCTTATCCACTAGAGAAGTCCCTACAATTATCTTTTTATATGTGTATGAATCCACCATTAGAAAGAGAGTTGCTTGAGGGAACACAGTCTGTTTATTAAATTTGTGTCCCCAGAACTTAACACAATTTCTGGTGCACAGTAATCACTCAATGCCTATTTGTTAAATGAAAGGTAAACAAAGCAATGACAAAAAAGAAACAATGGCAAAAAATCTGACTGAATCAAAGACAGCAGCTGAAAAGGACAATGACATTGCAAGGGAACGTTCCTGTGGACATCTCAAGTTAAATAATGACTTGCGTGTCATATTATTTTAATTTCAAATTAAAGACGGCTTTAAGCTTTCAAAGAGCAATATATAATTTTCCTTCTATGATAGAGATATAAAGTCAACTTGAAACCCTAAATCATACCACATTTTCTCTATTAATTCCAACCACTTGCCTAAAAGAAGTTTACAATCAAGCTTTCTATTTTATTTTTAAACTGTCTTTTGGATACTGACTTCCAGTCAGTCATACTTAAGTTAAGTACCTGAAGCTTTGGCTGATGGCACTGCCCATTAAATAATCTATATATGGCTTTGTTCTGTTATGTTTTTTTGTCTCAAGAGCAGTGCTTCTTTTACTACAGCAGTACTAAACTGTGATCTACTAAACCATGTTGGAACCTCAGGAGCCACCGAAGGGGAGGTTTAGAAAAGCAACTAGGCTTACTTTCACTAGAGAAGTTTTCAATCAGAAAACAGTACGCTTCCAGGAAAGATCTCCCTTGAAGAGTTCCACAATTTTTAAGTTTGAAAATCACTTGTCTTAGTCTAGTTTGCTTTTTTCTGTTTTAAAACTGTGACAAAACAAAAGTCTTCACAACAACAATAAAAAGTGTAGGTCTCACTGCAAGGAAGAAGACATCATTAGGTGCTCAAAGGCAGAAGTTGTGAGCCTCAGCGTGATGCTTCCAAGATTTATACCAGTCACCAATGTTAAACTACCAAGAAAAAAGCTGAATGCAATTATGGAATTACATACTTGAAAACTAAAAGGGTCAAAATATATAATATTTTCTAGCTCTCTGGAAATAGAAAATACTTATTAGACTTTTGAACAAGCACTTTTGGAATCACAAACCAAAACAGGGCACTTTCTAGACTTTTCCAATAATCAGAAAATTGTAACTATGAAACAGGTGCAATATTCTGTGATGTGCAATAGTCAGTATGACTGGCAATTTTCAGCCATGCGTTTCATTACACTAAATCCTAAAACTCTACCTACAGTTAACTGCTGCTACAAAAATGTCAGTATTTACTTTAGTCAGCTTCAGTTACTGCTTTTCTAATGCCACAAGTAAGTTCTCATACCCAGTTCATCTTTTTCTCACTCCATAATCACTGAAAACCCCTCAACAAGTAAAATATCAGGTGTTCTGACTGTTCTGAAATCTTGGCGGTTTCTTTTTTATAACCTAATTATCCCGCTCCATAATCACTGAACAAGTAAAATATCAGGTGTTCCGGACTATTTTGAAATCTTGGGGTTTTCCTTTTCATAAAAGACAGAACAGCTTATAGCACTTGCGCCATCCATGGGTAGAGTAACACTTCCAACTGCCGTAAATAGTTGCTATCACGGCTCGGACGCATCTGGATATAAGCGAGGTAAAACACCTTCCTTCTACTGAACAGGAACAACTTTAAGTCCCTGAGTGTTGAGTGCCCTACACAACAGCGTCTGCTGCACCATTTCCTAAGCAGGGGCAGGGGACTGCAGGGCCGGGGGACACCAGACTCAACCAGCTCTAGTGGGAGCTGAAAGTTTGTGTTATCAACTCCGCAACTGCTCAATTAGTGAAGTCTCCAGAGAGCCCCAGGCTCCTCCCTATTCCTGAGTTTGACGAGGGGGAATGGTCCTTGTTCGAGGTCCCCAACCTCAGGTGGGCTGGAGACACGCCCCAAGCCGCTGGGGACGCACCGAGGTTACCCACCCTCTCAAAAAAAATCCTGGATGCCTAAGAGCGGCGGCGCCGCCCCCTTTCCTAGGCTTTCCAGTTCCCAGAGTCGCCACCGCCCACTTTCTAACACAACAAACAGCGGCCCAGGGCCGGGCCCAGCACTTACCCACATCTTGCTCGAAGGGGTTGGCGGTGAACAGAGGCATCTCGCCGGCGCCCGAGCCTTCGTCGCTGCGATCACGCAGAGGCTCGGCAGCTGCTCGGGGCTGGAGGACCCGCGGCGGCGGCTTCCTAGACGTCTAGCTCGGCGCCGACCACGTCCGAGCACTTCCGCCACCGCTTCTGCCCGGATCCCGCCTGATGGGCCAGCTCCCGGTCCGCGCTCCGCCCTCAACTCTCCTCCCGGGGAGAGGTCCCCCCAGCCGCGAGCATCTTCTCGGCGCTTCTGTGTCCGCCGCCCGCAGGGAGGAGGCCGCAGCTCTAGTCCGAAGTTCCAATCGGGGTCAGGCAGCCGCCGCGGCCACCTGTCCATGGCTAGGACCCGGGCAAGCCACGGAGCAGGGGACCTTCGGGGCCGGAAGTCGTCGCGCCTGGGACGGGGCGAAGCCAGAGGCCCGGAAGTTGCACTGCCGGAGGCAGCTTTTGTGAGGGTACGGTCGTCCGGGGTTCTCAGCCTAGGGCTGCGGGTTCAGACGACCAAGCTCTTTCCAAATTGGTTCCTTCCTAAGCTGTGGTGCCACACGGCCTTGGGGCCGCGGCTGCGTTCGCGTAACAGTCCCGTTGCCTTGGAAACGGAAGGAGCCTTGGTAGCGCTGAGAGTCGGCGAAGTTCCGCCGATAGCGCTTGCAGGGTGGCAACCTCCTCCGGCGCCTAAACTCCGCGGGAATAACCACCCTAGAAGCAGCGGCCGAAGTAACAATGGCTCTGTGCCAACTCCTGTCTTTTCGCTTTCCATCGTGGTCTCGCCATGAGAATACTGCTAGACTCAATTTAGTTCAATCGCTCAGTCGTGTCCGACTCTTTGCGACCCCGTGAACTGCAGCACGCCAGGCTTCCCTGTCCATCACCAACTCCCGGAGTTTACTCAAACTCCTGTCCATGGAGTCGGTGATGCCATCCAATCATCTCTTGCTCTGTCGTCCCTTTCTCCTCCTACCTTCAATCTTTCCCAGCATCAACGTCTTTTCCAATGAGTCAGTTCTTCGCATCAGGTGGTCAAAGTATTGGAGTTTCAGCTTCAGCATCAGTCCTTCCAGTGAATATTCAGGACTGATTTCCTTTAGGGTGGACTGGTTGGAACTCCTTGCAGTTCAAGGGACTCTCAAGCGTCTTCTNGTCAGGCCATGAAGAAGAGAGGCACTTGAAACTTGATGCTACTTATTGGTCTAGAGACACTAAAGGGGGTTGTGGGAAATCTTTTTTTTTTTTTTTCTCCTTTGCAAAAGATTAAGGAACATGACCTCTTTTCAGTACTTCAGAAAATAAGGATTGAGGTAAGCAAAGAAAGCAGTGATTTGGTTGGTTCTGGATCCAAAGGGAAATCTGGAGAAGGGAAAGTTGCATCTTGGAAGGCATCTTCCTCAGATGGAGCTTCTCCATGGTCTTCAGGCTACGGGAGCCACTGTACTCTAGAAGGGTCAAGCACCTGTGGGTCCAGGATACCGAGGTAATCCTTCAGCTCGGAGTTTACAGAGTATCCACCCAGATATCCCCATCACCCTAGGTGTCAGGGTCTCATCCTTTCCCCTCCAGGGCCCTGACTTTAGTCTCCACTCTGCTATGGGTCGTGAATTCAACCTTCCTTTAAGTTCTGCTGCTCTCACAACTGGGCCTCCCTGGTGGCTCAGATGGTAGAGAATCCGCCTGCAGTGTGGAAGACCTGAGTTTGATCCCTGGGTTGGGAAGATCTGCTGATGGAGAGCATGACAGTCCATTCCGGTATTCTTGCCTGGAGCATCCTCACGGACAGAGAAACCTGGCAAGCTACAGCCCATGGTATCACAAAGAGCTGGACACAACTAAGCAACGAAACACACTCTCACAATTGCATCCCAGGTGGCTCAGTGATAAAGATCCTGCCTGCCAATGCAGGAGATGAGGGTTCAGTCTGTGGGTTTGAGTATTTTTGAAATAAAATTTTTATTTTCAAATAATTTCAGATTTACAAGAAAGTTACAATGATAGTACAGAGAGGTTTCATTTATTCCTCACTCCTTTCTCCTGTGGTTAACATCTTATATTTCCATAGTAAATTTGTCAAAACTAAGAAACTAACATCAGTTCATTACTATTAACTGAACCCCAGATTTGTTGGGATTTTACCATCGTTTACATTAATGGCCTCTTTTTTTTTTCTTTCCAGAATCCAATTCTGGTGTGCCAGATGTTCCCAACATCACCACCAGGTTTAATGATTCACTGGGACTCATAGGATTCAGCATATAGTCACCTTCATGACTGTATTTTTTGTTTTTTTTTACAACTAGAGGATATAAAACAGAATAAGCAAAGGGTAAAGGTACATAGGGTAAAGTCTGGAGTATGGGCTTCCAAGAGTCCTCTCAGGAGCAGCACACAGGACTTGCCTAAATCAACCCAAAACATGTGTGAAATGTCATCTGCCCAGTAAGCTCATTGCAAATTCAATGCCCAGGGTTTTTTACTGGGGCCTAGCCACATAGTCACCTTCTACCTAACACCCACTCATACTTCCAGGCTCTCAGAGGGAAAGAAGATGTTCAGCATAAACCATATTGTTTGTACAAACACTTCAGGCACCAGGAGTCATCCTTATCAGGGATATTATGGCAATTTTCCCCAAATCTAAGTTCCCAGATGCCAATCAAGGGTCAACCTTGCGAGCAGGCTTTTCCCTTTTTTTAAAGTTTATTTTTTATTGAACTACAGTTGAATTACAATGTCATGTTGATTACTGCTGTACAGCAAAGTGACTCAGTTTTATACACACACACACACACATACATTCCTTTTCATAGGTTTTTTCTGTATGGTTTATCACAGGATATTGAATATAGTTCCCTGGCTATATGATAGACCTTGCTACTTGTCCATTCTATACGTACCAGTTTGCATCTGCTACCCCCAAACTCCCAATTCAACCCGCTTCCACCCTATTCGCCCATGGCAACTACCAGGCTATTCTCTATGTCCCTGATTCTGCTTCTGTTTCATAGATCCATTTGTGTCATATTTAGACTCCACATGTAAGTGGTATCAATATTTGCCTTTCTTTTTCTGGTTTATTTCACTTAATGTGATAATCTCTAGTTGCTTTTTTAAAAATGTAACTATAATTGACTTACTTTACTGTGTTAGTCTTGGGTGTACAGCTTCAGATTCTTATCTGTTAGTATAGGTTATGACAGGATATTGATTATGGTTACTTGCACTATACAATAAATTCTTGTTGTTGATTTACTTAATATAATGGCATGACAAGCAGGCCTTTCTAAGGATTGCAGTCTCAGACCTGCTATGCTAACCCTTTTCTGCAAACAGGAGTTTCACAATTCACATAAGTTGTTACACCTCCCCTAGTCTCCTCAGATTTGTGACAGTCTCTCGGTCTTTCCCTGCTTTTCACAACCTCAGCAGTCTTGAGAAGTGCTGACCAGATATCCTGTAAACTATCTCTGAATCTAAGTTTGTCTAGTGTCTTTCTTGTGCTTAGATGAGTGTTTTGGGATTTTGGAAACAAAATCACAAAGGCGGAGTATCCTCATCACATTACTGTAATGAGTACATGATATCTGGTGATGGTAACTTTTAGCACTTGGTAAATGCAGCATTTGCCAAGTTTCTCCACTTTGAAGTTAATATTTTTCCCTTTCCCTACTCTGTTCTTAGGAAGCAGGTTACAGAGTCTAGTCCACCCTCAAGGGAAAGGGAGGGCCATAAACTTCACCTTCTGTAGAGGGGAGTACTTGTAATAAGTACATTATTGGAATTCTCCTATAAGGAAAATTCATCTCTTCTCTCATATTTACCTATTTATTAAATTGTTTCTATCAATATGAACTCATGTATATTTATCTTATACTTTGCGTTATAATCCAGTAATACATTTTGTTGCTGTTGTGTTTGTTTTTGCTTAAAGTGTTCCAGCTTTGGTCATTGGGAGCTCTTTCAGTTGACTTCTATGTCCCTCTGATATGTCACTATCTTTTTTTTTTTTTTGAGCATTTCTTTACTTTCTGGTGCTACAAGATGCTCTAGGCTCATCTTGTATGTTCTCTGCTGTAGTCTTAGAATCAAATATTTCTCAAAGGCAAGCTGGTTCTGACGTTCTCTCTAAAGGCTTCCATAGAAGATTCCTAGCTCTCGTGATGTGCCTTGAGTAGAGAGCTGCCTGACCTGAGCTTGTCATTTCCTTCCTGTAGCACTGTAACAATAATTAACAACAGCCAGCTAGTTCCCCAGTTTTTATAGTCCTCTTTACCTCTCTCAAGGGCTTCCCTGTTGGCTCAGATGATAAAGAACCTGCCTGCTGTGTGGGATACCCAAGTTCAATCATGAGTTGGGAAGATCCCCTGGAGAAGGAAATGGCTCCTCATTCCTAGAGAATTCTTTCCTAGAGAATTCCAAGGACAGGGATTACACTCCACAGGGTCACGAACCCTCAGACATGACTGAGCAACTAACACTTTCATACTTTTCACCTCTTTCAAAAGTTAGAGCTATTATAGAAGCCAGTGCATGCCCTTCTACCTGTACCCAGATCCAGTTTACCATGATCTTCGTAATTGTGATGCTACAGACGTAGTTCTCAACGTTTGGCATCGGAACTACTTGGAGAGCTTGTTAAAAAGACAGATTTCTGGAGCCTCCTGCAGAGTTTCTGATACAGTAAGTCTTACGTGGAGCACAACCTAACCCCTAGCCAGGTAAACATAAAACCCCATGAAAAAGGCCTGTTCTCCTCAGTTCCTTTTACCCAGTCATCTCTGGCTTTTGACCAAAATTCACAAGGCATATTAGAAGACAAAAAGCCGAAGCAAAACAGTTTGAAGAGCAACAGCAGAACTAGATTTAGACATGGCACGGATGCTAAACGTTTCTTCAGACTCACAGATTCTTTGACCATGTCCAGTCTACTTACAAGCACATTGAAGACATTCTTCATTTCTATTATAGTATGTTTGATTTCTGGGCTTCGCAGGTGGCTCGCTGGTAAAGAATCCTTCTGCCAATGCAGGAGACGGGGCCTTGATCCCTGGGTTGGGAAGGTCCTCCGGAAGAGAAAATGGCAACATGCTCCAGTATTCTTGCCTGAACAATCCCGTGGATAGAGAGCCTGGTGGGCTGTTCTTGCCTGAACAATCCCATGGATGGAGGAGCTGGTGGGCTATAGTCTATGGGCTCGCAGAGAGTCAGATATGACTGAGCACACATACACATTTGTATTTGATTTCTAGTATTTCCTTTCCGTTCCTTCTTAGAATTTCCATTTCTCTGCCTAAATTACTCACCTGTTCTTGTATGCTGTCCACTTTTCCCCTTGGTGCCTTAGCATGTTAATCATAGTTCATCCAAAGTCCTGATGTGATAATTCTGACATCCCTGACAGATCTGAATCTGGTTCTGACGATTGTTTATCTCGCTAGGTGTTGGGCTGTGTTTGCTGTTTGCTGTAGCTGTAAGTGTCAGAGACTTGATTTCCTCTGGTGTTCTTGTTTTTGTCTCGCCTGTTGTCTTCGGGTTCCTGAGAGACTTAAACACAATCTGAGATAAGTAGTCCTCTGTTATCGCAGGAGCCCTGTTGATGTGGGGAGGTGATGGGGGAGGGGATGTATTCTAAGGTGCTATGATTGAGTCTCAGTCTTTACTGAGCTTGTGTGTCTGGGCTGGGACTAGGTAAAAGAGTGCTTCTCAGGTCTACCTCGTCCCCTCTTACGTGAGACAGGAAGGCTAGGGAGGGCTGGAGTTGGGGGTTTCCCTTCTGCCAAGTGGGCAGTGGTGGTGGTTCAGTCACTAAATCTTATCCGACTCTTGCAACCCCATGGACTGCAGCGTCCCAGGCTTCCCTGTCCTTCACCATCTCCTGGAGTTTGCTCAATCTCATGTCCATTGAGTCAGAGATGCCATCCCACCATCTCATTCTCTGTCACTCCATTCTCCTCTTGTCCTCAGTCTTGCCCAACATCAGGGTATTTTCCAGTGAGTCAGCTTTTCCCATCAGGCGGCCAAAGTATTGGAGCTTCAGCTTCAGCATCAGTCCTTCTAATGAATATTCAGGGTTGATTTCCTTTAGGATTGATTGGTTTGATTTCCTTGTTGTCTAAGGGACACTCAAGAGTCTTCTCCAGCACTACAGTTCAAAAGNATTGGAGCTTCAGCTTCAGCATCAGTCCTTCTAATGAATATTCAGGGTTGATTTCCTTTAGGATTGATTGGTTTGATTTCCTTGTTGTCTAAGGGACACTCAAGAGTCTTCTCCAGCACTACAGTTCAAAAGCATCAATTCTTCAGCACTCATCCTTCTTTATGGTCCAACTCTCACATCCATACATGACTACTGGAAAAGCTGTAGCGTTGATTACACAGACATTTGTTGACAAAATGATGTCTCTGGTTTTTAATACACTGTCTAGGTTTGTCTTAGCTTTTTAAGGCTCTGATAAACCCCTAGTTGGTTAGACTCTGGTAAAATAGTTTCTTTTGAGGTCAGACTTCCTTAAAAAGAACAGAATGCTTTGAGCTTACTTCAGTATGGTTACTTTCCCCCTCTCTCTGCCAGAAGCAAAAGGGGATTTTCTCTGATTTTCATTATGGGAATCTGATAGGGCTCCTAGAGGTAAAGCTTACAAAAATGTGGGCGCCGCCCTATCACTGGGTCCTCCTGGAGGGTTTAACTCTCACACTTGGCTGTGGCGAGCCTCCAGCAGGTCATCAATTACAACTCAGGTTTTGCTGCCTCGGCACTGGTTGTGGCAGGGGCTTCTGCTCTAGTTAAGTTGTGATTCTCTACGTCTGCCTGTCTTTCCAACTTTAGGGCAGCAGTTTGCCCTGTGACTTCAGTTCTCTGATGGACCTAAGAAGAGCTGTTGATTTTCAGTTCAGCAATTTTTTTCCTGTTATGTGGACCAGGGTGCCAGCTCCTAAGCTCCTTAGATTCTGGACCAGAAAGTGGAAATTGGCTTTTGTCTGCCTCTTTTCTGTCACAAGCATGATATTTTAGACCAACATACTAGAAACCTTTGAAGAGAGAAGCTCTAATTCTGCTTCCATTTTCCCAATTTTTAAAAACCCAGTTGTTTCACTTCTTCCTTAAAAACTGTTGCTGTCCACTCACCCCCTCTCCTTGGCATCCCCTCTGTTCTCTCGCAGGCTCTCTTTTCCTCCGTGCCTTCCAATTCTTCCCTTTGATAGAGGGCACCCATTGTGGGGGGTGAGGAGGGGTCTGGGGTATACTTCATGCTCTGTTAACAGAGTCTTTAACCCACAGGCTACGTCTCTCCCAGAGAGGGAGCCTTTTTCTCCTCAAGACATCACATGGGCTAGCCTAATCCTGCACCCAAAACCAATGTAATTCTCCCGAAGCAACAGCTTTATGGTTTTGTTCCCTTACTTGAGAAACTCTGGATTTTACCTGCCACAGAAAGTTCACTCTGGGCTGTCATTGTCTCTGGGAAATAATTCAATTTTCCCCTATCCAATAACCTTATTTTCCATGGATTAAAGCATCAGCTTTTGGAGTCAGAGGAAATTTCAAATCATGGCCTTGCCACTGACTATGTGACTTTGGGAAAATACTTAAGTTCTAGGAACTCAGTTTTCTTATTTGTGAATATATGCTTCTTAAGTGTGCTATGAAGATTAAATGGGATCATCAGAGCTTTTTGCATAGTATGTGGTCAGTAGCACTTATAGCCTTTACAAAAGAATTTTTTTGCAACGATAGATGTGTTTTATAATTGCACTGTTCAGTATAGTAGCCACTAGACATCTGTGGCTACTGATCCCTTGAAAAGATGCTGAATTTTAAATTTTATTTCATTTTAGCTAACTAAAGTTAAACAGCCACACATGGCTAGTGGTTAGTATTTAAGACAGAGCTAGCACTAGTCAACATTGTGAAAATCACTTGAAGGAAATAGAGGTGTCTTTTGTATGTATTATTTATGTCTCATGATACTTCTCTTTCCAAAAATACATGCTTCCTTCTTTCACTCATCTTCATCTTTCACCTCTTTTCATTTTTTAATATCTGGAAATTTAAGACCCAGTTCAACACCCACCTTCTGAAGAAGCATTCCTTAGTTGGTCCCAATTCATGTCTTTTACTTCTCTGAAACTTTTATTGAACAAATGGTGAACGCTGCACTTCATTTTTCCCTCACCTGGCTTATGTAGTAGTTGTAACTCCATAAGAGCACAATGTAAGGATCTGTGTGGTTTTTGATTCTGTGCCCCTCCAAAGCAATTAGCCCATTACTTAAAACATGTGAACACTGCATTGTGAACTGTGTGTGTCTCCTCCAAATTCNTTATGTAGTAGTTGTAACTCCATAAGAGCACAATGTAAGGATCTGTGTGGTTTTTGATTCTGTGCCCCTCCAAAGCAATTAGCCCATTACTTAAAACATGTGAACACTGCATTGTGAACTGTGTGTGTCTCCTCCAAATTCATCTGTTGAAATCTAGCCCCCAATGTGATGATATTTGGAGGTGGAGCCATTGGCAGGTAATTATATCAAGAGAGTGTGGCTGTCATTAATGAGATTGGTGCCATTATAATAAGAGGCCAGAGAGCCTAGCTTACTCTGTTTCTGCCATGCAAGGATATAACAAAGCAGAAGTCTGAAACTCAGAAGACCCTCTCAGAACCTGACCATACTGGCACCTGGATCTCAGAGTTCCAGCCTCCTGAGCTGTGAGAAATAAGTTTCTGTTGTTTATAAGCCAACCATTCTCTGACACTTTGAGCAGCTGAATAACTCTGTGTTTGATTGATTACTTGTCCTTTATTTCTGGGACTCATTCTATTCACATTCCAGTTCCTACCACCAAGTTGGCTGAAAGAAATGCCCAAATATCCAATAAAATACTTACCTTTTCCAAGCTTGTGTTCTTTTATCCTCCCCACTCCTGCACAGTGACTAAAAGCATTTTTTCAGGCACACTACATTTCCCCTATTTAGTTTAGTAAACGTTAGGTCCCTCGTTTTCAAAAAACCAGTGGCACAGGCAAGAGTTGATTATGGGGGCATGAAACTAGCTGCCCTCAAATAAGTTATATTCAGAAGGGGAGAGTGATTTATGAAAATGATTGATTAATGGAAGAGAATATATAGGCAAAAGCAGGGAAATACCAAGTGATGGTGGAATATAGACCATTGGTATTTTGATATGTGACTATGTAAAACATTTTAATTGCTTACTTGAGGATAGAAGGCACTGGCGACCCACTCCAGTACTTTTNGGAAGAGAATATATAGGCAAAAGCAGGGAAATACCAAGTGATGGTGGAATATAGACCATTGGTATTTTGATATGTGACTATGTAAAACATTTTAATTGCTTACTTGAGGATAGAAGGCACTGGCGACCCACTCCAGTACTTTTGCCTGGAAAATCCCATGGATGGAGGAGCCTGGTAGGCTGAAGTCCATGGGGTCGTTAAGAGTCTGACACGACTGAGGGACTTCACTTTCCCTTTTCACTTTCATGCATTGGAGAAGGAAATGGCAACTCCAGTGTTCTTGCCTGGGGAATCTCAGGGATGGGTAAGCCTGGTGGGCTGCTGTCTGCGGGGTCACACAGAGTCAGACATGACTGATGCGATTAGCAGTAGCAGCAACCTAACAAATTTGGTGTTTGGAATGCTTCTGATTCTAATTGAGAAATTTTATCTTGAACTAAACTTTCACAAATCAGATAGGTTGAATCCTCAGCAAAATTAAACAGGAAACTATGAAGAGTATAGAAAAAAATTATTTTGGAAATCAGCTTATGAAAAATAAAACATGGCTCAACTATAAATAAATTAATTAATTAAAAAAAAGTCACTAGAAAAAATCTGTTAAGCTTAAAAAAAGAAAAAAATAACATGGAAAAAGTAAGGAATACACTAAAAGATCATGTTTAAAAGATCAGCTAAAAGAGTTGGAGAAGGAAAAAAGATGTATGAATTCACATAATTCTATATGTGCACATGTGTGTATGTTTTTTAAAGAAAAATACTGAGAGGAGGTTTATCTTAAAAGCCCATAGCCCCAAGGCCTAGCTTCATAGGATTCCCAGCAGAACTGGTTGATTCTATTCAGTAACACTATTTACTGAAAATACAATTGAAGGATGATATAATGTAATTATGTGCTTCCTTGGTGGTTCAGTGGTAAATAATCCACCTGCCAATGTAGGAGATGCCAGTTCAATTCCTGGGTTGGAAGGAAAGAAATGGTAACCCACTCCAGTATTCTTGCCTGGGAAATCCCATGGACAGAGGAGCCTGGTCGGCTACAGTCCGTGAGTTGCAAGAGTCAGACACGACTTAGCAACTAAACAACAACATAATGTAATTACATCAAAAATTAGCTTAATTTTTACTTCGTAATTAACTTAAAACTGAAAAATTATTTTTCCCTTAATCATCGTCGTTACCAAGCCCTGCACAGTAGGTGGCAGCATTGCTTCACTTCCTAGCAACAGGAATGGCCTTAACTACAAAATACAGAAGCAAATATTGAAACAAATTTCAGGGACTCAGTTGGGCCAATCAAACATTGCCCTTTCTATCTATCTTAAAAAGTCATATGAGTAATACCGCATTATAATAAACCAAATTTGTAGACATCCTACACTGAGTTTAATAAAAAGTATTTGTTGACAAATTCATTTTGCCAACGAATGTCAATAAACCAGGATATGCTGTTTTAAAAATTACTTATTTTTCATCAGGAGAATATAGTAAATTATCCCCATTTTAGTTTTACTGTAAAGATAGTATTTATTAATACATAATTTCATTTGTGCCAGTCATTCAACCAAGTTTATTATGCCCACAATGACCAGAACTCCATGAATCTCTGCAGAGGTACAGTCAGAAGAGCAATTATTTGGACTGAGCACAAAAGACAGATAAAAGCTCAACATGCATTTGAAATTTAAAATGTTGCTTTCAGGCAATATACAGCCACAATTTATGCATGCTATGGAGTAGTCATTTTTAGTTATTCTAAAATATACCTATTTTAGCTTTAAAGGGTGCAACCTAATTTTAATGCATGTGTGCAAAGTCATTTCAGTAGTGTCCAACTCTTTGCAATCCCATGGACTGTAGCCCTCCAGGCTCTTCTGTCCATGGGGTTCACCAGGCAAGAATATTGGAGTGCGTTGCCATGCCCTCCTCCAGGGATCTTTCCAACCTAGGGATTGAACCTGCATCTCTGGTGGCTCCTGCATTGCAGGCAGATTCGAAAGCCCAACCTAATTTTAGTATTCATAATTTATTCTAAATTTATTATTATTGCTCCTAAGATCCTATATTTTTAAATCTTTCTTTTTCTAAAATAATAAAACTGCTTTTGTCTCTTGTCAAGTTTGGGTTCCCTTTTTTATCCTTTCCACAAACAGTGCAGTCTTTGAAGTGAAACATTCCAAGTAGAGATATATCAGGTAGAATTATATTTTCATTTTCGGTGTTCAATAATTCTTGGGGATATTGAGCATGAACCAATAGTTTTAGGAAACCAACTCCACACTTATGGCTTCAAACCAACTTCAAAATTCTATCCCTTTCTTGGGCATAATTAATGCATGCCTTCTAACTCAATGTGCATGCAGCGTGGTTACTTGTTCCCAAAAGTCTTATTTTGTTCTTACTTTAGTCAAAATCTGTCCTTTCTAGTTAAGGGCAATTATCAATTCAAGGGCGTTTCAAAGATCTATATAAAAACAAGAAACCACATTTGTTTCAGGGATTCATCATGTTGCCCACAAATATATTCATGTTTTTAATAAGATATTTTATAGATCTTAGATTAACGATAGAGACAAGGTGTCCTAAAAACACTTTTTGGTTTGCTCCCAAAAAAGTTATAGTAATATCAAATAATACCTCCATAATGACAGTGAAAGAGGAAAGTGAAAAAGTTGGCTTAAAGCTCAACATTCAGAAAATGAAGATCGTGGCATCCGGTCCCATCACTTCATGGGAAATAGATGGGGAAGCAGTGAAAACAGTGTCAGACTTTATTTTGGGGGGCTCCAAAATCACTGCAGATGGTGACTGCAGCCATGAAATAAAAAGACGCTTAGTCCTTGGAAGAAAAGTTATGACCAACCTAGATAGTATATTCAAAAGCAGAGACATTACTTTGCCGACTAAGATCCGTCTAGTTAAGGCTATGGTTTTTCCTGTGGTCATGTATGGATGTGAGAGTTGGACTGCAAAGAAGGCTGAGTGCCGAAGAATTGATGCTTTTGAACTGTGGTGTTGGAGAAGACTCTTGAGAGTCCCTTAGACTGCAGGGATATCCAACCAGTCCATTCTGAAGGAGATCAACCCTGGGATTTCTTTGGAAGGAATGATGCTGAAGCTGAAACTCCAGTACTTTGGCCACCTCATGCAAAGAGTTGACTCATTGGAAAGGACTCTGATGCTGGGAAGGATTGGGGTCAGGAGGAGAAGGGGACGACCGAGGATGAGATGGCTGGATGGCATCACGGACTCGATGGACGTGAGTCTGAGTGAACTCCAGGAGTTGGTGATGGACAGGGAGGCCTGGTGTGCTGCGATTCATGGGGTCGCAAAGAGTCGGACACGACTGAGCGACTGAACTGAATGTACTAAGAGCAACACCCTAGTGGTCATTACAAAGCTCATTCAGGTTTTTCTGTATGATGCAGTGGTACAACCCAAATGAATTTTTTGGCCAACCCAGAATTACCTACGCCTGGCTCCACCGGTATGCAGACAAGTGTTGGCTGAACTAATGCACCTGAACAGTCTCAGTCTCCGGAACCTCTCGATTCCACCCACGGGGCCTCAGACACCCCACTAGAAGCCCTGTGGCAATCCTTAAGCCCCTTGAAGAATCTTTCCTAGCGTCTTTCCTCCTACTTTCTTTTGTGAACCTGCTTGTTGCACTCAGTGTCTCTGATTCCTATGTATGTCTCATTCCCAGCATTCTCTGCTGTGTCCCGTCTAACTACCCCTACAGTTAGCAACAAGCAAATTCAACATTCATGCTAGTTCAACTCTCCGCCAGGCTTGCTCCAGCTTTACTGACAGTGCTGTGTTTCAGATCTTCCTGGACATCAAATTCTGTTACCCTCATATATTAAGTCAGGCCTGGGTCATCAAGCCCCCCACTTAATATGGGAGGGAAATGCAGGGCAGATGTATGAATGTAGGTGTGAACTAGCACATTTAAAACAATGTATATTATCTCAGTAGTTGAAGTCACTGGACTAGAAGTAAAAGAGAATTCTATAAAGATAATGGGCCCAACTTAGAAAAATAAGGGGAGAAGCTGTAATTATCATAGGGTCAGTATCACCCAGGAGAGCACATCCAAGCGTAGGTCTCCCTTCTAGAGGAACCAGTGCAATCACTATAGGAAAAGATCAGTGGCAAGAATTGACTGAGGAATTTTTTGAAGCTCCCTCCTCAAAAAATTTTACTATTTCTGTTTATCGCTCTACTAGGCTAAATTGCTTTATTTAATAAGTTGAATATAAATAGACGCACCATAAATAGCAAGTGACATTGCTGAGCTTACATGTCAAGTAAATGTAGTAGTGAATGACCCTCCACTTTTTAATGTATTTAAGATTTTTAAATAGAGAATACATTTAGAAATAAGAAGGGAATTCCCTGATGGTCTAGTGGTTAGGACTCTGTGCTTCCACTGCAAGGGGCACTAGTTCGATCCTTGGTCAGGGAACTAATATCTCATAAGCTGCACAGTGAGGCAAAAAAAAAAAAAAAAAGAAAGAATGTGGAAAACACTTACTTAAAAAAAAATAAAACTGTACTCTAAAATCTGTGCAAATACATTTTATTGTTCTAATTATATGGTACTTCATGAAAATAATGACTTGAAAATATCCAGAAAGCAATCTCCAGAGCGTTAGAGTGATAAACTAAAAGAGGTCTGCTTTCTGAAAAGCAGCCAAATGAGTAGGGCTAAAGAAAGAAACTAAAGTAACTAAAGAAAGATAGATGTTAAGAAGGAATATGATCAGAGGTCATAAACTGTAGTTCATATGTATTTGGAATTATTTTTCAACAGTCTTGCATTATTTCATTTGCCTATAAAAAATCAGTAAAATTAAACATTATAATCTTCATTGTAAAAAATAATTAGCATATAAAACCATGAAGGAGATCGACAAAGTGATTATACACCTCTTAACGAGATATTTATATATTACAAGTGGCTAAGATTTCTTTGTAGTTTATAAGAGATACATTTAAGACAATGAGCCTAATTTGACAAAATACACATAATACTGTGGACAATAAAGTTGAGATACTTTTATCTATTTTTTAATTTATTGGTCCCATCCAGACATTGAACCCAGGCCCTCTTAGAGAAACTGCCGAGTTCTAACCACCGGACCACCAGGGAATTCATAATATACTTTTTTAAAACCTCAAGCTCAAAGTTAAGTGGTTACAAAGAAAATTAAGATCAAGTTGTAGATAATCTATCCACAATGAGCTGTTAGAAAATAGAGGACCATGTTCTTCCAAAATCATCCCCATGGTCTAAGAGTCAAAACTTAGGTGCCGAAACTATTATCATACAAAATCAAATAAATTGATCTATTCTTTTAAATACCCTGTATGGTAGTCTTAATCCACTATCAAATTATTATTGTAGGACTAACCTTTAGTCATAAGAGTAAAATCTTCCATATTCCACTTAATATGAAATAACATTTTTCCCCCAGATTCATTAGCACATTAGCAGAACCAGGCATTTCACTTATTAGAGAAATGTCAAAATGAAACCCTAAGTGTAACAAATGAATGATTTTACCACTCTAACACTCATCACGTGTTTCCTATTTGTGCCCCCATTAAAATGTTCATGACTTCTGTGTTCATAAAAAGATCTACAGGTTTAAACAAAGACAAATGAGAAATACATCTCTTTCTTTATCTAGTCTCTAGATAGCAATTTTTTAATTTATGGACATCACCTAGTCTATCTGTAAGTATAAATCATGTTGTGATATTGAGTTAGAGCTAAAGAAAGGAAAATATAGTTCCTAAATACTCCACTGTAATCTTATAGTTGACATTGTTTTTATATGACATTCATGAGGTATTAATATTTTTTTCATTATAATCTTCAGATAGGACTCAGCCAAGTAAAAGGTTAAGATGGCTTCCCAGCTGTACATACAGGACCATGAAAACAAAGTGTTAAAATATTTTTTCATGAATTACTTTAAAGGCCTTAAGAACCTGAAGTGAAAATAATATCTAGTGTTGCTAAAATATATTGAGTGCTTACTGTATGCCAGGCACTGTGCAGAATACTTGGTGAGGGTTATCTATTATCTCCTCTCAGTCTTCTAGAAGTTAACTTTATAAATTGCATTTTAAAGATGAGAATGCGTGCATGCAAGCTTAGTCACCCAATAATGTCTGACTCTTTGTGACCCTATGGACTGTAGCCTACCAGGCTACCTCTGTCCATGGGATTCTCCAGGCATGACATATTGGAGTGAATTGCAATTTCCTTCTCCAGGGGATCTTCCCGACCCAGGGATCAAACCAACGTCTCCTGCAGGCGACAGGATTCTTTAAGAATCCAAGCCATCAGAGAAGCCCAAAGATGAGAATACCAAGGCACAAAGAGGCTACTGTAAGATGGAAAATAAAAGATGAGCTTTGAACCCAGGCAGTCTGACTGCAGAGCCTGAAGAGCAGAATCAGTGTAGCATAGAGGAAGAATCATTTCAGGCACTGGGGGAGCAAGACAAATGCTTTTGGTATCCTCCCTGATGTCCTTCCTGGGCACTGTACCCATCCCTAGCCAACTCGAATATTAGCTGCTACTAGCTCACAGCTGCACCTATTGGGGAAGGCTTGCCCTTGCCTGACAGGAGATTATTAAGAGACCTGGGAGGCTGCTGTGCTGGCTCCTGGTCATCAGTAGCTATGCAGGTGTGCAGAAGGCCACTGTGCCACACACGCACTTTGGCTCGAGTACTGTATGGAGGGGCAGGAGAGGTTGGAGCTAGACCTCTTCCTGAGCTACACGTTTGTCTGAATTCTCCTGTCCTCTCCTACTACCCTCACTGCTTTATAGTGTCTCAGGAGAGCATTTTCTCAATCAACCAGTTGAATGAATCTGTCCTAGGCTCTGCTTCTCAGAACCTGGCTGAGAAACTGTGGAAACTTGTTCTAAAATACCTTTTAAATGGAACTTCCCTGACAGTCCAGTGGTTAAAACTTCACTTTCCAATGCAAGGGGTGTATGTTCGATCCCTGGCCAGGGAGCTAAGATCCCACATGCTTTGCAACCAAAAAAACAAAATATATTAAACAGAAACAATATTGTAACATATTCAATAAAGCCTTTACAAATGATGCACATCAAAATCTTTTAAAAATACCTTTTGGAACCTCTAATGTAAAATAATATGAAAAAGTATATATATTTAATATATTTTAAAAAGAAATTAGTCTTTGAATGAGAAGAAATACCTTTTGGAATTCCATTCTTTTTGTGGGTCTCAGATTTTATAGCAGTCTCTGAGATGGATCTATAATGTGGTCCCTCATTAATTTGATTTCTATTTTATGTATAATCCAGACAACTTGAAAAACTCATTAAGACAAGACATATTCATTACAAATCACATTTCAGTTAGAACACTCAGCACTTTTTTCCCCAATCAAGCTATTCTGGGCTCCCTGCTCTTCCCTTAGCAGGAAAGGAACCTCTATGCTTTATCCATTTTTTTCACGGATAGTAGTAGTTAGGCTTCCCATAGTTAGGAGATGCACAGTGAATGTACTAGATAAAAAGAAAAAATTCTCAGAATGTGTTATGTCATTTTACTGGCACGTTTATGCTCAAGAATATCCATCTAAGAATCGAATGTAGTTGTTCTCTTTCAGATGTGTGAGATTCACCTGGGGAGCTTGACAAATATGCAAATTGAAGGGCCCATCTCTCCTACCCTCCTTACTCATGATTTTCATTCTCTAGGGCTAAAGTAAGCTTAGGAATTCTCATTTTTAGCAACATCATAGGAGATTTTAATGCAAGAGGTTATTGGGCCACATTTTGAGAAACACTCCTTTAAAATACTTAAACATGACATGAAGCTACCTGTTGAAAAGAAAACAAGATTTGAGATCTAAAGGACACAACCTTTTCTTACAGTCATGAGCATTCTCTCTTCCCACAGCTGTCATTACAAGATATATAGGCCAGTTTAAGGATCTTGGAACATTTTCAGACTTGCCGAATTTCACTGAGATGATTTCATTTGTAAACATGAGAACAATGAAAAAAATAATATTTTTGACAAGTTTGATATTTAAATATATGTCCAACATCCTAGACAGTGTATCATTAGATGCTTTCTAACATGATATTTGTATTCCTAGGGGCCCGGGTTATCCTACCACACATTAACCACAGTGATTTGTACCACCTTCAGGCAATTCACCCTTCCATCCTTCAAAACAAAAATATAGCAACGAATGCTTTTGAAGGGTCTCTGAGGTAAATGAACTCTGCCACCTAGAAAGCGCTAATAAAGTGATGTCTGCTCTGGGAGATTGTTGCTGAAACATTATAAATCTGTCCGTGACCATGATGACCGTGAAAAAGCCAGAGTTTCTGGGCTGTCTCTAAGAAATTAGTTCTTCTTACTTAAAGTCAGTGATTTACAATAAACTGTGTTGTGAGGGACATCTGAAAGGCTTAGGACAGAATCATCCCCAGTTTATTCACAGTTGTCCTTGCCTTTAGGAACAACCCTAACAAGACAGTGAGTGGGCTGGCCAGCTGTGGCATTGCTATAATGGTGGGCAAAAGCCCTATCAACCCTCATCAATAAATTTGTAGTGGGGTGCCAGGGCATATTTTACTATGTCAGCTGTCACTAAAGTTTGAGTCGCTTTGGCTAACATTTCTTCCTAAAACAGGATTTGGTAACAAGACGCGGAAAAGTTTCTCTCCCAGCACTGAGGAATAAACTGCTAAGACTGAAACTCCAACCAAATAACAGAATATAAAAACTAGCTACTGAGAGCTCTGCAGAATGAACAAAAGGCAGCAAACAGTGAGAGAGAAATTAAAATTTAGAAAACGTGACTAGCCTGGGGTAAATTTTTTGCTTTTTAATAGCTTGGCTCCAGGGGTAACTGCAGATAAAGCACACTCTGAGCAACTTTCACAGAACTTTCTCATGGAAAGTCAGCCTTCTGTCCTGAGCAGCCCGGGAACAGACCCCAGGGTACTGTCACCCCTGGTTCTATTCCCTGAAGTGTGACAACTCAGTAAGTGAGACAAAAACCCCATAAAAGAGAGAGCCTAAGGAGGGGACCCCAAATGCCTGTGTATAAACTCTGCTCGAGGCTGACCTCTGAACAGTAGGTATGTATGGCAGACTGCAAGCAGTTCCCCTAAAAGAGAAGCTCTGAACTGAGATTTGAGATTCCAGCCACTCTGGGCAAGAAGGAGCTTGCCGTTTAAGTCTAACCCATTAGTATCCTGCCATAACAAAACCTTAGCACACTCTGGGGAAATACCAAAGAATCCAGAGTCTTTAATTGCACAGTGTAACACTGATAATCCCCAGGATACAATCCAAATTTTCTTGACATTCAAAGTATCGAAGAAATGTAAGAGAAAAGATAATCAATAGAGTATCCCAGATGACCCACATGTTGGAAATTCCAAAGACTTTGAAGCAGCTATTGTACTATGCTCAGTGAGGTAAAGGAAGATGTCACTGGAATGAAAGGATAAGAAATCTCAGCAGAGAAATAGAAACTATAAAAGTAAATAGAATAGAAATTCTGGACTAAAGAATTCAACATGTGAGATAAAAATTTCATTGGGTCAACCTAAAACAGAATGGAAATGACGGGGAAAGAACTAAAGAACTAGGAGACAGGAAAATGGAAATTGCTCAGTCTGAAGAATAGAAAGAAAAAGAGAGATAAGTATATAAAGAACAGGAATAATATCAAATAATATAACATGTGTAATTCATAAATAAAAGTTGAAAAAAATTAAAGGGAGAAATAGATAAATACACAATTATAGCTGGAGATTTTAACACAGAGAGCTCTCTCAAACTGATAAGGCAATTGGAAAAAAAAAATCAGCAAAGACATACTGATTATGAACATTGTTAACCACCTTGACCTAATTGGTGATGTTGAATGTTTATATTTGAAAAGAAGAAAAGTTTTAAATCAATGACCTAAACTTTAGCCAAAGAAACCAAAAGAGCAAATCTATGTAGAATACTTAAAAGGCAGTGTGAGGCAGAAAATTTACTAGTCATTATCATTTATGAATTGAAATGCAAAAATTGTAAGACTATTAGCAAATAAAATCCAGGTAAAAAAGATAATGTTTCTTCATGAAATTGGGTTTAACTTCAGGAATACATGGTTTAATTGACCACTTTAACAGTTTAAATGAGAAAAAAATCATATGGTTATCTTCATAAATGCAGAAACTGTATTTGATAAAACATTTATTTGTGATCACACTAAGAAAACTAAAAACAGGACTTTCTAAATTTGATAAAGGATGTAAATAAAATAAAACATCAAAATTTTATTTGTGGAACAATGAAAGCTTACTCTTGATATCAGGCAAAGGCAAAGATATCCACAATAGCTATTTCATTCAGTAGTATACTGAGTGTCCTAGACAACACAGAAGAGCATAAAGAAAAGGAATAGAGGTGAAAAGGAAGAAACAAAAATTCCATTTTTCAAGTAATATGATTGCTCCAGAATAATAGAACTCATAGTAATCTATGAATTACTAAAAATAATTTCAAAATATGGCACGTGGCTGAAAACATCAATATCAGTACATTGCATTTGTATAAACCATAAACAAATGGTTCAAAATGAATTCTTAAAAGTTCATTATATATATGTATACATCTTAGGTTTGGTATTATATATACACACATATATATAATGTTGCTCAGAGAAAGAATCACTGGTAGGATTATTTAAGCACTAGTTTTTTGTTTTTTTTTTTTAAGTAATAGACATGGTTTTAATTTGTATTAAAACTAAATGACTGGGGCTTCCTGGGTGGCTCAGCAGCAAAGAATTCACCTGCAATACAGGAGACATTGGTTTGATCCCTGGGTCGGGAATATCCCCTGGAGAAGGAAATGGCAACCCACTCCAGTATTCTCGCCTGGAGAATCCCATGGAAAGAGGAGCCCGGGGCGCTATAGTCCATGGGGTCCCCAAAGAGTCAGACACTTAGCGACTTTATAATAACAACAACAAAACAAGAGAACTAGTTAAATATTGAGTTACTTATGTTGTGATCATTAATGTGCTCTGTTTCTGAATAAAAATATAAATAGATTATATCCGGTAGAATTTTTTTAATCAAATAACAGCATCAAAAATATTAAGTACCTAGCAATAAATATTACAGTTATTAATAAAAGTTTGTAAGACAGGACTTCCCTGGTGGTCCAGTGGTTAAGAATCTGCCTGCCAATGCAGCGGACATGGGTTTGCTCCCTGGTCCAGGAAGATCCTACATGCAGTGGAGCAACTAAGCTGGTGTGCCACAACTCCTGAGCCCACACGCCCCAGAGCCTGAGGGCCGCAACAAGAGAAACCGTTGCAGTGAGTAGCCCAGGCACCAAAGCTAGAGAGCAGCCCCCGTTTGCCTCACTAGAGAAAGCCCACAAACAGCAACAGAGACCCAGCACAGCAAAAAATAAACAGTTCATAAACATCTATAAGATAAACTTATAAGCTTTATTAGGAAAAAACCCTTAACTATTACAAAGAAGCTATGTTAATTAATAAAAGACTCATTATTGTAGTGATGTCTTTTCTCCTAAGACTGATCTGTAGATTTAGTAAAATTCCAATCAGTATTTCAAGGGTACTTTTTTTTATTGAATTTGAGCAAACTAATCCTAAACTTTAAACTGGAAGAGCAAAGATAGGTAATAACAAAAGCCCTCTTGAAGAAGATGAATAAAGTGGAGCATTTTAACCTACCAGCTATAAAATGATTTATAAAGTTATAGTATTTAGAATGGTGTAATATTTGCACAGCAACAGGCAAAAAGGCCAGTGGGCAGAACTGAGCACCCAAATATGGATATTTGATGCGTGATTTTATCAAAGAGGGAAGGAGATGAAATTGCACCCCCTACCTCTCATCACACACACAAAAAGGATGGTTTACAGACCTCATAGAAAAGCAATACAATAAAAATTTTAGAAGACAATATTGGATAATATCTTTATACCATTATAGTGGGAAGAGATTTCTTAAAACAGAGAAATATATAAAAGATAATGATCCCAGTACATTCAAATTTAGAACTTTTGTTCTTCAAAAGACACTACTATGAGAGTGAAAAGACAGACCATAAACTGGGAGAAGATAATTTCAATACATATAACCAAAAAAGAATTAATTCAAAATGTTTAAAGAATTCCTGTGACTAGACAGGAGAAGCAAAAATGCTCCACTAGAAAGATGACCCACAGAAAGAGCAAGAAATTTCACCAAGATGAATCTAAATCGGCTCATAATATGTGAAAAGACGTTAAAACATTTTTGTCATTGTGGACATTCAAAATAAAACCCGAATGTGAAACCATTCCACATACTAGATTGGAAAACACAAGTCACTAACCTAATTTATATTCTCTTCATATCCACTCCTTGTGATTCAAGTGATTTTCATGAGAAATTCAACTTTGTCTTCTCTTGTCTTCCTAATGAATAAATGGAAGAAACTCACATCACTTAGTGCTGTGTTGCCTGTTTTTACTCTGTTCTTGATTGCTAAGCGGAAAAAGTGTTGGCNATATATACACACATATATATAATGTTGCTCAGAGAAAGAATCACTGGTAGGATTATTTAAGCACTAGTTTTTTGTTTTTTTTTTTTAAGTAATAGACATGGTTTTAATTTGTATTAAAACTAAATGACTGGGGCTTCCTGGGTGGCTCAGCAGCAAAGAATTCACCTGCAATACAGGAGACATTGGTTTGATCCCTGGGTCGGGAATATCCCCTGGAGAAGGAAATGGCAACCCACTCCAGTATTCTCGCCTGGAGAATCCCATGGAAAGAGGAGCCCGGGGCGCTATAGTCCATGGGGTCCCCAAAGAGTCAGACACTAGCGACTTTATAATAACAACAACAAAACAAGAGAACTAGTTAAATATTGAGTTACTTATGTTGTGATCATTAATGTGCTCTGTTTCTGAATAAAAATATAAATAGATTATATCCGGTAGAATTTTTTTAATCAAATAACAGCATCAAAAATATTAAGTACCTAGCAATAAATATTACAGTTATTAATAAAAGTTTGTAAGACAGGACTTCCCTGGTGGTCCAGTGGTTAAGAATCTGCCTGCCAATGCAGCGGACATGGGTTTGCTCCCTGGTCCAGGAAGATCCTACATGCAGTGGAGCAACTAAGCTGGTGTGCCACAACTCCTGAGCCCACACGCCCCAGAGCCTGAGGGCCGCAACAAGAGAAACCGTTGCAGTGAGTAGCCCAGGCACCAAAGCTAGAGAGCAGCCCCCGTTTGCCTCACTAGAGAAAGCCCACAAACAGCAACAGAGACCCAGCACAGCAAAAAATAAACAGTTCATAAACATCTATAAGATAAACTTATAAGCTTTATTAGGAAAAAACCCTTAACTATTACAAAGAAGCTATGTTAATTAATAAAAGACTCATTATTGTAGTGATGTCTTTTCTCCTAAGACTGATCTGTAGATTTAGTAAAATTCCAATCAGTATTTCAAGGGTACTTTTTTTTATTGAATTTGAGCAAACTAATCCTAAACTTTAAACTGGAAGAGCAAAGATAGGTAATAACAAAAGCCCTCTTGAAGAAGATGAATAAAGTGGAGCATTTTAACCTACCAGCTATAAAATGATTTATAAAGTTATAGTATTTAGAATGGTGTAATATTTGCACAGCAACAGGCAAAAAGGCCAGTGGGCAGAACTGAGCACCCAAATATGGATATTTGATGCGTGATTTTATCAAAGAGGGAAGGAGATGAAATTGCACCCCCTACCTCTCATCACACACACAAAAAGGATGGTTTACAGACCTCATAGAAAAGCAATACAATAAAAATTTTAGAAGACAATATTGGATAATATCTTTATACCATTATAGTGGGAAGAGATTTCTTAAAACAGAGAAATATATAAAAGATAATGATCCCAGTACATTCAAATTTAGAACTTTTGTTCTTCAAAAGACACTACTATGAGAGTGAAAAGACAGACCATAAACTGGGAGAAGATAATTTCAATACATATAACCAAAAAAGAATTAATTCAAAATGTTTAAAGAATTCCTGTGACTAGACAGGAGAAGCAAAAATGCTCCACTAGAAAGATGACCCACAGAAAGAGCAAGAAATTTCACCAAGATGAATCTAAATCGGCTCATAATATGTGAAAAGACGTTAAAACATTTTTGTCATTGTGGACATTCAAAATAAAACCCGAATGTGAAACCATTCCACATACTAGATTGGAAAACACAAGTCACTAACCTAATTTATATTCTCTTCATATCCACTCCTTGTGATTCAAGTGATTTTCATGAGAAATTCAACTTTGTCTTCTCTTGTCTTCCTAATGAATAAATGGAAGAAACTCACATCACTTAGTGCTGTGTTGCCTGTTTTTACTCTGTTCTTGATTGCTAAGCGGAAAAAGTGTTGGCAATATACCATGATAACTTTTTACTTTTAACCAAATCTCTGTGTTACCTTTATTTCTAGACTGATAGTATTTTCTTATTTAATCGCTTAACAGCTTTGTCAAGATAAACATTTAATTAGTTAGGTTTATTGCTTAATCATGATTCTTTTATTATGTACTGAACTAATTAATTTCTTAAGCAGAAGAATCTGTGCTAAGATTTTACCTGGAATTTGTTCCCCATATAAGTTCGAAGTTTTATTTTTTCCATGGGACTGCTTTTTAAAAAATACAAAGATTTCTGGATAGAAAACTTCAGGTCACTGGCATCTTAATGTGAATTCATTTATCAGCAGTTCTCCTCCAAAACAAAGAGCACGAAATCTAAACTGGATGTGAGGAAAAGGAGGTGCAGGCCGTGAACCATGGTGGTGGTGGTGTTTAGTCGCTAAGTGGTGTCAAACTCTTTTTGACCCCATGGATTATAAATCTCAGGCTCCTCCGTCCGTGGGATTTCCCAGGCAAGAATACTGGAGAGTGGGCTGCTGTTCACTTCTCCAGGGGATCTTCCCAACCCAGGGATTGAACCCATGTTTCCTGCATTGGCAGGTGGATTCTTTACCGCTGAGCCACCAGAGAAGCCTGAGCAACAAAAGGAGGGAAAGGGAATCAGAAAGTATGTGTGGATACCACAGCAGAACACAAATTTCACAGTTTGCTCAGCCCTCCTGTTAAATCCTGGGCTTCCCCAGTGGCTCAGCGGTAAATAATCTGCCTGCAGAGTAGATGTGAGTTTGATCCGTGGATCTGGAAAATCCTCTGCAGGAGGGCATGGCAACCCCCTCTAGTATTCTTGCCTGGAGAATCCCAAGGACAGAGGAGCCAAGGGTAGGGTCAGAAAGAGTCAGAAACGACTGAAGTGACTCAGCACACATACACTGTCAAATCCTGATTTCAGGTACCAATTTGTCTCTCCAAGTAATTGCCATGAAAATATTCTGTATGTAGTCAGTTAAAAGACATTTAAGTAGTAATTTTATTCAGAAAGTAGAGGTGAGTTGCCAGAAAATAGGAATTTCCAGGCTTTTTTTTTTTTTTGCAAAATTCTCTATAACATTTTATGTTTAATCATGCAGCACACCAGTGTTCTCAATGAAAATAATTCCTGGACTTCATTGTTGTTGTTCAGTCACCAAGTCGTGTCTGACTCTTTGCGATCCCATGGACTGAAAGCCTCCCTGTCCCTCACCATTTCCCAGAGTTTGCCCAAGTTTATGTCCATTGAATCGGTGATGTCATCCAACCATCTCATCCTCTGCCGTCCTCTTCCCCTTTTGCTTTCAATCTTTCCCAGAATCAGAGTCTTTTCTGAGTTGGCTTATCGCATCAGGTGGCCAAAGTATTGGAGTTTCAGTTTCAGCATCAGTCCTTTCAATGATTATTCAGGGTTGATTTCCTTTAGGATTGACTGGCTTGATCACCTTGCTGTCCAAGGGACTCTCAGGAGTCCTCTAGCACCACAATTCGAAAGCATCTGCTCAACTTTCTGTATGGTCCAACTCTCACATCCATACATGACTATTGGAAAAGCCATAGCTTTAACTACATGGACCGTTGCTGGCAAAGTGATGTCTTTACTTTTTAATATGCTCTCTAGGTTTGTCACAGCCTTGATAACTCAGTTGGTAAAGAATCTGCCTGCAATGCAGAGGACCTGGGTTTGATCCCTTGATTGGCAAGATCCCCTGGAGAAGGGACAGGCTACCCACTCCAGTATTCTAGCCTGGAGAATACCATGGACTGTATAGTCCATGGGGTAGCAAAGAGTTGGACACAACTGAGTGACTTTCACTTTCACCTTCCTTCCAAGAAGCAAGTGTCTTATAATTTCATGGCTGCAGTCACTGTCCAAAGTGATTTTGGAGCCCAAGAAGAGAAGATCTGTCGCTTCTTCCACTTTTCCCCCTTTCGTTTGCCATGAAGTAATGGGTGCCATGGTTTCAGGTTTTTTTAATGTTGAGTTTTAAGCCAGCTTAAATCTCCTCCTTCACCCTCATCTAGAGACTCTAATTCCTCTTCGCTTTCTGCCATTAGAGTGGTATCATCTGCATATCTGAGGTTGTTGATATTTCCCCCTGCAATCTTGATTCCAGCTTGTAACTCATCCAGCTTGGCATTTTGCATGATGTATTCTGCATATGTTAGATAAGCAAGGTGACAATATACAGCCTTATCACCTCCTTTCCTAATTTTGAACCAGTCAGTTGTTCCATGAAAGTTTCTAACTGTTGCTTCTTTACCAGAGTACAGGTTTCTCAGGAGACAGGTAGGACGGTCTGGTATTCCCATCTCTTTAAGAATTTTCCAGTTTGTTGTGATCTACACAAAGGCATTCAAACAGTCAATGAAACAGAAGTTGAGTTGACTGTTTTCCTGGAATTCCCTTGCTTCTCTCTGATCCAATGAATGTTGGCAATGGCTTTTACATCTAGAAGTTCTTGATTCAGGTACTGCTGAAGCCTAACTTGAAGGATTTTGAGCATTACCTTGCTAGCATGGAAGATGAGCACAATTGTCTGGTAGTTTGAACATTTTTTACCATTGCCCTTCTTTGGAATTGGGATGAAAATCCACCTTTTCCAGTCCTGTGGCCACTGCTGGATTTTCCAAATTTGCTGACATATTGAGTGCAGTGATCACAACAAACTGTAAAATTCTTAAAGAGATGGGAATACCAGACCACCTGACCTGCCTCCTGAGAAATCTATATGCAGGTCAAGAAGCAATAGTTAGAACTGGACAAGGGACAACAGACTGGTTCCAATTAGGAAGAGAAGTACGTCAAGGCTGTATATTGTCACCCTGCTTATTTAACTTATATGCAAAGTATATCGTGAGAAATGCCAGGCTGGATGAAGCACAAGCTGGAATCAAAATTGCATGGAGAAATATCAGTAACCTCAGATATGCAGATGACACCACCCTTATGGCAGAAAGCAAAGAAGAATTAAAGAGCCTCTTGATGAAAATGAAAGAGAAGAGTGGAAAAGTTGGCTTAAAGCTCAACATTCAGAAAACAAAGATCATGGCATCTGGTCTCATCACTTCATGGCAAATAGATGGGCAAACAATGGAAACAGTGAGAGACTTTATTTTGGGGGGCTCCAAAATCACTGCAGATGGTGACTGCAGCCATGAAATTAAAAGATGCATGCTCCTTGGAAGAAAAGCTATGATCAACCTAGCTGCTCCTGCTGCTGCTGCTAAGTCGCTTCAGTCATGTCTGACTCTGTGCGACCCCAGAGATGGCAGCCCACCAGGCTCCCCCGTCCCTGGGATTCTCCTGGCAAGAACACTGGAGTGGGTTGCCATTTCCTTCTCCAATGCAGGAAGGTGAAAAGTGAAAGTGAAGTCGCTCAGTCATGTCCGACTCTTCACGACCCCATGGACCGCAGCCTACCATGCTCCTCCGTCCATGGGATTTTCCAGGCAAGAGTACTGGAGTGGGGTGCCATTGCCTTCTCCGACCAACCTAGAGAGCACATTAAAAAGCACAGACATTACTTTACCAACAAAGGTCCATCTAGTCAAAGCTATGGTTATGTATGGATGTGAGGGTTGGATTATAAAGAAAGCTGAGTGCTGAAGAATTGATGCTTTTGGACTGTGGTGTTGGAGAAGACTCCTGAGAGTCCCTTGAACAGCAAGGAGATCCAACCAGTTCATCCTAAAGGAAATCAATGCTAAATATTCATTGGAAGGATTGATGCTGAAACTGAAACTCCAATACTTTGGGCCACCTGATGTGAAGAACTAACTCATTTGAAAAGACCCTGATGCTGGGATAGATTGAAGGTGGGAGGAGAAAGGGATGACAGAGGATGAGATGGTTGGATGGCATCACCAATATGATGGACATGATTTTGAGTAGGCTCTGCAAGTTGGTGATAGACAGGGAAGCCTGGTGTGCTGCAGTCCTTGGGGTGGCAAAGAGTCAGACATGAATGAGCGACTGAACTGACTGACTAAATGTAGCTCTTTAACACTATCATCTTTTAGTATTTTAAAGAGCTTAGCTGGAACTCCATCACTTCCACTAGTTTTATTGGTATTAATCCTTCTTAAGGCCCACTCGACTTCACACTCCAGGATGTCTGGCTTGAGATGAGTGACCACACCATCGTGATTATCCAGGTCATTAAGACCTTTTTTGTACAGTTGTTCTGTGTATTCTTGCCACCTCTTCTTAATCTCTTCTGCCTCTCTTAAGTCTTACTGTTTCTGCCCTGTATCATGCCCATCCTTGCATCAATGTTCCTTTGATATCTCCAATTTTCTTGAAGAGATCGCTAGTCTTTTCCATTACTTTGTTTTCCTCTTTGCATTGTCACTGAAGAAGTCCTTCTTATCTCTCTTTGCTTCATTAGCCAAAAATTATCCAAATTCTATTCTATGGAAAAACCTCTTCCTGATGTAAAGCACTCTGTATTAAGCAGTAGACAATTTTGGCACTAGATAATGATTTTAGGGGCACATACACATGATACACTAAGGACTTTAAAAATTTTTTTTTGGTTCAGATCCCTTGAAAGAGATTATTCCTCATAGATCAGGAAATCTTGTTATAGATGCCAAGTTTCTGAAGCTCCTAAAGACAGTTGCTTTTTTCATATCTACTTAGGTCCTCCAAATGATAGGTAAATTGATTTTCATTTTACAAATTTATTTTTAAATAGCAAACTTACATCACACAGTTGGATGTGAAAACTCACATCAAGATCTTATAAAAAGGCTTCCTAAAACTCCATATAAATTTCATATCATACATCAATGAATCAAAGTTAAAATGGTATCATTTTCAAAGCAGCACTCACATTTATTTTTATATTGCTTTCAAAAAAAATACAAGGCTTATGATTTTACCTGTCCACAGTAAGTCATAATACTTAAAAAAATAGGCTTCAGTATTTTATGCTAGTTTTTTTTAGCTATGTTGGAAAAGTGACTAAATGCATTACCAAGATGTCTCTTAGTGTTCAAACCTATGACAATCTGGTTTTGACCTTATGAAAGAGACATCATGTATCCAAACTTCTGAGAATATCTTGTTTTCTAGCTTAAGAGTAATGTGATATACATTCAGCTAAACTTAAATAAGCACCAAAAATCACTGACCTGTCTTCTGTTGCTAAGTTTATGGGCAATAAAGTAATTTTTACAGATATTTGTATATTTCCATTCCTTAAGTGCAATCTCAGGAAAGTGCAGATTCTCCTCACCTTGGTGTTCTAGGTTTTTGCCTTATTTAGACTAATTTTCAAGACATTAACATTGCCACTTTCTGAACAAAAGTGGTGACCTGACCTTTCCACATTGAGCATCTAAAATTTTTGGTAGCAGTTTTATTAAGATACAGTCACATACAGTTCACCAATTTAAAGTGAAGTATAATTCAGTGGTTTTTCATATATCATAGATATATACAATCATTATTGGAATCAATTTTAGAATATTTTCACTGCCCAAAAAAGAAATCTTGCCCTCTTTAGCTATTACCCCTCAATCTTCCCACCCCATACCCTTACCCTAGCAACCACTAATCCACTTTGACAATACTGGATATTTCATATAAATGAAATCATATATAGTCCTTTACAACTGGCTTCTTTTACTTAGCATAAGTAAAGGATTGACTTTTTTTTTTAGTTAGTATTCTTTTTATGGCCAAGTAGTATTCTTTATGTTCCATTGTATAGATATACCACATTTTGTTTATCTATTCATTATTTAATGGACATTTGGGTCATTTCCACCTCTTGGGTATTGTAAATAGTACTTCTATAAATATTCACATTTTTCTGTGGATATATGTTTTCAATTTTCTTGGTGGTATATTCAGAAGTGGAATTGCTCCATGTTTAAATTTTGTGGAATTATCAGATTATTTTCCAAAGTAACCACACTATTTTCTATTCCCATCAGTGGTTTATAAGGGTTCTGATTTCTCCATATCCTTAAGAACATTTTCCATTAGCTATCTCTTTGATTACAGCCTTTCAAGTAGGTGTGAATTTGTATCTTATTGTTTCGATGTTCATTTCCTTGGTGATTAATGATGTTAAGCATCTTTTTGTATGCTTATTGGCCTTTTGTATATCTTCTTTGGAGACATATCTATTCAGATCTTTTGCCCATTTTAAAATTTTGTTATTTACCTTTTATTATTGAAGGTTAGGTATACTTTATATATTCTAGATACAAGTCTTTATCCAGTATATGAATTACTAATATTTTCCTCTCATTTTATGAATTGTTTTTTCACTTTCTTGATTGTATCATTTAACACACAAATGTTTTTTAATTTTGGTGAAGTTCAATTTGGATATTTTGTTATTGTTGTTGCTTGTGCTTTTGATGTCATATCTAAAACAACAGTGTTAAATCCAAGGTCATGAAGACTTAATCTCATTCTTTCTAATATTTTATTATTTTAGCTTGTACATTTGGTCTTTAATCAATTTTGAGTTAATTTACTCAAATTTAAGTGAATTTGAGGGAGGGGTTCAAATAATTCTTTTGCATATGGCTATCCAATTGTCTAGCACCATTTCCTGAAAAGACTATTCTTTCTCACCTGAATTGTTTTGACATACTTGTAGGAAATAAGTATAAATGTCAGGTTTTATTTTTGGATTCTCAATTCTGTTCCATTGATCTATATATTGGTCTTTAGGTCAGCACCATACTGTTGATTACTGTTATTTCTAATAAGTTTTGAAATGAGAAGTGAGTCTTCTTCATTTTTCTTTTTCAGTATTGCTTTAGTTATTCTGGGTCTCTTGAGTTTCCATATAACCTTAGGGATCAGCTTGTTAATTTCTACAAAGAAAGCACTTTTGGACTCTGAGAGTAATTGTATTAAATCTGTGAGTCAATTAGGAAATTGTTGCTATCATAAAAATATTAATTTTCTCATCCATGAACATGATTTGTTTTTTCATTTTTCCAAATCTTTAATTTCTTTCAAATATATTTGAGTATATTTCAGAATTTTATTTTCACTTCTTGTGTTAAATTCATTCCTCAGTATTTTATTTTTGATGCTATTGTAAATGATGGAGAAGGCAATGGCACCCCACTCCAGCACTCTTGCCTGGAAAATCCCATGGATGGAGGAGCCTGGAAGGCTGCAGTCCATGGGGTCGCTGAGGTTCAGTATTGTAAATGAATTTTTAAAATTTTTCTTTTTCCAGAACTTCCTGAGTGGCAGTAATTAAGAATCTGCCTTGCAATACAGGGGATATGGGTTCTATCCTTGGTCAGGGAACTATGAGCCCACATGCTACAGAGCAACCAAGCCTCCCTTGTGATTTGGGGATCTTCTTTGCTGGTATATTCTTGTTCCTCTAGTTTTCATGTATATGTTGTAGGTTTTTGACTTGTGGTTACCATGGGGTTCATATATGTTGATCTATAATTATTCTACTTGTTTTAAATTAAATCATTTAAGTTCAAACACACTCTAAATGATCTATATATTTTACTCCCCTCCCTGACTTTTGGTGTTTTTGATGTCCTGTTTAATGTCATCATGTTTATCTCTTAACTGTCATAGTTGACTTTTATAAGTTTTATCTTTTGATCTTTATACTCTTTTATTTAAGTGGTTGATCCACAGCCCTTACTATATCTTTGCCTGTACTAGTGGTATTTTTTCCTTCTCTATAAATTCTTACCTCTGTTGTAGCTTTTCTTTTCCACCTAAAACCCTTTAACCATTTCTCTTAGTGTTGGTTTAGTGTTGATGAATTTTAGTTTTCACCTGTCCAAAAAAGTTCTTTATTTCTCCTTCAACTCCAAATGATAATCTTGCTAGTTAGGATTTCCTAGACGGTACTTTTTCCCTTTCAGCACTTTAAATATACCATGTCACTCTGTTCTGGCCTTGAAAGCTTCTGCAGAAGAATCAGTTGATAGCTTTATAGGGGAATTCCTTGTATGTGACTTCTGTTTTCTCTTGATGTTTACTATTCTCTTTTTAACTTTTGCCATTTTAATTATGGTATGTCTTGGTGTATACCTCTTTGAATTCATCTTGTTTGGAACTGTACACGCTTTCTGTACCTAAGTATCTGTTTTCTTCTTCAGATTTGGAAAGTTTTCAGCTATATAGTCATCAAGTAATTTTTAGTCACTTTCTCTCCCCCTTCCCCTTCTGGGACCCCTATAATGTGAGTGTTAATATGGTTAATTATTCCAGAGGTCCCTTAAATACTTCTCTTTTAAAAAATTTTTGTTTCTGCTATTCTGATTAGGTGATTTATATTATTCTATCTTCAGATCACTTTTGTGTTCTGTATCAGCTAGTCTTATTTAATTCATTTTCGTGTTTTTCACTTCAGTTACTGTATTCTTCAGCTCTATTTGATTTTTGGTTTTCTATTCCTAGTTTAAATTATTGCTGTGTTCATCTGTTCTTTTCCCTAGTTCAGTTAACCCGTTTATTATGAATATTTTTAACTCTTTATTTGATAATTGCTTATCTCTGTTTCCTTAGTTGTTTTTTCAGGCGTTTTCTCTTGTTCTTTCAATTAAATCGAATCCATCTGTCTTCCAATTTGCTTGATTTCCTCTGCCCCATGAAACTGGGTGAAACAGTTGCCTGTCTAGGTCTTGAGGGATTGCCCTTGTGTGGGAGCTTCCCTGTGCGATCTGTGTGTGTCTGGCTACTTGGTGGGAGAGTTAGAGTTGAAGTGAGCACTGGCCATGTCTTCCCCTCGTGTGACGGCAGCTCTCACCTTGGTGGAGGGCGATGCTGGAGATGAAGGGTCAGAGCCGGAGCCAGGTGTGAGCTAGGCCTTCTCCTATGTTCAGTGACTGTCACTGCCCTGTCAAAGGAGTGTCATGTTCCAAGGTGCTAAAGCAGAAACCCTGAGGTTCAGGTCCAAGCTGATTCTGTTCCTCTAACTGTGTGCTCTCCCATCCCCCAGCAATGGTAACTTCATCCCAAACAGAAGCAACACTGGAGCAAAAAGGGCCACAGTGGGCAGAATTGCCTTTCCCAGCACACCAGCCATAGCTTGAGGTTGCTCTGCATTTGTCACTTCTGCAAACACCAGTTGGCCTGGTCCTGTTTGGATGCCATGCCAAATCTGAGCCAACTCTATCACCCCACCTGCATATTTCCTTAGCAACAGCAGCCTTTTCCCTAGTGCAGAGCTGCTCCGGAGCTACAGGGGCTGAAGCAGGTGCTATAGTGGGCTAGGAGGCTTGCTGGAGTGGTCATCAGCAGAAGTCTCAGGCTATTTCAATCTGCTTCCTCTTCCTTGTTCTTGCGAGTAAGCAAGCATGTATGCACTGTTTGTAAGTAGAGCCTGGGTTTCTTACAGCCCTCCGATTAAACCCACCAGGTTTCAAACCAGTTAAGGGGACTCGTTACCAATGTCAAACCCTAGGGCTGAGCTGTTCACTTCCCAGGGAGCATCTCTGCACCTGTGTAATCCTCCTTCTCTTTATGTCTCCTTCTTCCATATCTGCTTGACTCTGTGTGGATCTTTTCTACAGCCTTGGTTGTATAGCGTCTTTCTATCAGTCTCCAGTTTGTTTTCAGTGAGAACTGTTTCATATAGATGTATTTTTGATGTGTTCATGGGGAAAAGTAAACTCAGCATTCTGTTACTTCACTATCTTGATCAACTCCCCTCTATAATGTTTTTAAGGACAGTGTGTAGTACACAATGAAAAAATAACCAGCTACCCAAGGAAACACCACAACATAATTGAGAACCAGCAGAAACAACAGAGAACAGAAACAAGCCCTAGAGTCCATGAGATTTATCAAAAATATACTTTAAAAAAGAAGGTAAAAGATAACATTACAAGTTTTTGGAGATATAAAACAAAAAATACTTGAAAATGTTACCAAATAGAATCCTAGAAATGAAACATGAATAGCAGGAATTAAAACTCAGATTTAAACACATTAGAACAAAAGAAACTATTAAGAATAAAGCACAAAGAGTCAAAAGGATGGAAATTGTAGGTGAAGGGGTAAGAATCATAAGGGTTGATTTGTGAAGGAAAAAACAATATATAATTGAATCCCAGAAGTAAAGAGACTAAGAAAGGACATATTGGAAGAGGTAATAGCTGAGAACTGTCCAAAAACTGATGAAAGATAAGTTTAAAATTCAAAACTTCTTACAAACTCTATAAACAGGATAAACCAAAATAAATGCACAGCCAAGTCCAGAAAATTTTATGAAAACAAAAGATAAAAAGGAAAAAAAAAATTAGCCAGGGGCGTGGAGAAAGCAGATAAAGGAAGACAAATTGCTTTCAAAGGAGCAAAAACTAGACTGAGAGCCAGCAACTAACTTTTAAACAGAAACAGAAAAGACAATGCAATAATAAGTTCAAGGCACTGAAAGAAAACAACCAAACCAGAAATTCGTATGCAGTGAAAGCATGCTTCCATAACTAGGGGAAATAAAGACATTTTTGGACAAACAAATCTAAGAGAATTGGTCACAAGCACATCTACACTAAAAGGAACATTGGAGGGTAGCAATCCCCAATCTTTTGGGCACCAGGGATGGGCTTTGCAGAAGACAGTTTTTCCACAGATGGTACAGGGAATGGTTTTGGGATTATTCAAGTGCATTACGTTTATTGTGTACTTTGTTTCTATTATTATTTCATTGAGATATATAATGAAATAAATATACAACTCACCATAATGCAGAATCAGTGGAAGTCCTGAGTTTCTTTACAGGCAACAAGCTGACCCCACCTGGGGGGTGATGGGAGATAGTGGCGCTGAAGTGTGTTGCCTATGTCCAGTCTACTCCATAAATTCATTTGGTTGCTGTCAGCACAGAAAACCCTGCTTCACAAAGATAGGCTGCTGGAAATGGAAATGGACTTTTCAGTGTTTTTGTGGCTGTCTCAGGATATTCTGCCTTGACTTTAATCCAGAACGTATGGAGATTTGAAGTTGTCTCAAACATACTTTTAAGGCCACCATCATTTGGAATCTCAAGAAGTTGATCCTCTTCTAGCAAGGATAAAGTTGATTCACCTGGCTGTTTCACATATGGATTGCAGATCCATTCCTTCTGAGTTTGGGGGTCTTTTGTGGTTGTGAAGTAGTGCCCAGGCTCTTTTGAGAGTTGTGATAGATGATCATGTATCAGCTGAGAGAAAAAAGGCCCTGGCTCAGTCTCTTCCAAAATTTCTGCTAATGTTTGAAACATATAAAGAAAAATCCCAATGTTCACTCATCACCCCCATAATTCTAGTTTGACTTTGATCACAGCCACTTTATCTGCTGATTTGAACACAGTTGTTGTTCTCCCCTGAAGTGACAGATTGAGTTAATTGAACAGGTTGAATATGTCACACAAGTAAGCAAGTTTTTTGACCCATTCTGTGTCACTGAAATGTGCTGCCAGTGGTGAATGTTTTTCCAAAAGAAATCTCTGGGGTGACTCTCATAACTCTAAAACTGTGGCCAGTGGTCTACCTTTAGAAAGCCACCTCACTTCTGTGTTTAAGAGATGAGTGCTCTGCGTCCATCTCCTCACAGAGCTGTGTGCACAGACATTAGTTAAGGCCATGTACTTTAATGTGGTTGATAATTTTAATCACATCCTGAGAAATGTTAAGGTCAGGTGACATTTTTCAACTAGCCAGCATTTCTCTATGAATGACACAGTGTGTAGACTCACATTCAGAAGTCACCTCTTTGACCCAAGTAGAGAAACCAGAAAGTTAACCAGTCACGGCATCCTTTCTGTCCCTGCATATACCAACAGAAAGTGACCAATTCCATTTTCCTGATATGTAATCATTCAAAGACTTGAATAATGTTGGTTGTCAACAAAAGTGAACAAAATATATCCTTCTGCACATCCTCCTGAAAATCACATATAAACAAGCATTGTTGCCTTTTTATCGACATCAGTAGACTCATCAACCTGATTACATGCCATGGTGACTCATTAATCCTCTCTGACAATTGTGCCTCGATATCCTCTGCTATTTGATCAATTTATCTAGTTATGATGCTAAGTAAAAGAGCGACACGTGCCACCTTTTGAACTGCAGCCTCTCCTCAAAGTTCACAATAAAAGTCCTTAGCAGCAGGCAGAATCAACTCTTCAGGTAGGAAAAGGCTTAGTTTTAGCAATGCAGTTAACCACTAAAAATGATGCTCTTGTTGCAGACACTTTTGATGAAGTGGTGGCCTTCAATAATTGCTTCTGTTCTTTTCTTACACTTTTTTATGTTGAAAAACTCCAAAGGCTTGTCTTTTAATGCAGGATGCTTGATCTCCATGTGGCAAAGGAGTTTTGAAGGTTTCATGGCTTCACTGGGTAACTGGTCACCATGTATTATACAAAGCAGGCTTGGAGAATGTGAATCACCTGTACAGTGGACCTTGTTGTAATTTAAGTAGGACTCTTGATATTTTCTTTTAATTGCAGCTTTCTTTTTGTTGGCAGTCTTAGAGTCTTCTGTTTAGAGTCTCATCATCAGGCCTTTCTCTGTTTTCAAAGAAGCTCTCCAGTGACCCTTGTCTTTTGCTCATTTAGGCTAGGATTAGCTTGTAAGCTTACTAAAACTATGACTGAGACAAGTGCACAGTGCAGGAACGAGGCTCAGACAGAAGTGATAAGTAAAATAATGGGCAGGTCATGCACAGATTCTAACGTAAAGCCTGCCACTAGGTTGTACTGTAGCTGTACAACTGAATCACATCAACTCACTTTCAACTATAAAACCTGCAATTAGGTGCAGCTTAATTGTCATTTGCCACTCACTGATAGGGTTTTGAAATGAGTCTGCAAGCAGTTGATTTATTATGGTCCTTGTGCAGTCAAACTTCTCTGCTAATGATAATCGGAATTTGCAGCCACTCCCCAGGGCTAGCATCACTATCTGAGCTCCACCTCAGATCATCATGCATTAGTTTATCATAAGGAGCATGAAACCTAGATCTCTCACATGTTCAGTTCCCAGAAGGGTTTGTACCCTATGACTTTAATGCCCCTGCTGATCGGACAAGAAGGTGGTTATGTGAGCAATGGAGAGCGGCTATAAATACAGAAGTTTGCTCTCTCGCCCAGCACTCATCCATGCTGCTCCTAACAGGCCATGGACTGCTGCCATGGTTCAGAAGTTGGGGGCTCCTGGTATAGGGTATTCTTTGGGAAGAAAAAAAAATGATCCTAACTGAAGATGTAGATTGTGGTGAAAGAAATGAGATTTAAACATTTGGGCAAATATAAATGAATATTTGCTATATAAACAGTCATAATAAAAACTTCTGGTTTTTGTAAAATGCAGAAAAATATATGACAAAAATATATTAGGAGAGATAAAGTGTTCTATGATTCTAGCTAATGGCAGAAAGTGAAGAGGAACTAAAGAGCCTCTTGAAGGTGAAAGAGAAGAATGAAAAAGCTGGCTTAAAACTCAAAATTCAAAAAACAAAGATGGCATCCAGTCCCATCACTTCATGGCAAGTAGATGGGGAAACAGTGGAAAAGGTAACAGACTTTATTTTATTGGGCTCCAAAATCCCTGTGGACAGTGACTACAGCCATGAAATTAAAAGACCTTTGCTCCTTGGAAGAAAATCAGTGACAAACCTAGACAGCATATTAAAAAGCGGAGACATTACTTTGCTACAAGGGTCTGTACAGTCAAAGCTACTGTTTTCCTAGTAGTCATGTATGGATGTGAAAGCTGGACAATAAAAAAAGGCTGAGCGCTGAAGAATTGATGCTTTTCAAATTGTGGTGTTGGAGAAGACTCTTGAGAGTCCCTTGAACAGCAAAGAGATCAAAGTAGTCAATCTTAAAGGAAATCAGTCCTGAATATTCACTGAAAGAACTGATGCTGAAGCTGAGGCTCCAGTAGGTTGGGTATCTGATGTGAAGAGCTGACTCACTGGGAAAGACCTTGATGCTGAGAAAGATTGAAGACAGGAAGAGAATGGGACAACAGAGGATGAGATGGTTGGATGGCATCACTGATTCAATGGACATGACTTTGAGCAAACTCTGGGAGATGGTGAAAGTCAGGGAAGCCTGGCATGCTGCAGTCTGTGGGGTTGCAAAGAGTCGGACATGACTGAGAGACAGAACAATAACAACAACAAATTGAAAATTTGGGTAAACAAGATAAATTTTAATGAAGTATATACTTCAGAAGACATGTCCCCATTTTGGGTAATTAAAATTTGAATAACTGGCATTTATTTAGGGTTCTTTCACTTATGGTTATTTTACCTTTTTATTACAATTTTTAAGAAGCCAATGGTTTCTCTAGAGATTTGCTTAAAAACACTAAATTTTGTGTGTAATTCTTAACAAAAATAAAATGGAATTAAACATGTGCAAAATAACTGAATGTCAAGTAACCAGTTATACAGCCAGCTCATTTACACTGAATTAGTAATTTGCTCAAACAGTCTGCAATTTATGTTAATTAAGTAAAGATTATCTTATGTTATATACATTTACATAATGACATAAATGTCTCATTCTCTTCTCTGTAAATGTTATTATTATCTTAAATTTCAGTTCCTTCTCACTATTAGTCTCTTAGAGTAATTCCATATAAGATTGTCATTTTTATTATACTTTTGCTGGCATTGTCCTTGAGAGACTATTTAGCCTGAAAGTTAAATAAGAACTAAAAACACATACTTTGGAGAAAGTGTTGGCAAACTATGGCACATGGGTCAAAACTGGCCTGCTTCTGGTTTTTTTTTTTTTNTGGGCTTTCTACTTTGTTCCATTGATCTATATTTCTGTCTTTGTGCCAGTACCATACTTAATGACTGTGGCTTTGTAGTAGAGCCTGAAGTCAGGCAAGTTGATTCCTCCAGTTCCGTTCTTCTTTCTCAAGATTGCTTTGGCTATTCGAGGTTTTTTGTATTTCCATAGAAATCTTGAAATTACTTGTTCTAATTCTGTGAAAAATACAGGTGGTAGCTTAATGATTTTTAGTGCTATTTTTAAATAAAAGAAGTTTGTGCTATAAAATGTGATCTTTCTCTTGGAATGAAGATTTTAAATTAAGAAAAGATTGATTCAATATAGCCAGAGACTATTACAGTAAGAAGGAACCTAACAGACTTTTAGGTAAGGATACCAAGACTCTGAAAAACTTGCTTTAACTGATCCTAGACAAGAAAACTAAGGATAGAATCTAGATCTCCAAGGATAAGTTATGTGATTAACAATGACTGATCAATGTATATCATTATACTTAAAAAAATCAGTTTTGATTCATACGCTTTACATGTAAAATACGGCATATTATTAAGCATGAATAGCTAGACATAAATAATGACTGCCATTTATTTCACCGCTGTAGTTGGGCCTGACTTTCTCTATAAACCCTATAGAAAGAGTAGGATAAAACTAATCAACTCTGCATATAGAGAAGGAAAAATAGCCTATGACAATTGTCTCTGCTATCTGCAAAAATGAAAGTTGGGTTAACTACTTCTAAAATTTTATGTGGTGGAATTACATTACGATCTAGTCAAAAGAACAAGAGATGCAGCTAAGAGGACTGGAGATAAGGGCTCTGTATTCATTTACCACTTTGGAATTTCTTCATTTTGAAAATGATTGATGGAGATAAGAAGACTTCTAAAGGCCTTTTCAGTTCTGAAGTCAATTAAATTTGTGAAAACAGTTATATTGATATTTAACATTCCATTATTTCTCTAACAAGCTTCCATCTTGTGGGGAAATAAAAAAAAAAAGAATAGAAATAAAACAGTTTGAAAGTACCCAAAGACCTGAGATGTGGATCTCTCTGTGTTGATGTCCACCTTAGTATTAGAGTAATAGTTTGTGTTCAATTGATATTCTCTATATTGCCTAAGTTTCCCACATTGATATCAGACTTTCTTTGCATTAAAAATGTTAATTTATTAATTTGAATTTTATTATTATCAAAAATATTCAGAAATGTATTTATTATGTTTACAGCACCAAACATTCTGTGTTTTTTCAAGCACATTCACAACTATTGTATTTTTTCAAGCACATTCACAACTATTGTATTGTATTTTGATTGCATAAAACTTATTGTATACCAAAAGCTATGCATAGCTTATTGTAGAAATACATAGCTTTCTAAAGAAATTATCTTGTTTTTTGTTCAGATAACTGAAATAGTGTAATCTACTCATTTGATTGAACTTATATGTATGTTTCTGTAGTTATAAAATTATTTAACACTATTTATGTATTTTTATATATGGACTTCCCTGGTAGCTCAACTGATAACGTATCCACCTGCAATGCAGCAGACTCCAGTTTGATTCCTGGGTCAGGAAGATCCCCTGGAGATGAGATAGGCTACCCACTCCAGTATCCTTGGGCTTCCTTGGTGGCTCAGATGGTAAAGAATCTGCCTGCAATGTGGGAGGCCTAGGTTCAGTCTCTGGGTTGGGAAGATCCCCTGGAGGAGGGCATGCAACCCACTCCAGTATTCTTGCCTGGAGAATCCCCATGGACANTGGCGTGCTGCAATTCATGGGGTCACAAAGAGTCGGACACGACTGAGTGACTGAACTGAACTGAACTGAGACTTTTTGATGATGATCATTCTGACTGGTGTAGTTTTGATTTGCATTTCTCTAATAATGAGTGATGTTGAACATCATTTCATGTGTTTGTTAACCATCTGTGTGTCTTTGGAGAAATGTCTGTTTAGGTCTTTTTTGCACTTTTTGATTGGGTTGTTTGTTTTTCTGGTATTGAGTTGTATGAGCTGTTGTATATTTTGTAAATTAATCCTCTGTCAGTTGTTTCATTTGCTATTATTTTCTCCCATTCTGAGGGTTGTCTCTTCACCTTGCTTAAGTTTCCTTTGCTGTGCAAAAGCAAGAATGGCCACAGCAGTCTTGAGAAAGAAGAATGGAGCTGGAAGAATCAACCTTCCTGACTTCAGATTGTATTACAAAGCTACAGTCATCAAGACAGTATGGCACTGGCACAAAAACAGAAACATAGACCAGTGGAACAAGATGGAAAGCCCATGCACCTGTGGGTACCTTATTTTTATCAAAGGAATATACAGCGGGGCAAAGACAGCCTCTTCAGTAAATGGTGCTTGGAAAACTGGACATTCACCTAAAAGAATGAAATTAGAACACTTTCTAACACCATATACAAAGATAAACTCAGAATGGATGAAAGACCTAAATGTAAGACCAGAAACTATAAAACTCTTAGAGGAAAACATAAGCAGAACACTTGATGACATAAATCAAAGCAAGATCCTCTACGACCCACCTCCTAGAGTAATGGAAATAAAAACAAAAGTAGACAAGTGGGATCCGATTAAACATAATATCTTTTTTGATCCATCTCCTAGAATAATGGAAATAAAAACAAAAATAAATGGGACCTACCTCAACTTAAAAGCTTTTGCACAGTAAAGGAAACAATAAATAAAACAAAAAGACAACCCACAGAGTGGGAGAAAATATTTGTAAGTGATGTGACCAACAGGATCTCCAAATTTTACACATACCTCATGATGCTTAACAGCATCAAGACAAACAGCCCAATTGACAAACAAGCAGAAGACCTAAATAAACATTTTTTCAAAGAAGACATACAGATGGCAAAGAGGTACATGAAAAGATGTTCAATGTTGCTAATTATTAGAGAAGTGCAAATCAAAATTACAATGAGGTATCACCTCATACCAGCCAGAATGGATATAATCAAATTAAAAAAATCCACAAACAATAAATGTTGGAGAGGGTGTGAAGAGAAGGGAACCTTCCTACACTGTTGGTGGGAATGTAAATTAGTACAGCCACTGTGGAGGACAGTAAGGAGATTCCTTAAAAAACTAAAGGTAGAACTACCAGATGACCCTGCAATCCCACTCCTGGACATATAGCTGGAGAAAATAATGATCCGAACAGGTACATGTGTCCCAATGTTCACGTATCACTCTTCACAATAGCCAAGACATGGAAGCAACCTAAATGTCCATTGACAGAGAAATGGATAAATAAGACATTGTACTTAAATACAATGGACTTCATTCTTAAAAAAGAATGAAGTAATGCCATTTGCAGCAACATGGCTGGACTTAGACACTGTCATACTGAGTGAAATAAGTCAGACTGAGAAAGAGAAATATCCTATGACATCCCCTACATGTGGAATTTAAAAAGATATACAAATGAACTTACAAAACAGAGACTCACAGATTTAGAGAATGAACTTATGGTTGCTGGGGGGAAGGGATACTTAGGGAGTTTGGTATGGATATGTACACACTGCTATATTTAAAATAGATAACCAACGATGACCTACTGTATTGCACATGGAACTCTGCTCGATCTTATATGGCAGCCTAGATGGAAAGGGAATTTGGAAGAGAATGGATACATTATGTATGGCTGAGTCCCTTTGCCGTTCATCTGAAACTGTCACAACATTGTTAATCAGCTATACCCCACCCCAATACAAACGAAAGAGCTTTTTTAAAAATGGAAATTCTTTAAGGGTAGGAATCAAAAAAGAACTCACTTTCAAGCAAATTCATTGTTACAAAATATGAGAGTATAAATGCTATTCTTAGCCAAATTTCCTCTGAAGTAGTCCTATATTTTAAAATTTTATCAAATTTCAAATCATTCTAATAAATTTGCATGACATGTACATGTATTATTTTCCTTGGCTTTGAGCAGGACCTACTTCCTTCTTTTTCCTTTAAAGCAATATTAAACTCCCTTATGAAAAAGAGTTACAGTTCTAGATATTTGCCCCCCTAGGAATAGAATTGCATCCACCATTGGGATATTTGCATTTTATGCTTTTGATAATTTATTTACCACCCACTTTGTTTTTCCTTTTCTTAGTACAGCTGTGTTCCATCCACACCCAAATATGGCCTGAGTCCTGATCCACAGAGTACACTAACTTCATTACAGCTGTTGTCTGGCCAACTCTCTCCTCTTCCACCAGGCTCCACCCTTCTCAGGGATCTTGGGTCATGCTGAAGCAGTGCAGAATAGCAAAGAGAGACCTAGAAGCCTAGAGTCTCAGACTCTGATCTAATGAGAACAACTGACCGTGTATTTAATCTAAGTGAGCCGCAACTGTGGGCCTTATAAAGTAACCAGGTTATACTATCTGTCATCTAATATTTCACCTTCTAAATTCTATTATTTTAATGCTATTTTCTGGTTCCACATAGGAGTGGGGAGAAATCTAGAAATCTGAAAGACGGCTTTCTGAAAACAGACCATTAGCAAGAGAATTATAATCTTATTATTCATTCATTGCTCAATAAATATTTATTGAACACCTACTGTCATTCAGGCTCTCTGCTGAGTAGGATCTGAGTGATAATTATGCTTACTTTTGTTTGTTCTCAAATGGTTTTTATAGAGGTGAAATTCACATAATGTCAAATTAAGCAGTTTAGAGTGAACAGTTTAATGATGTTGTACAACCATTACCTCTTAGTTCTAAAATATGTTCACCCCTTAGTTCTAAAATATGAAATCCAGGAGGTGGGAGAGGGGTTTAGGATGGGGAACACATGTACACCCAGGGGTGATTCATGTCAATGTCCAGCAAAAACCACTACAATATTGTAATGTAATTAGCCTCCAATTAAAATAAATAAATAAATAAATAAAATATGAAACCTCCTCTCCCTACCTCTGCTGCTTCTGCTGCTGTTGCTAAGTCGCTTCAGTCATGTCTAACTCTGTGCGACCCCAAACTCAGCAGCCCTCCAGGCTCCCCCGTCCCTGGGATTCTCCAGGCAAGAACACCACCTCTATTAACCACTAATCTGATTTCTGTGTATATAAATTTACCTATTTTGGACATTTCATATACATTATGACCTTTTTCATCCAGTTTCTTTCACTTACCATAATACTTCTGAGGTTTATCCACATTATGTAGCATGTACCAGTGTATCACTCCTTTTTCTGACTGAATAATATTCTACTATATATACATACCACAATCTGTTCACCTATGATAGACATTTGGGCTGTTTCTCCTTTTGGCTATTGTGACTAGTACTGCTATTCATTGAACACATATGTACATCAAGCAGTTTTTAATATCTAATAAATATGGCTCAAATATACAGTTTCTGGTCAGGACTTCTACAAATACTTTTGGAAGCAGTTAACTGTTTTCCTGAACTGGATTCAATCAAAGCCACGATAGTGTCACCTAATCTCTGACTTCTCTCATTTCTTTGTTCCTAGTTTTACTACCCAATAAATTGAGAAAATATAGAGTATCTCCTAATCCTTACTGTGTTCCCATAAATGTATAAGTATAAAACTAGAATCTAACAAATGTCCCTATAATCAATGCCACATATAGTCATATAAGCAAGGAGCCATTAACATCAGAAAAAGAAAAGACCGCGCTTTACAAAATGTTTCCAACTGATCAGTTACTGGGAAAGGGAGCAGGATGAAAGTGCCAGGCTGTTGCTATTCAGATCAATTAGGACAGCAAAGTTGTATTGCATATATATTTTTCTTCTTTAAACCCTGGGATTTCTTTGGAAGGAATGATGCTGAAGCTGAAACTCCAGTACTTTGGCCACCTCATGCGAAGAGTTGACTCACTGGAAAAGACTGATGCTGGGAGGGATTGGGGGCAGGAGGAGAAGGGGACGACCGAGGTTGAGATGGCTGGATGGCATCAGGGACTCGATGGACGCGAGTCTGAGTGAACTCCGAGAGATGGTGATGAACAGGGAGGCCTGGCGTGCTGCAATTCATGGGGTCGCAGAGAGTCGGACATGACTGAGTGACTGAACTGAACTGAACTGAACTGAACTTCTTTAAATTACAACTTGTGGGAACCATTTATTTTCTTCACTATACATTAATTTAATAGGGACTGGAACTGGGTTTATTTTTACTTTTACTTTTGTTTTTCTGTCCAGAGGCCAAATCACAAAATCACTCAAACTAGTGGTATAATTTTTGGTTATAGCTTAATAAATACTTCATGCCAACTCCTGGTCCTCAATATCCAAGACATTTGTAGTATTATTCCAGTTTCTCTACTTACCAGTCTTAGTGATCCGTATAATTTTTCCATTGATTTATTGGCTCAGTGTAACTTTGTAAGACCTACAATGCTTGGTGAAAACCAGTCCTTAACATTAACACACACTCAGTGTTCTCTTTCTTATTTTCTTCATCAGTCTAGATTTTGGGTTCATATGGTTCACCAGTTTTGAACTATTATTTTTAATATCTTTCTATAAGGGCTGGCTTGGATTATATATAGGCTTAGAATTGATATAAAGAAAATGTGCAGACTATATTAAGAAATTTTTGCCTTGATGAGTCCGACTCTTATTTTTCTAAAATAGAATTATTTCTAGTGTGATACATTAACTGCTCTGGCCAGTGCTAATTTTCTCAGTTCAATAATAAATGCACACTCTCTACATGCACAAGATTCTGCAGCTGCCATTTATCCACTCAGTACAAAAAAAATAGTCAAGTTAGTTATTTGAATTGAGTTCTGTTAAAACTTTAGATCATATAGACAGAAACTGAATTCCATTTAATCTAGGTATTAAATAGAATCTGACTGGAGATATGACTTAAGTTTATGGTAAATTACTGACCTACAACTTTGTGAGATACTTGTGGTCCTGAGAAGCCATAACATATTATTTCTTAATTATTGATCTATATTGGAAAATTATAGGCTTCCGTGGTGGCTCAGTGGTAAAGAATCGGCCTGCCAAGCAGAAAATGTGTGTTCAGTCCCTGGATCAGGAAGGTCCCCTGGAGAAGGAAATGGCAACCCACTCCAGCATTCTTGCCTGGCAAATCACATGGATAGAGGAGCCCGGTGGGCTACAGTCATGGGGTCGCAGAGTCAGACACAACTTAGCGACTAAACAACAATTGCAACGTTAAATTTTCACATTGAGTTTGTTTCCAAAGAAAGGTGCTAATATCTTAATAAAGCTTCCCATTTACACAGTTCTTTACTTTCCAAACATTTTCTCACCTATTATTTTACTCATGCAGTTCTACTGTGTAACAATTATGACTGCTTTCATCTACACTTGTGAGTCAGATATCCTAAGGTCTTGGTCTCTAAGTATGGTTTGAGAACCCAGCAACATCATCAAATGAGTTTGTTAGAAATGCAGAATCACCATGCTAGACCTACTGAATTACAATATTATTAAGAAACCCTGAGTGATTTTCCCTGGGTTTTTTGATATGAAATCTAGAGCTAGGACTCAGATATTTTACTAGTCTGCAGCTTAGAAGTTTATCATTTGATCATCCTAAGTTATAATGAATAAGCAACATGAGTGTGAGAAAATGCTCTTCCAGTAAAAATTTATCTGGAATTTCTGTTGTGTGCCTGATGTAAGTTGTCAGTTACATCAAACAATAAAACATTGTAGGATCCAGGAAACAAGGCCTGGCTGCAGACAGATTTGATGGGTCTTAGGAGGACTATCTGTTTTCTTTGTCAGATTTTCACCTTCAGTTTTGTTAGCACTGAGAATGGTATAGCTTTGTTTTCTTTAACATACTAATAAAAGTGACAGGAATTAGCATTAAACCAGAAGTTAAAAAAGGGATAAAATGCATGCTAAGTTTAACAAATAGCTTTCAGTATACACTACATATTAGCACTTTCCATGGACAGATTAATCCTTTTTTAAAGATGATGTATGCTTTCCTCAGTTTCTCATTGCCATGAGTAAAATATTAATAAAATCTACCTTTCTGAATAATAATAATCTTCCCCTCTGTCTTACCAAGTATTTTTATAAGATCTTATCTCAGGAAAATGTTTTTTAAATTGCAAATATAAAAAGTGGTTATATATTAATATGATAATAAATGGTAGTTGGGTTTGCTGGGGTTTGTCTATTAACTGGGATAGAATAGAACCTTCTAAAATAGCTCCCAATTTCATGAATTTATAAATGTACACAAGCTAGTCAGCAGTGGAAGGAGTCACACAGAGTGGAAAGATGAAAGGTTGGGGGCAAACCTGGGGACCGTATAAACAAGATATCAAACTTCTGTAATGCTTTACACTTGCAGGGTGTTTTCTCTTGTTTGTTTTTTATGGTAATGAGATCTTTGAGTTCATAGTAAAGACAGGGGAGACGAAAGGGGCAGGAAAAGCCTGAGAGGTCAGATGCTTGAGTCCAGCCAAAGGATATGCTGCAAACTTGGAACAACATTGGAATCCTGTCTAGGAGAGCTCTTTGGGATGATTGCAAAGCGGTTTGAGCCAAGTTTGCACTCAGAGAGGAAAGGGCCGTCCTGGAGGCACAGTCCTATGAGACTTTGATCTGCCTCCTCAAGATGACTCTCAACTGGCTTAGGACAGTGAAATTCCCGAAGAGAATATGTTTTGGTTTGTTTTAAAAGAAAAATGAATATTTTAAAAGTCCTTCCAGGTCTCTTTTTCTGTTTCCTCTTAGTTCACCCTAGAAGCCCTTCCCAGGAATGGATTACGAGGGAGGTTGTGAGATCATCATGACTGAGATATTTAAAAATAAAATAGCACTAAGGGCTACCTCCAATGAGGGAGACCTGGGTTCGATCGCTGGGTTAGGAAGATCCCCTGGAGAAGGAAATGTCAATCCACTCCAGTATTCTTGCCTGGAGAATCTCATGGACAGAGAAGCCTAGTAGGTTACAGTCCATGGGGTCGCAAAGAGTCGGACGCGACTGAGCAACTTCACCTTAAGGGCTTGGGATGATTAGCTAGACACTGTCTAAAGGCAGGACAATGGAAGAGAAACTTCTTTAGTATTTTAACTCAACAACTCAGAGGCATATGCAAGATGTGTTTAAAATTAAGCTTTAGTGTTGAGAGTTTCTAAGCATTTCAGAATTTTGCAAAAGTATGAGATTTTGTGCTTAAAATAGTAGTTTGGCTTGCAAGAGCTACAATGTAAGGATAGCAAATAAAACAATTATATTCATATATTCAAGATGATGAATATAAAACAATTATATTCATATATTCAAGATGATGTTTGGGTATTATGTCTTCTTTGTCTTTTTAAAAAATTCAGTTACTCTTTGTGTGTGCTTCTGTGGTGCTCCATATACCTTGTTGATTATAAATTATATTTATATCCAAAGCATAAACATCATATGATAAAGAAGGATGGAATGTTAATGAATCATCTCAATTATTAAATGAATTATTCTCAACTATTAAATGAGAAAAAATGTTTTAGCTTCTCTGTCATTAAAGTCTTTTCTTTCTTTTTGTTTCATGTTATAGATGCTTTACTTATGAAGAGTGACTCAAGTTAAGTTTCTCTTAAATTACAAAGTATGCAAATTTAGTGGACTTTGGACAAGGCTGTTATATACATTTTATAAATGATCTATTTTTGATACTAAATGCAACTAATGGAAAAAAAATTTTAATATGTTTAAAATACTTTTATAGCATTTTAAGAATGTCCTGAAATTTAGTCACCTTGATTTTTTAAGTATATTAATTAAAACAGTAAACAACAATATACTATTAGTGATATTGTCCTTTTTACTAAAATTAAGGTGTTCAATTTTAAAAGAAACTTCTTAAAATATCTTATATGTCACATCTGCCTAAGCTTTGTAATATGTGTTTGACGTATTGGAAAACGGTATGAAGTTTCATGACTAAAAAATTTTAATGGGTGAGATGATTCCATTTTTAAATGAATAAGTAAATGTGGAGAATTCTGTTCGGGACTATATATAAATAAGTCAATTTATCGTTCCATGTACAACTATATAGCTATGTATACAGTATGCTGCTGCTAAGTCGCTTCAGTCGTGTCCGACTCTGTGTTAGCCCATAGACGGCAGCCCACCAGGCTTCCCCATCCCTGGGATTCTCCAGGCAGGAACACTGGAGTGGGTTGCCATTTCCTTCTCCAATGCATGAAAGTGAAAAGTGAAAGTGAAGTCGCTCAGTCGTGTCCAACTCTTCACAACCCCATGGACTGCAACCCACCAGGCTCCTTTGTCCATGGATTTACCAGGCAAGAGTATTGGAGTGGGGTGCCATTGCCTTCTCTGATGTATACAGTATAAGGATTCTTAAAAATCAGTTTCAGTTTGCACGTGATATTTCAACCCTTAACAGAGAAGAATAAACTTTATTTTTATAATACTAGAGTATGCATTTATTGAAAAAATTCATGTACAAATGGACCCATGTAGTTCAGACCCACGTTGTTGAAGGGTCAACTGTATATACACAGTATAAATAGATATATAATGTACATTGGTATGTATATCCATCCCCCTAAAGCCCACAGATACACATACACCATACATATGATAAAGAAAAGGAAAATTAATAAGACCATGAATCTTGGACTGTTCTTCATCATTGCCTCCTTTTAAATTGAATCTATTGATTAATTTTATTTTTTTTTTTTAATGTTTATTTATTTATTCTTTGACCGCATTGGATCTCAGTTGCAGCATGTAGAATCTTCGTTGCGGTATGAGAGATCTTTCACTGTGGCATGTTGGCTCTTCCTTACCTCCATCAGGCTTCTATCTAGTTGTGGCATGTGGGCTCAGTAGCTGCCTCACAGCATGTGGGATCTTAATTCCCCAACCAGGGATCGAACCCACATTTCTTGTATCAGAAGGCTGATTCTTAACCACTGGACCACCAGGGAAGTCCCTATTCATTAATTTTAGAAATAAGCTGAGGGCTTCCTTGGTGGCTCAGTGGTAAAAGAATCTGCCTGCTAATGCAGGAGAGGTAGGTAAAGGGGTTGGATCCCTACTCCGGGAAGATTACATGCCTCGGAGCAACTAAGCCCATGCACCACAACTGTTGAGCCTGTGCTCTAGAGCCTGGGAGTTGCAACTACTGAGCCCATGTGCCGCAGCTACTGAAGCCCACACTGGACCCAGTGCTCCTCAACAAAAGAAGCCACCACAATAAGCCCGTGCACGGCAAGTAGAGAGCAGGCCCCCATTTGCCAAAACTGAAGCAACAGCAAAAAATAAATAAATGCATAAAAGCAAAAATCACACCGAAAAGAAAAAGTAAAATAAACTGAGCAGAACTATTTAATCCAAGGACGTATGTACTGAGCATAGATCTATGATAGGTTTGTACAAATAATGGGAATTCATACTGGATAAAGAAGCATTTATTAAGGAAGGCTACCATGTTGGGTATGTCCAGTGTTTGACTTGAAATCATAAAGTGATTGTTTTGTACTTCAAAAGAGGTTCCAATTAGTGACTGTTTCGGCTGAACTTTCTTGGCTTATGTGACATTACCCATTTCTCAGATGTACTTCTGGAAGTGGTTATTTTATAGGTTTAGCTTTTATATTGATTTAGTTTTTTATAAAATATTTTTTACATCACAAAATGAAAGGGAGGTTTAGCGTGTCATCATTTTTTAAAAGAAACTGAGATACACAACAAAGTATCCATAATCCCTCATTTAGGTTTCACCCCATTCCTATCCTCCTCTTCCCACCGTTTATTAGCAGTTCAAGAGAAGCACACTGTTCACAATTTGGTACTACAAGTTCTTTTCAATTTTCCCTTTCATAGCTATTTTAATTAATCTGTTTATCTACACAGGCTGTACAAAATGGATCAGGGTAGCCTTATTAATCTGTAACATAGGTTTTCCCCTTATTTATATATCTGGATATATTTCCATATCATCATACATAGATTTCCTCACTTTCAATAACCGTTGCATTTCAGGGTAGGGGTATGTCATAATCTATGTATGTATTTTCCATTGATATGTCAATTTTTAAATATAGATGTTTTTATTTTACACTACTGAACATGCTATTTCAGGGACTATCATTTTGTTTTATGTGATGGTGTAACATGTATGAAAGATATTTTTTTTCATAGACTAGTTCTTGCTAAGGTCACCATAATCAGCATGATGTTGGAACCAATAGGAAAAGTCTTTTCCTTAGCACATTCTTGACCATCCTCTCTTGGAAGGACCAGCTTTCCTCGGAAACTTCTCTGCTTTTCTTCCTACCTCATATGTTGCTCCTTCTCAGTCTACTTCGCCACCACTTCCTCAATGCAGCCTCCTCAAGCTTAGTCTAGGCACTCTTTCCTTTGCATGTTGTACTTTACCTCTAGACAACCTCATCAGTAACCAAGGCTTTAATTACCATGTATATAGAAATATATATACATGTACACCACTGGAGAATCCCAGGGACGGGGGAGGCTGGTGGGCTGCCGTCTATGGGGTCGCACAGAGTTGGACACGACTAAAGTGACTTAGCAGTAGCAGTATACCATGTATACCTCCATATTTGTATCTTCACCTTGACTCTCTGGTTCCCAGAACCATGTATATTGCAACATGTTTATTACTTTTTAGATTACTTTTGATTTATTTTTCTACTCCATACCTCTNAAAGTGACTTAGCAGTAGCAGTATACCATGTATACCTCCATATTTGTATCTTCACCTTGACTCTCTGGTTCCCAGAACCATGTATATTGCAACATGTTTATTACTTTTTAGATTACTTTTGATTTATTTTTCTACTCCATACCTCTATTCATGACCCTAGACCCATGAATCCTACTGCTACAAACCCATTTTTCTAAAACCAAACTCATGATTCCTTCCATTACTGGGAGGGTTACTGTCCTTCCCAGTAATTTCTATTTTATTGAATGCTACTGTCATCTACAAATTTGTACAATAGAAATAGCTGCCCATATATAGTTCATCACTGTGCTTGCTTAGTCACTCAACTGTGTCCAACTCTTTGCGACCCCATGGACTGCAGCCCTCTAGGCTCCTCTCTCCATGGGGCTTCTCCAGGCAAGAATACTAGTGGGTTACCATGCACTCCTCCAGGGGATCTTTCCAACCCAGGGATCAAACTCAGGTCTCCTGCATTGTGGGAAGATTCTTTACCATCTGAGCCACCAGAGAAGCCCAGTTCATCACCAACCATGGTTTTATCCCTAAATGTTCCTTCAATTCATCCAACTCTCCCTATCTCCACTGTCACCCAACTAATTTATGCTACCATCACCTCTTGTCATTGTAATATTTTCCTAATTGAGTTCTATCACCTGCTCTTGCCCTACTCTAATGAAGTTTCCACCTATACCCAGACTGATTGCCTCATCACTTTCTGCCTTATGGCCACACCAGCCTTCTTTGAATACCTCCAATGTTCTCCTACATTTCCTCCATCTACATAACATCTTTATTTATTTAAGACTCCAGGAAAGTCAGGCAAGTTTTCTGCTTCTAATGGAGTATTCTAGGGGTGAAAAGTGATGGGACTGGATGCCATGATCTTTGTTTTCTGAATGTTGAGCTTTAAGCCAACTTTTTCACTCTNTTGAACCCAGGTCTCCCACATTGCAGGCAGATGCTTTAACCTCTGCACCACCAGGGAAGTCCCCATCGGATTCTTTACCAGCTGAGCAACAAGAGAAGCCCACATTGGTAAGGGACAGATTAAGTCCGACCAGGAAAGAAAAGCTTTGGTGTAAAATCTGTCTACGCCTCTATCTAGAGCAAGGAAGGACGCCTTCGGTAGGAAGATGGCACTGGTCGCTTTCTTCCTCTCTTACAGATGGAAGCTAACAATTCCAGCCTCACTCCTTTTGAACTGTATCCTGAAAAACTGGGATAGATTTGATCCCCAAGGCTTAAAGAAGACACACCTGGTCTTCCTATGTGATACTGCATGGCCACGGTATCCATTGGAGGATGCCGAACAGTGGCCGTATGGAGGTTCTCTTAAATATAATACTGTTTTACTTTTAGACCGGTTCTGTAGAAAACAAGGGAAATGGGTAGAAGCAGCATATGTGTTCCACTCCAGTACTCATGCCTGGAAACTCCCAAGGACAGAGGAGCCTGGTAGGCTACAGTCCATGGGGTCGCAGAGTCAGACACGACTGAGCAACTTCACTTTCACTTTTCACTTTCATGCATTGGAGAAGGAAATGGCAACCCACTCCAGCGTTCTTGCCTGGAGAATCCCAAGGATGGAGGAGCCTGGTGGGCTGCTGTCTACAGGGTCGCACAGAGTCAGACACGACTGAAGCGACTTAGCAGCAACAGTAGCAGTGTGTATGCCAATCCCAATCTCCCAATTTATCCCTCCCTACTCCCTCCCCTGCTTATACCCTGAAAAACAAAANTGGAGAAGCCTGGTGGGCTGCTGTCTACAGGGTCGCACAGAGTCAGACACGACTGAAGCGACTTAGCAGCAACAGTAGCAGTGTGTATGCCAATCCCAATCTCCCAATTTATCCCTCCCTACTCCCTCCCCTGCTTATACCCTGAAAAACAAAAGTTTGTTTCCTGCAACTGTAACTCCATTTCTGCTTTGTAGATAAGTTCATTTATACCTTTTTTAGATTCTATATATAAGCTATATCATAAGATATTTGTCTTTCTGTGTCTGATTTACTTCACCCAGTATGACAACCTCTAAGTCCATCCCTGCCGCCTCAGATGCCATTATTTCCTTCTTTTTCATGGTTGAGTAACACTCTATTATATATATGTAGCTCATCTTCCTTATCCATTCCTCTTTCAACAGACATTTAGGTTGTTTCTATGTCCTGGTTATTGTGAACATTGGGATACATGTTTCTTTTTGAATGATGGCTTTCTACAATTATATGCCTAGAAATAGTTTTGCTGGATCATATGGTAGTTCTATTTTTAGTTTTTTTAAGGAACTTCCATACTGTTCTCCATAGAGGCCGTACCAGTTTACATTTCCACCAACAGTGTAGGAAGGCCTTTAAAGATAGAAGGAAGTGGAAGAGTGAGTCAAAGAGAAGAGACATGAAAATTTAACTTGCCGTTGCTGGCTCTGAAGATGGAAAGGGGCCTAGCCCAGAAAGACCTTCAGAGTCTAGAAGCTGGAAAAGGCAGAGAAAGAGATACTCTTCAAGAGCCTCCAGGAAGGACCACAGCCCATAGCACCCTGGTGTTAGCCTGGGAAGCTCATCTTGAACTTCTGACTTCTGAACTGAAAGAAGATAAATTTGTGTTGCTGTAAGCAACTAAGTTTCTGATCACTTGCTACAGTGGCAAGAGGAAATAATAGAGTTTTTTCAAGATTATTTCTGACCTGTTTCTCCTTCTAAATTGAGCAGCTGTTGTAACAGGGAGCCCCTGGCCCTCCCGTCTCACTCCTGTGCCTACCGTTGTTCAGGCAAATTCATGATCTTTCCTCTTTGCTCAAATGCAGTGTCATGTGAGAACTAAGAAAGCTTGAGGAGGATCTCATTAGTCGTTTGGGGTCCCAAATTTTATGAAACCTGTAACCAAGAAGTGGTTTGAGGCACTTTGCAGTTTCACAGTAAAAGGCTATTTTGTATGCCAAATTAATAATGTAGCAATGGTAACTGTCAGGGCAAAAGCTGAAACACCAGTTTAAGTGCCTCAGACATGAAGATCCTTGGTCTAGCTGATTGGACGGCACCTCCTTGGTCTGAAAGACTTTTTTGCATCTTGGTTTATTTACATTTTTGCCTTGAGCTTTCTAAAGACATGATTCCATTATTTATGGAAGGGATAAGCGGGGAAATCTCCAGGGTTATTGCATGTAAAGCTGGATAGAAAATGAGTATATCCACAGAATAAAATAACTCCATAGGAACAGTCTCTTCTTGTGTCCAAAAAGGATGATTTATTTCGGGGGACAGTAGGAATTTCAGATTCCTTTCAGAAAACTACAGATGAACTGCATACATTCGAGAGACTTACGTAAGTTTTAGGTTATCACTGGTGACAAAATGGGAAATCAAGGTTCAAGAAAATATTTTATTTTATTTTTTTAATTTTTTAAAATTTATTTATTTTACTTTATTCTACTTTACAATACTGTATTAGTTTTGCCATACATCGACATGAATCCACCACAGGTGTATACTAGCTCCCAATCCTGAGTCCCCCTTCCACCTCCCACCCCACATTGTCTCTCTGGAGAAAATATTTTATTTTTAAGCCAAGAATGGAGTAAAGGAACTTTATGTGTCGTAAGACGATCCTCATTCATTGCCCTCCCCAGATACTGTTTGGTGGTGGGGGAGGTCGAGGGAGGGGGGTATGGCTCAAAGTCCTTGTTTATTTTTATTTTTTAATTGGAGGATAATTGCTTTACAGTGTTGTGTTGGTATCTGCCATGAACATCGTGAATCAGCCATAAGTATACATATGGGCTTCCCACGTGGTGCTAGTGGTAAAGAATCCACCTGCCAGTGCAGGAGATGCAAGAGATATGGGTTGGATCCCGGGGTCGAGAAGATTTTCAGAAGGAGGAAATGGCAACCTGTTCCAGTATTCATTTGCCTGGAAAATTTCATGGGCAGAAGAGCCAGGTGGGCTACAGTCTATGGGGCCACAAAGAGTGGCGAGTGACTGAGCGACTGAGCAGCAGCAGCAGAACAACAGGAAATAAAAAAGGACTATCTTGGGTGTTTTAGAATTACTCTAAAGGTCGCTGTCTTTTTGCTTATGGTTTTCTCAGGGTATATGCCCAGGAGCATGATTGCAGAATCATATGGTAGCTCTTTTTCATTTCTTAAGGAAAAAGTGAAAGTGAAAGTCACTCAGGCATGTCCAACTCTTTGCGACCTTTCTTTGTGACTATACAGTCCATGGAATTCTCCCAGAATACTGGAGCAAGTAGCCTTTCCCTTCTCCAGGGATCTTCACAACCCAGGGATCGAACCCAGGTCTCCTGTGTTGCAGGAAGATTCTTTACCAGCTGAGCCACAAGGGAACCCCATTTCTTAAGGAACCTCCATACTATTATCCATAGTGGCTGTCAATTTACATTCCCACCAACAGAGTGGGAGGCTTCCCTTCTCTCCACACTTACTCCAGCATTTATTGTTTTTAGATTTTTTTTACACATGTAAGATGAGACATTTATTATGCTAAAGAACAAGTTTTATTTTTCATTCCCCCAGAACACTAAAATAGCACACGGCATAGTAATTTAGCACACAATATAAACTGATATATGGGGATGTCTTACCTTGGGACTCCTTAAAAACTTCTGCTCTTCAGTGCCTTTTATCAAAGTTATCAACACACAACAAAACGAGTTATCTCAGAAAAAATTTTAGTGTAGGAGATATCTCAACTCCTAGAAACTGAAGAACTTCTAGAAGGGGAAATACTTGCTTTTTTTATTTTTTTCTCTATGACTGAGCTCCAGCAGACAGGCTCAAGCTCATTTTTTATTTTGGGTAACACTGCTAGGGTTCCTCGGAGAAGGCAATGGCACCCCACTCCAATACTCTTGCCTGGAAAATCCAATGGATGGAGGAGCCTGGTGGGCTGCAGTCCATGGGGTCGCTAAGAGTTGGACACAACTGAGCGTCTTCACTTTCACTTTTCACTTTCATGCATTGGAGAAGGAAATGGCAACCCACTCCAGTGTTCTTGCCTGGAGAATCCCAGGGACAGGGGAGCTTGGTGGGCTGCCGTCTATGGGGTTGCACAGAGTCGGACACGACTGAAGCAACTTAGCAGCAGTAGCAGCAGCTAGGGTTCCTAGTTTGAGGAAGGGTTATCTAAAGGTAATGTTAATATTGCAACTTTCACCGAAGGGCCTCCAGGTAAATTGCACATCAAGTGGAAGGAAAGGGCTGTGAGAAAAGATATCAGCTTTTGCTCAAATTATTCTACAAAACGCAGAAATGACAACAGCTTACCATCAACTTGGCCTGGCTCAGACCAAGCCCAGCAGGGTTGACTTTTACAAATATCTACTCTCATCAGATGGTTAGAGAACAGGCTGGAGAGAAAGTGCCTGGGACGGCAGCCCTGCCGGATGGTTGCTGAAAGTAAACTTAAAACTTGCTGTTACATCTTTCAATTCTCATCTGATAGCTGTATAAGGTAATATCAATAACCTCCTTGACATGGCTTCCCAATCCTAAATGTCTTTCAAGCATAGGGATTTCCTTCCATATCAACCAGCTTTCTGTGGGTTTAAGTTCCACTGACTTTGTCTGTCTGGTCACTCGAATCAAAGCCAGAGCTTCATGCCGCGCGGTGTGGGTCCAGAGTTAACGCAAAAGAAATCATTCGAGGACAGCGCTTACAGTTAGTCTATTTTTATTGTTCTGCCTGTATCTTAACCATGGCAGAACAAGATTTGCTCATTCAAAAGCTTGTGCAGCCAGTGACGCCACTGTTATCTGCAGATCATCCGAGGTACTTTTTTTCCCATGAAAGCATCTTCTTGTAATCTACTTTTGGCTCTGTAAACATGGGCTCTGAATGGCCAGGGAAAACACTTTTTCTCTCATCATTCCAGAATATTAGGGGATGTGCGTGCAGTAGGATAGATCACAGGCAAGAGGGTGCCAACGCAGAGTCCAGCTTCTCTAGGAAAGCACAGGACGGGTCATCCTCAGAAACCCCCTTTGCGGACCCTCTCTGCCAGCCCAGCAGTCCTGACCCCCGGGGCTCACCGCCGTGGCTCCATCCTCTGTGGCGGTCAGTGGGCCTGGGCGCTGCCCGCGGCCAGTCCGTGCCTGGAGGCTCCCCCACACCGCGGGCCAGCCCTGCACCCCGCTCCACTGCAGGAGCCGAAGAAAGACCTGCAGTGTTGCTCCGCGCAGCCACTTGAAGCTGAATTTCTTCGTACTGATTCTTGCCACCGTGGAAGTGCTTTGAGGCCACCGCAAAGCAAGGGACTGGCGCCACGCAGGCACACTTTGTTTCCAGTGATGACTCCTTTCCTGGGTCTCCCCGGGCAACGACCGCAGGCCTCCTCGTCCAGGAAGCGGCATCTGCTGGGCGAGGGCTCGCCTCCTGCCTTCTCTCACGCCACAGTTCTCTGCACGAGGCTCTGTCGGAGGCGGCGCCCGCTCTCTGCTCCTCCGCGAGGCGGGTGCGGAGAGGCCTGTGTCCATCCCTCATGCTGTGTCTCTGACATTCTGAGCCCCAGGACACGCCTGCCAGTCCGCAGAAGGCCTTCAGTGGATCTCAATATGAACCTGCAGACGGACGTTGAGCATCACGGAAGCCACGATGTAGAGGGAGGGGAGGTTGATGCGCAAGCGCCAGGCCAGGTCGAAGAAGATGAGCAGCGTGTGGGTCGGCCCCTTGCAGAAGACCCATAAGAGCGGGCGGCGGCCGAGCACGATAGCCCAGCCAGGCCAGACAGAGCCGCCGCCGCCGCCTGCCCGCCATGCGCCGACTGGCAGTTGGACCCGGGCCGCCGGGCGCGCTGAAGCCCAGCCACCCACCCTCTCGGCACCGCGATGCCCCCGAGCCTCCGCCCACGCTGAGGGTTGTTTTTAGATTTTTTGGATGGTCATTCTGATGTTATGAGGTGACACCTCATTGTAGTTTTTGTTGTATTCCTTTAATAATTCATGATCTTTTCATGTGCCTCTTGGCCCTCAGTACGTCCTCATTGGAGAAATGTTTATTTAAACCTTCTGCCCATTTTTCAAATTGGATTGCAGCACTATTTACAATAGCCAGGATAGCAGCTTAAATGTCCGTCAACAGATGAATATATAAGGAAGCTGTGGTACATATACACAATAGAATATTACTCAGCCATAAAAAGGAATGAAACTGGGTCATCTGGAGAAACGTGGATGGACCTAGAGTTTGTCGTACATAGTGAAGTAANAGACATATGGATGGCTAACAAACACATGAAAAGATGCTCAACATCACTCTTTATCAGAGAAATGCAAATAAAGACCACAATGAGGTAACATTTCACACCACTCAGAAGGCTGCAATCAAAAGGTCTACAAGCAATAAATGCTAGAACCTCAATATGATTGTGGTTTGATAACAGTTGCCCACTGTGGTGTGTAGTAGCTCTAGCAAAGACACCTACCTAGGTAATACCGCTTAATTTAGCTAAGAATCGAGGAGTATGATCTTGGACTTTCAAAAGTAAACACATCTCATTGATTATCTCTCACTCAGTGTCCCTGTGGCAACAGAGCTGAAGCTCCTGCCTTTCAATTAGGACTTAACAGTGGCAATTCATAGCAAAGATGAGGCTGAATATGAATATTGAAAAAACAGAAGCTAGATGTGCTTTTCCAGAATAAGATAGTTTGGTACGTAATATATTGTACTGTAGATTTTACACACACACTATCTGATCTCTTCACAACAAACCTATGCACTAGGAACTGTTACTATTCAATATTACTATCTAAATTAATAAAATGAGGCTCAGAGGAGAGTTTTATACTTCAGCCACAGAGTTGACATGGCAGTACTTTGATTAGAACCTTGTCTCAGAATTAAAAGACCAGGCTTCTAATCACCCCACAATCTAGTGAGATGAAAATCAAAGTGGTCGTTCATGAGGATGACTGTCCAGGCTATTTAGGAATGCTATTTTTGAAACCACATGGTCTAAAAGGCACATGATTTTTTTTTTTTAATAAGTAGTAGACCCAGAGCTATTGAAGTTTGGGTTTGGAGAATTAAGATGCAATAGGAACTAGTAAATCTTCTTAATATCCTTATCCTTCTTTCATTCCCCTTCTTTCTCTTGCCATTCTACACATCCCAAAATGAATGAACCAAACCTATAAATCCCATAAAAGCTACCCTTAATCTGTCCCTCTGTTAGTATGCTTTAAAAAAAAGGCCAATAGCTTTCAGTGAAATATGATGTGGACTGAAGCAGGGAGCTGTGCACAGTTTTTAGGATTTGGCTTTGCAAAATCTGTTCATTTTTTTTTCAGGAGTGGGAAGGACATAAAATGAGACAAATTCATCCAGTGCATAAACAATTTCTAGAATGCAACCTTTTTCTGGGAAGTAGACTGATGCTGCTATATCTCCAATATACTTTAATATAATATTGTCAAATAGCTATTTTTATCCTATTGTCAAGATCATTAATAGAAAAAGTACCTATAACTTAAAAGTATTTTAATGTGTAACTTTTAAATTTTATTTAAAAATGAAAATAGTACTGAAATATTACTAAAATTTTGCCACACAGGATCTTTATTGGGGCGCACAGACTCTCTAGTTGTGGTGAACAGACTCAATTGCTCCACAACAAGAGAGAGCTTATTTCCCTGACTGGAGATTGAAACCTGTGACCCCTGCATTACAAGGCAGACTCTCAATCACTGGGCCAGTAAGAAAGTCCCCAAATTTTGAATTTTGCATGTTAGAATTGCTCAAAGTATAGAAAACCTTTCCATCGTCTCATAGCTGAATTGATAAACTTTATAACTTAGTAATTTCCGTCATTGCAAAATTGAAATAGACTCTAAGGTCTCATAAGAGTCAGACAGAACTGAGTGACTGAACAATAGCAAAGCATTTCACACAACTCTTTTTTCTAGAACAAAAAGTGAAATCTTAGACCATCAAGTGACTTTCTTTAGTATATTCATTTTGAAAGAATTTTTGGCAAATTCAGAACCGGAATCCATTACCCTGACTGTATTATACTGAAGTAGGCTTCAGTTGTTTCATTGGGTATATTTGTCCTTCTTTGGCATATATTAAATTCTTATTTTCCATATTTTTTAGAAGCGACACACATTGTATATGAAGGGAATCATTATGTTTTATTTTTGTGAATTTCCTTGTTTACTTGTGCTGATTTTGATATTCCCATATCTGAAACAAGATTTTTTCCGGAGTGCATAATAACATGAAAAGCATGGTGAGTTTTTTCTTGACTGGTTTTCATACATGATTAGAGTATCTTTTCAAAATTCTGGAACTACACTTGAATCCTGTCAGAAATAAATGAACAGCCTCAATGAATACTTTAGTCTCCTTTGAGCTCTTTGAATTAGATTATCCCTCTCTGCAACTTCAATTCAAATGGAAAAAGCCACAGGAGATGCAACTAGATTGTTAATAGTAGAAGTGGTCTGATTCAGGTACAATTGTACAAACATTCCTCACATGATAGTTTTCAAATTGACTTTGCAAGATATATGGTAATTTTTCTAGCTATGTATGTGGGAAAGGTTTTAATTAAAACCAATAAAGGGAATCATTCATTTAAAGTCAGTCTTTCAGAATGGACAATTCTTTATTTATGACTTTGATTGTATAATGGAATATAAATTGGATTCAATAGTGTAAAGTGGAATTATTCTGCAATAGTTTTATTTGTGTTTCTTTTCTGTATAAATATACTAATAAAGATATTTTTCATTTGAAATGTTGACTGTGGTATATACAGAATATCAAAAAATTTAGGTGAATATTTCACTAGAGAAGTAAAACAATGCTACTCATTTTTTTATCATCTGAAGCATAATTATTGACTCACTTTACAAAGTCTGACAATATTAGAAACTTCTGACTGTTTCAACATAAAAACTGGTATTGATAGCTATAATGTTGTCCAAAGCTGTATTTAAACTATTAAAAGTGGGAAATTGTGAAACCCAGTTTTGAAGTTCACATAGTTATCTTTCTTTATCAATTTATATATATAGCATATATATTTTTCTCTATTGATTGTTTCTTTTTATAATTTACATCACATAAGGCCATAAATTAAATAACATATTACAATAGCCTCTGAATAAATGAACATCCTTTTTTCTTTGTATATCTATTTTATTTGATTTTAAGGATTGTGTGTATGTGTGTGTGTATGAAAGACGTAGAGAAGATTTTCATAGATACCTACACCAGTTTGGATAAATAGACTGTAAAAGATATAAAAATGATTCTGATACACTATTTACTATAACTTACAGCTAATTTTACCTATTTGATATGTTCTTATGATGGTATAATGAAAGTGGGGTCTGTGGAATAGATTAACATAGTCATGTTGACTCTTTGCAACCATTTGGACTCTAGCCCATCAGTTTCTTCTGCCCATGGGATTTTTCAGAAAAGAATACAGGAGTGGGTTGCCATTTTCTCTTCCAGGGGATCTTCCTGACCCAGGGATTCAACCTGCATCTCCTGCATTGCAGGCAAATTCTTTTCCCGCTGAGGTATTCAGTCAGTCAGTCAGTTTAGTCGCCCAGTCATGTCCGACTCTGCAGCACCATGAATCGCAGCACGCCAGGCCTCCCTGTCCATCACCAACTCCCGGAGTTCACTTAAACTCACGTCCATCGAGTCAGTGAGGCCATCCAGGCATCTCATCCTCTGTCTTCCACTTCTCCTGCCCCCAATCCCTCCCAGCATCAGTGTCTTTTCCAATGAGTCAACTCTTCTCATGAGGTGGCCAAAGTACTCGAGTTACAGCTTTAGCATCATTCCTTACAAAGAACACCCAGGGATGATCTTTAGAATGGACTGGTTGGATCTCCTTGCAGTCCAAAGGACTCTCAAGAGTCTTCTCCAACACCACAGTTCAAAGGCATCAATTCTTTGGCACTCAGCCTTCTTCACAGTCCAACTCTCACATCCATACATGGCCACAGGAAAAACCATAGCCTTGACTAGACAGACCTTTCTTGGCAAAGTAATGTCTCTGCTTTTCAATATGCTATCTAGGTTGGTCATAACTTTCCTTCAAAGGAGTAAGCATCTTTTAATTTCATGGCTGCAGTCACCATCTGCAGTGATTTTGGAGCCCCCAAAAAGAAAGTCTGCCACTGTTTCCACTGTTTCCCCATCTATTTGCCATGAAGTGATGGGACAAGATGCCATGATCTTCACTTTCTGAATGTTGAGCTTTAAGCCAACTTTTTCACTCTCCACTTTCANGCAAAGTAATGTCTCTGCTTTTCAATATGCTATCTAGGTTGGTCATAACTTTCCTTCAAAGGAGTAAGCATCTTTTAATTTCATGGCTGCAGTCACCATCTGCAGTGATTTTGGAGCCCCCAAAAAGAAAGTCTGCCACTGTTTCCACTGTTTCCCCATCTATTTGCCATGAAGTGATGGGACAAGATGCCATGATCTTCACTTTCTGAATGTTGAGCTTTAAGCCAACTTTTTCACTCTCCTCTTTCACTTTCATCAAGAGGCCTTTTAGTTCCTCTTCACTTTCTGCCATAAGGGTGGTGTCATCTGCATATCTGAGGTTACTGATATTTCTCCTGGCAATCTTGATTCCAGCTTGTGCTTTATCCAGTACAGCGTTTCTCATGATGTACTCTGTATATAAGTTAAATAAGCAGGGTGGCAGTATACAGCCTTTAGGGAAGCCCATTAAAGAAGCAATCAGAACAAAATTTCCTTTGTTCAAACACTTGCAGGAGGAACTAAAATTGCAAGAACCATAGAGTACCTACTATGTTCCAATCTCCTTACCGGATAGTGTGCATATATTACATCATCTAACCTTTCCAACTATATTAAGGTGGCTTTATTTCCACTCTTTAAAGAGAAAGAACTGAGAATTAGATAAACAGACCAATTAACTTGCTTTGTGATGCCAAAATGAGTGATGAAACATAGGATCCAAGGCCATGCCTGTTTGACTAATGGATCAACTGTCATTCCACTTTATTTAACTGATTGTATATTCTGACACTTAATGGTTCAGTGTGGGGAAGCTATTCCCTTCTACTTTAAAAAAAAATTGTTTTCTGTGTTGTAATGATTGCTTCATTTCTGTCAACACCATAAAATGTCTTAAAACCTGAAACTTTAACAAGATTAGGTACACTTTTTTGGCTTAGTGAGCAAAAGGATTAAATACATAACGCAAGTGAGTTCCAAAATGCATGTGAATGGAGATAGAGAAAAACAAGAAGAGTAACCCAGTGCAAATAGGAATAAAGCAACTTTCAAGGCAAAAAGAAGAGTGAAACAACAATGCTTATTACACATGGGTCTTGTAGAAGGGTCTGGAAGCATGGGACTGTGTTCTACTCTCCTTCATCCATACAGATGCTTTTTTTCTGAGAGAACTCTGCAAATCTGAGTGCTCTGGGTCAGGTTATATCAACTGTGCAGACCTCCTTGTTTGAACTGGACAAATGTAAAGAGATTTGAATTTTGAGCACAGACAATGAAAAAAGAAAGATCCTCTTAAATCCTGTACAACAGTGCAAAACTCAGGGCCCTATTAAAGTTTCCTTACTCAAGGAACTATGTAATACTTCCAAAGGGAAACAAAAAATCAGCCAAATATCACAAAAAAGAAAAGATGTCATTATCAAAAGAGACTTTAATTTAAAGTATATTAATAAATGCACCATGAACTCCCAAGACAGAAAATGTACCAGGCAGCCACCCGAAGGCCGTTCTTTTCATACTTTAGACTCCTGCACCACTTTTCAAGTGGTTGTGAAATTTTCATTGTTGATGACAGTTATTGCTCACCTTCCTAAAATTGGTCTTTAAAATGAGTTTGTGCTTTAATGCAGACGGAAAAATCCTTCATTCTGGTGATCAGTTCCAAAGCCTTAGAAACAGTGCAATCAATCACATATAGTGCCTGATTAATGTGTCAGGCGATAAGCGTAGCTATAGCTGTTTCAAGGCCACTGACGGAATCTGCAACCTGACTTGCCTGTGGCTCTGGGTAAATCAAGGGTCAGCAAAAGTGTCCACCTCTGCACCGATTATTTGAAACAGAATTTCAGGTTAGGAAGATTGAATATTGATTTAGCAAGCACTTTTAAGTTATTAATGATTTCTATAATTCTGATAATGAAATTTTATTCAATGACAGCCTTTTAGCTCTATGCTTTACTTTTCTCAAATTGCCTTTCTTTATCATGATAAACTGACAACTTCCATAAAATCAATAAATTCCTTGAAAAACAGCCCAAATTATCAAATACTCTAGTAATCTTTTAAAAAATATTTTTAAATTAAATATATATATATATATATATATACTTCTTAAGGCACAAAATGATGATATGATATACATATAGATAGTGAAATGATTTCTACAGTCAAGCTAACTAATAGATCATCTTCTCAGATTGTTACCATTTCTTTTTGTGATGAGTGCATCTGAAATCTACTCTCTCAGCATATTTCCAGTATTCAGTACAGAATTATGAACTATAGTTGTCATGCTTATTCTACAGAACTTCAGGTTTGACCAACACCCCTCGATTCTGTCCTGTTCATCCCCCAGCTCCTGAAACATCAGCTCCTGATAACACCTTTCTGCTTTCTGTATCTATGAGTTGTTTTTTTTAAAGGTTTCACATATAAATGAGATTATCTTCCTCTGTCTGGCTAATTTCACTTAGCAAAATGTCTTCTATGTTCATCCATATTGTTGTAATTGGCAGGATTTTCTCATTTCTCAAGGCTGAATAATATGTAGCATTACTCTCTCTTTCTTCTTCATTAATCTGTGGGAGGACACAGGTTATTTCTGTATCTTTATATTTTGGTTATTGTGAATAATGTGGCAGTTGAACATGGGAGTACAGATATTGTTTCAAGGTGACTAATTTCATGATTGTTGAATAGTTTATTTAACAGAGCATTTCTAAGGAGAACATTGTATTTGATTCTGACAGCTTACTACACTGAATTCTGTGACATTTCTTATGAACAATATCAAGAAAACAACAACAACAACAACTTTACATTGTCATGGGTTTAGAACCAAATTAAGCCAAGACTAGGAACAAACAAAACTCAAAATAGAATGAACAAAAGAAAAAGTTAACAACAAAAAATACATGTAAAAGCAACATATAACTTTGAAACATCTAAATAACAGAAATATCAAGACTATTTATTACTTGAATCATCTGTTAAAATTTTTATCATTTTTATAGACTTTAAATCACATAATATACACAATCACTTATTTTTATTGCTCGATTTTTTTCTCTCTTTAACAGCTTTTATTTCATTTCACTAAAAATGCTTATTTTATACCTGGTATGCATCAGGCATTCTGAAATATTACATGTTAGCTTCCAAGGCCAATGACCAAATATTAGATTTTGTGCATATAAAATTTCCTGTAGAGAGATCAGTTAGAACTTAATATTACAGACATATTTTGACAACAAAAGAATCTAATCATTAAGCACTGACAACCCCTATTGTTATTCTAAATCCAGGTGAATCAATAAGACGTTTTACATCCTGCTTAGAGAAAGAGCAATAACCTTTGCATCAGTGCTGCACATGAAGCAGTAATTAGGTGCTCACTTTTGGAGAGGTCGAACCATCACCGATTGTACAAATGCCTGCCTCTGAGGCTGTATTCATTAATGTAGTAATGAGCTGTTGAAACAGCAATGCACAGCAAATCTAAAAGGCAGGGAGACTAATTGGCTTAGGATATTTTCTGTTACCCCGCTGTTAGAGAGACAGACACTTCTTTATACTCAGTGGACATTTTGAATTCCATTATTGTTGAAACATGATACTGTGTTCACAGGTCTCAGATTCATGAATTTCTGAAAACTTAAATGGCAGATCCCTGAATGTTTTCCAGAAATTTAACCAAATTGCCCCATGAAGCTTCCTTAGTGTTTTCTGGGGACATCTTTTTGCTGAACAAAACAGAGTTATGGATCTCATATTTACAGAAGGCCCTACGCACAAAACAATCTCATCTGTTTTGGCCTCAACTGTAAAATTTATTAACGAAGCCTACCTTGGCTCTGTTACACGGCATGGCTGGAGGTCATTACAACAACACTGACAATCATCTTGTAAATCCAAGACATCTAGTGAGGGTTTGGTCTTTCCAGGTGGTGATTGTAATAAAGAACCCACTTGCCAATCAGAAGATGCAAGAAATGTGGGTTCGATCCCTGAGTGGGAAAGAACCCTTGGAGAGGGCATGGTAATCCACTCCAGGGATCTTGCCTAGAGAATCTCATTAGCAGAGGAGCCTAGCAGGCTATAGCCATGGGGTTGCAAGAGTTGGACATGACTAAGTGACTAAACAACAACAGCACTCTTTAATTATTTCATTAAAATTTAATAAAAGATGAATAGCATGCCTAAATTATCCAGTTTTGCCTTTATCTTTAGATAGAGTTAGTTATCATGACACTACTGAAGTGATTTGGCATGCTCACACGTGTGAGAGTTCAAAGAAAAAAGTCAATATCATTTCTGCATCATTAACAGATAAAAGAAGACACCTTAAAGAAGACACAACTCTGATGATGGCTGAATGCCAAATCCTTGGCATTATTATTATCATTATGACATCTCTTGATAATAACTGACAGCAGCTTTGTTCCTGTATCCTGTTGAAGTATCTCATCTGGTCACATAAATCCCTTTGGATACTAACATTTTAATAATAGTTTATTTCCCTGCAGTTGGGCATTTATAAACCAGTTTGTTAGGAGCTAAATTCTTATATGCAAGGTCTGAAGTCTGTTTTACCTCCTTATAATACATTCTCCCCTTTTGCATCTAGAGCTCTTAGGTGCCAGTTACTTCTCCATCTAAGAATCAGATAGTTGCTCCCTATCACTTATTTCCTTTTCTTTCTCCCAGTCCAAAGTGCCTATTTTTTAATCACTTCTTTCCCTTATTAATGTCTAGATTGATTTCATATTTACTGATCTATAGCTTATGATAAACACAGTGCTGTAGGCTGTAAATCAGTTCCATAGATACTGGTCACAGTGCTTGAGAAGCTCATAGCCTTGTTTTCTATGTGCAAGGATGACATAATCCAGTGGTTATTCTCCAGGAGCCTCTAAATTTTCACAGAGAAGGTCATTACCGTCCATTCTGGTGTAATGGCTTAATGCTCTTCTGCACTGCCAAGAAGGATGGCTTCCTACACAAGTGTTCTAATCTCTATTTTACCCTGATAGCATGGTCTTCCTGGGTTTTTTCAGATTTGATGCCTTTGGCCATCATCCTAGATAGGTCCGTATAGCCTGTGTGTAATGGGAATATTGAATGAAACTAAAAATGATAAAATAACAACATTATGTTGCAGGCCACCATTAGACCTTGATGTTGCCTCATCATTAACATGTTTCTTGTCACTTTTCCTTTGTATAGCAATAATCTGCCAGGGTTTATTTTGCTTATTAATTATGCTATTTGCTGACTTGATGAATGCTGGAACATTTTGAAGACTAGAATAGAAAGAAAATTAAATAATTGGAGAACCAACTATAAAATGCTTCTTTTTGAATTTCACTAATTAGAATACTCTGTAGGTTTTGCCTTCAATTGTGTCCTACAATTCAAAGTCATCTTTATCATAGTATTTTTGACAAGTAGCTCTTAGTTGAAAGATTGTAAGAGAAGAAAAATTGGGAATGATTTCTAGGTCGAATTCATATTCTTGACTATTTTCATCTCTAATCAGTTAAATTCTAATTTATTGAGTCACTTGTTTTTGTGAAAACATTGGCATTTAAGTTAGATGTTTCTCAATTCTTTTTTCAATTGTTTTACTGTCTATATTGTATAATGTTATCTCTTTACGTTTCTGATGCTGAGATCCTGTTAATTAAAAATAACTTTTATAAATCAATGGGACTCTTCCTTTATGAAGTGACAATGTATATGTAAGCCACAAGTCAAAGAAAAGCATATCAATTGGAAAAGAAAAAAGGAAATTATATTTGGTGTTAATTTTATTGTGATTGTGTATATGTTTAGTTGCTAAGTTGTGTCTGACTCTTTGTGAACCCATGACTGTAGCATGCAAGCTCCTCTGTCCATAGGAGAGGAAAACTTAAGGGAAGCCAGAGGAGAAAGCTGTTATCTCAAGTACATGAATATTATACCTACATTTATCACGTTTTAGTAAAAGTATCTCTCTCAGTAAAATATCAATTCATTTTCTTCCACTGATTATGCTGTGACTCCTATATTTCACTACTAAAATACACTGATAGAGGTAATGTCATTAATTTCATCTGTTTATAATTTTAAGTTTATATTATTTCATGGTAAATAGTCACTATGTTGACAAGTGAGATGTTGAATCAGTTTGTGTCTGGGTTTTCTTGAGGTCAACATTAGCACTCAGTGCAATTCCCTTTGCTTGCCTTAAAAGGAAATTATTAGTTATGCTTTGCAACTCTCATATTGGACTGTAGTACCTAATCCAGCATATCAAGTGACATTCCAGTTAAACCTTCTTAATCCTGCTTTTATCATATCGCCCAAAGCAAGGTTATTGACTGGATTTAATGGGTTAGTACAACATAAGGTCTCTGACTTAATAGGTTAGCAATACATAAGGTCACTCTTTCCAGTTTCTGAACAGAGATAATTCATATAGAATAATTATAAAACAGAATAGATCCTGTCATATTAATGTGATACCTGTGTAACACACAAAACAGGAAATAATTTTAAACCTTTTCAAGGAGATTTGTGGGATTAGTGATTCTATAAGCCAAGAAGACAAAACTCCCCTTTGTCTTGATTGGATTGTATAGGAAATCTCTCTATAGCTGGGGGCCTCTGTGTCCTTTCTGAATGACTTATGGAGCTCAAAAAGGTGGGCTGTGATGAGGGAATGAGGAATAAAAACGAAAAGGCCCAGCAATACATCCTGTCATGAATATTTTCTTTCAATTGCCACTCTAGGAGTGGGATATTTCTTAAAATAATCTTTCACAGCAGGATTTATTTTAATAGGAAGAGTAGTATACATATACACAAATATGTTTATGTATGTTTTTGTTTATATATGTTTATAAATACATTTATATACATAAATTCCACAGCTATTCATGACATTTAGGAAAACCTCTGACTTCTTAGGTGTTGTCAGTAGTTGAAATATGTAGATCAATACTTTAAATGTCTGAGCAGTGCTCTTAGCAGTTTACCCATATCAAACAGGAAGGGTATGTGATAATTCATTAAGTATAATACATAGTAGATAGTTTAGACAATATTATAATAATGTTAATAATGGTGATAAAAATGATTATGATGATGAAAATGGTGATAATTATAAGAATACTTACCTATTTTTTAAATAAGAAAAGAATATTTAAGTCTGCTTGTGTTGTTTTAATCTAATTATTTAAATATCTATACATCACATATTTTACCATTCATGACCACATGTCCTTACCTGTTCGCAGCTCATGTCTAGCCAAAACTTAACCTATCCACTTAAATTCATTACACATTTTGATTCTAATCTTAGAAAAGTTTCAAAGCCCTACAGTTCACCATTAACAAAACAAAACAAACAAACAAAAAAACAGGGGGAAAAAAATCTTCACTTCCCTGGACTTCACAGTTCCCTCTGCCTCTGTCTCCTCTCCCACTTTATGGTAAAAATTTCCTAATAATTGTTCGTTCTCACCCTCTCAACACCCTTAACATTCTGTCTTACATATACCTTCACTTCAACTTGTGTTTCCATATCACAAATTGCCTGTTCTTTATTTTCTGTTTACAAAGTCATAGGAGAAGCTTCATCCTTTTACCCAGTTTCTAGGAGCATTTTATGGGTGCCTCCCTGATAGCTAAGTTGGTAAATAATCCAATATGAAAGGGAGGAAATCCTGGTTTGATTCTTGGATTGAGAAGATCCTCTGGAAAAGGGATAGGTGACCCACTCCAGTCTTCTTGGGCTTCCCTTGTGGCTCAGCTGGTAAGGAATCTGCCGACAGTGTGGGAGACATGAATTCGATCTCTGGGTTGGGAAGATGCTTAGAGAATGGAAAGGCTCTCCACTCCAGTATTCTGGCCTGGAGAATTCCATGGACTGTAAAGTTCATGGGCTCACCAAGAGACAGGACATTACTGAGCGACTTTCACTTTCAGGAGCATTTTATATTCTCTCCTTAACAGTTTCTTTGTCCTTTTCACTTGGTTTACACAGTCTTCACTTTCGTACTTTGTCTTTTGCCACCCATCACTGCTCACTCTTTTAAAATCTTTGTTACTGTCATTTTACTTCTAAGTTCGAAAAATTCATTTCTTAGTAAACAATCTTGACTCCTCTATTTTACAGATTGATATGTTCATTCAAGTCAGCATCGCAGACCTAACACATCCCAGACAAAACCTTTGAATTTCTTCTAATCTGTTCTTCATCTAGGGTTCTGATCTCAATGAATGACATCATCATTCATTTGCTTGCTCAATTATAAGACGAAACAGCTTTCTTGACTCTTCTCTAGTAACCAATGTCCAATGAAGCACAAATCCTACTGGCTCAACTTTAAAAGTATTTTCTGCATATGACTACCTCACATTTATTCTACCACCTCTGCTTCGGCTGAATCCACAAATATACCCTTACTAAGCAAACAATTTTTCTTTGCAATTCCCTAATTTTTCTATTTCCAAACATATTCTACAATTAGTCTTTTACACATAAGGTAGCCAGTGTGATCTCATAAAAATAATTTATAAAAAGTAATATTTTAAACAGTGCTGCAATGAACATTAGGGTACATGTGTCTCTTTCAATTCTGGTTTCCTCCGTGTGTATGCACAATAGCCAGGACATGGAAACAACCTAGATGTCCATCAACAGATGTGGTATATATACACAATGGAGTATTACTCTGCCATTAAAAAGAATAAATTTGAATCAGTTATAATGAGATGGATGAAACTGGAGCCTATTATACAGAGTGAAGTAAGCCAGAAAGAAAAACACCAATACAGTATACTGACACATATATATGGAATTTAGAAAGATAGTAATGATGACCCTGTATGTGAGACAACAAAAGAGACACAGACATAGAGAACGGACTTTTGGTCTCTGAGGGAGTAGGAGAGGGTGGGATGATTTGGGAGAATGGCATTGAAGCATATATACTATTATGTAAGAAATGAGGCGCCGGTCTATGTTCGATGCAGGATGCAGGATGCTTGGGGCTGGTGTACGGGGATGATCCAGAGAGACGTTGTGGGGTGGGAGGTGGGAGGGGGATTCAGGATTGGGAGCTTGTGTACACCTGTGATGGATTCATGTCGATGTATGGCAGAGCCAATAGAGTATTGTAAAGTAAAATTAAAAAAATAAATAAATTAATTAAAAAAACTGGATTAATGGCTGCAAGTTGCCTCTGCTGCAGAACATATACCTTTTAAATCTGGTCATGTTAATCTCTCTCACTATCCTTTACTTGAACCTCCAAGATACTGAATTACTCAAGAGCGCTCCACGCTCTCTAGTGAGCTTTTCTCTCACATGAGCCTTTGCATTTGCAGCTTCCTCCACTAGGAATTCATTCTGCTGCTTTGTAGCTGGTTAAATAATTGCTTCTGGAATTTGAAACTTAGCTCAGATGCCAGTGCTTCTCAGACATCTCTCCTGGATTCCCATCTGCTTCCGGGTAAGGAAGCTTTTCCTATTTGCTTCTATCTTTGCTGCTATCATAGCACTTAGTATCTTTTTCACTCGCCTTGCTCACTAGCCTGGGAGGGTCTATTTTTTAATTCCTGTATCTCCATTACCTACCGTGGTTCTTAGTTAGCAGTTGGTGCTCAGAAACATTGGACGAATGAATGATGTGGAACATGGAGTGTAGGGTATGGAGTTAGAGAAGGTGAGGTTCAGAAAAAGAGGGAGACTGGCACTTTACAGGAACAGATCACCTTTAATGAGGTGAGAAGTGGCAACAGTCAGATTAGTGAGCTGCTGCACTAACCCCCCAAAAGAGTAAGTATATATAGGCATATATGTGGAAATCTATTGTCTTAAGGGGGGCTGGTCTTTTCCAAGGTTGTTCGTAGTAGTTATCTCTCGAAGGGCGTAATCAACCTTAATGTTCATTTTTTTCTTTGGGTAAGAGAGTTCTTTGTTTTGCATAGAATGGTGGGGAGGACCCAGAGGGGAGTTTTGCTGCTGCTGCTAAGTCACTTCAGTTGTGTCCGACTCTGTGAGACCCCATAGATGACAGCCCACCAGGCTCCCCCGTCCCTGGGATTCTCCTGGCAAGAACACTGGAGTTGGTTGCCATTTCCTTCTCCAATGCATAAAAATGAAAGTGAAGTCATTCAGTCGTGCCGGACTCTCAGCGACCCCATGGACTACAGCCCACCAGGCTCCTTTGTCCATGGGATTTTCCAGGCAAGAGTACTAGAGTGGGGTGCCATTGCCTCCTCCAGAGGGGAGTTTTGACTCCAGGCTATTTTGAGCCATTTAACTTTTCTTCATGGAGAATTGGTTTTAGTTATATTAATCATTTGTATTTGGTTGTTTTTAACTGGCAGTGGTAGTCACCAGCGACCTTGCTCTAGGTCATCATGTAAATCTATTTAGTTGGATATTTTTGGTTGAGTTTCTAGAAGTTTTGAATATGTATTGAATCTCTGCTTCAGTCAACTCTATCTGCACTAAGATATTCAACACAGAACACTGTAAGGCAAACACATAAATTCACCATATGGAGCCAATAAAAGGTGTTAAAAATAGGGGGAAAGTTACTGATAAAGTGTGACAAGGTTTTCAAACATGGGCAATATTATCCATTTAAATTGCAGAAACCTTATTCTTACTAACTGCAAACAAAGGAATAAAAATGTGTTTGAAATATTCAGAAGATGGAAATAGTCCTTGTATTTCTGTACCTGAATCTTATCTTGTAGTACTTACTATAAAAATTCATGCCCTATCAACTTTGCACCCCAAACTTTATATCCTAGTAAAACTGGTTTCCTTGCTGTATCCTAAGTCTTTTATCTTTAGAGCAGGTTTCATGCCCTTGCTTAGATATCCCCCTAATTTGAAATATTCCATCTTCTATCCTTTGTCTAATCAACTTGAGCTCTTCTATGTCCTTTATTCTCAAAATACATCCTATCCTTCAAAGAAGCCTCCCCTCAGCTAATCTGGGCCATATGAATTGTACCTTTTCTGATTTTCCATAGCGCTCATGCCTGCAGGACTCCTGTTGTCCCTCGCACACTCTGACTCCAACAACCCTCATAACCACTGGGATCTGCAGTCCACTGACACCTTTCTACTGTCCCCACATCCCTCATATCTTCCCTCCGAACCTGGTATAGGTGACTTCCATGATCGATCATTATTATCGTTCCCTTGAGTATATTTCAACTCTTATTCAACTCTTAAATACTTGCTGAGCAAAACCCCAGTCCAGGTATAGTTCTCTTTGCCTGTGGGGCAACTGCACTCACATAGCTGAGCATGGCTAGAAAATTGTCACCAGGTCTCATTTTGAACACATGTTGATTCACTAACTTGAATGAGGGCTTCCCAGGAGCTAGTGGTAAAGAACCTGCCTGCCAGTGTGGGGGACATAAAGAGAGATGGGTTCCATCCCTGGGTCAGGAAGATCCCCTGGTGGAGGGCACGGCATCCCACTCCAGTATTCTTGCCAGGAAGTTCCCTTGGACACGGGAGCCTGGCAGACTACTATCCATAGGGTCACAAAAAGTCGGGCACGACTGAAGCGACTTAGCACAACCTTGAATGAGTTCTTGATGCTGCCTGGCAGTCCTTTTATTTTCCTCTATTCCATTTACTCTCCCATTCTCCTGGACAAGGAGATCATGCTGTCAGTTCAGTTCAGTTCAGTCACTCATTCATGTCCGACTCTTTGAGACCCCATGAATTGCAGCATGCCAGGCCTCCCTGTTCATCACCATCTCTCAGAGTTCACTCAGACTCATGTCCATCGAGTCCGTGATGCCATCCAGCCATCTCATCCTCGGTCGTCCCCTTCTCCTTCTGCCCCCAATCCCTCCCAGCATCAAAGTCTTTTCCAGTGAGTCAACTCTTCGCATGAGATGGCCAAAGTACTGGAGTTTCAGCTTCAGCATCATTCCCTCCAAAGAACACCCAGGACTGATCTCCTTCAGAATGGACTGGTTGGATCTCCTTGCAGTCCAAGGGATTTTCAAGAGTCTTCTCCAACACCACAGTTCAAAAGCATCTATTCTTTGGCGCTCAGCCTTCTTCACAGTCCAACTCTCNGCATCAAAGTCTTTTCCAGTGAGTCAACTCTTCGCATGAGATGGCCAAAGTACTGGAGTTTCAGCTTCAGCATCATTCCCTCCAAAGAACACCCAGGACTGATCTCCTTCAGAATGGACTGGTTGGATCTCCTTGCAGTCCAAGGGATTTTCAAGAGTCTTCTCCAACACCACAGTTCAAAAGCATCTATTCTTCGGCGCTCAGCCTTCTTCACAGTCCAGCTCTCACATCCATACATGACGTCACGTGATTATATATTGGTTTGTCCTCCATTTATTTGAGGAACTTGTGTTTGCAAGGCTATATATCACATGATGGAAGGAGTCCATTGTCCAAGGTCCCTTTTAGATCCTTTTAATCATAAGGACGTGAGCGGTGCTCTGTAAAGGGGCCAAGGTCTTTGAACCATTCTCCAACCCATCCTCAGGATATGCAAGGAGTTCTGAAAGGCTGGGAAGTTCAGCCAATTGTAGAAGACCCAAAACCATTTGAAAGTGCTCTGTACAGAGAATATTGACAGTGAGGGTAACAGGAGAGAACAAAATGAGAGTCCTTTGTATTCACTGGAGCAGTCAATCAAGGAGACAAAAAAGCTAATTTTCGAGTTAGACTGCTTGGGTTTAAATGCCAGTTCCAATATTAACCAGCTGTATGGTATGAGGATATTATTTATTAATCTTTACATCTATTTCCTCTTTGGCAAATTAGACTAAAAGTAGTACCTAACACATAAAGTTTAGAAAGTTTCCAAGAGATAAAGCACTAGCACATGTAGCTAAATGTCCAATAAATACTAGCTATTATTTTCAGGAAGCAGAGTGAGGCCGAAAAGGTTTACTTGAGTTTCTACAGCTTAAAAGGAAACATCAATTTTCTAACTCTGGTTGCAGTATTTTTAGAATATTGTGCAGCACTAAGTTTTTGATCTTGAGACTCTGCTTAGTTAAGTTCTCCACTGCCAACTTTGTCACTCTCATCCTGTTCATGGACCTTTCAGTTAAACAGGCTGCTGACCATATCTGAGCTGAGTTAGTTCCTCATGATCAGACCTGGGTCTTTCAGGTGGCACCGCTGGCAGCTGGCCCAAGTAATAATAAAGTGTGCTGAAATGACTCGGATTTTGGAAAAGGATATAGGCAGTTGGCCCTGCTGTGGCAGTGGTGGATATTTATAGAATCACCTTCACGTCACACTATGGCTGTTTATATTATAAATGTAAATACAATGTCTGAGGAGCCGAGAGCCTTCTCTAGTGTACCAGTCAAATCCCTGAGAAGGTGACATAGCTGGTGACCTGAGCCAAGAAATGCCTCATCGTTGTCTGGATTCAGCATAAGACGGTCATCTCTGTGAGTCTGACATGTCCTCCTCTAGCACCTAGCAACCTCTTGTTGAGTTTCATGTTGGGCACAAAAGAGGATATAAGCCAAATGTGAAACGTGGTCTGCCTTCAAAAAGCTTACAGTCTGATTGTGTAAGAGACCCTCAAGCACATGCATTCCAAGTTGGGGTCACAATGTGTAGTCAGGTGTCGGGCTGTGGGATAGTAAATGCTCAGAGAAGAAAGCAGTTAGGAGAGTCAGGCACCCAAGAAGCTTGCCTGGTTAGTTGATGGGTTCATTCACTTCCCTGTGTTTTCTGAGTCCTGCCAGAGTGCTCACAAGTGTGTGTGCCTGAGTGTGACAGGTGGATTCCAGGCAATGCCTCCTCCACGATAGTACTGTGCCTCTGACTTGGAGTTTGGGTTGTGAATATAAGTGTTTGATCTAGAGATATAATATTCTGGTAAACACTTGTAGGTAGTTTTCTGCCTTCACAAAGTAATCTCTCAAGTGTTCATCAATATCAGGTGTATACAAAGTTCTTACCATTTTCTTCAATACCAGGCACACATACAAAGGCGTGACTACCCCCTTATGTGTCCCAGGGAAAACATATGAATAATTTTTTCATCTATTTGAGCACAAACTACAGTTCCAACACTATAAAAAATGTACAGAGAACTGTTGGGTAAGATGAAAGCAGTGAGGTAAGGACCCAGGACACACCCACCAATACATACACTTCCTTTTGCTGCTCTTCTCTGCTGTGGTCTTTAGAGCTGGCTTGAATGGGGTGAACAGTGTTCTGCCATGACAAAGTCCCCCAAATCCTGCCTATGAGGAAAGTGATGGAGTAAGTCCTAGCTTAGGTGGTAACCAGGTTTAGAGATCTGCTTCTTTAAATCGTTCATTCTTTATTCCATTCAGTCATTGACTCTGTAGCCTCTTTAATGTTTAAATGTTATATTTGTTTGGGCAGAGAAGGAAGGAAAGAGTGACATCAATAATTAAAAATGGATTTTAGGGAGAGGCAGTGATTAGACACATTGTCCTTCTAACAGCTTTCTTACAAAAACATGCCTGGGCTGAAGCTTCTGACTGAAGTCACTTATTTCAGGGTTTTTTTTTTCCCTCCCTATAGCTCTGCCAGGATCTGATGTAAACCCGTCCACACTGGATTTTATCAGATCTCTTTAAAAAAAAAAAAATCTTCCTCTGCTCAATCAAAGCTTTCCTAGACTTAAATATTGGATGAAGGAAAAGTCAAGGATCTAACTAGCATCATTATATTTTGGCAAGAATCTGAGATCTGCATCTGGTTTGCATCAATTTGTTAATGATTGTCACTTGACACTTACTTGTCAAAGTCAAGTCCCAGCAGTTACTAGTCCTGGTTGCCACCAAAAGCAGANGTCAAGGATCTAACTAGCATCATTATATTTTGGCAAGAATCTGAGATCTGCATCTGGTTTGCATCAATTTGTTAATGATTGTCACTTGACACTTACTTGTCAAAGTCAAGTCCCAGCAGTTACTAGTCCTGGTTGCCACCAAAAGCAGATAGTGATAATACCAGCTGATGTGTTTTTTTATTATATGCCAGTCACTTGCTGATCTAGGGACTCTAATTTGCCTTGCTATTGATCTAAGTGAATGACAGCTTTTCAACTACAGTTGAATTGGAACTGGTTGTACATCAACTAATCAAAGAGAGTTGATTAAGTAGAAAACCATCAAAAAATAATGCATATATTTTGTTTTAACTTACAACATAGAAATTATGTTCATCTGAAATGGCAACCCACTCCAGTGTTCTTGCCTGGAGAATCCCAGGGACGGCAGAGCCTGGTGGGCTGCCGTCTATGGGGTCGCAGANTTTTGTTTTAACTTACAACATAGAAATTATGTTCATCTGAAATGGCAACCCACTCCAGTGTTCTTGCCTGGAGAATCCCAGGGACGGCAGAGCCTGGTGGGCTGCCGTCTATGGGGTCGCAGAGAGTCGGACACGACTGAAGTCGCTTAGCAGCAGCAGCAGCCAATCTTTTGATGTTTAGCCAATATCTTTCCTTTTAGTATAGCTCTGCTGACTGAAATTCTTGGGGAGGCGGGTTGTTTGTTTTTGGTTTGTTTGCCTTTTATAAACAACACCCATAATCAATGGTCAACAGTTTCCATGTTTAGTTTCTTTAAAGAGCAGCAGGAACTTCAATACATTTTGGAAACATCTCAAATGCAGAATCTTTCTACATTTTCAAGATTATTCCCCCGATCTTTTACAGCCATTGAATATAAAAGTATTCATAAAGCTTGTTTTTATTGTTATCATGACAGAGACATGTGGCTAAGACTTCCCCTCACTGCTTCCAAGTAGACCAGGGGTTTGACTCTGCTTTCAGTTTTAGTGTTGCCAAATTCAATAATGTTTTGGCCCACAAACTAGTTGAGCAGGAAAGAGCTTCCCAAAAAATCCAAGAGTCATCACATGTCAAACATCCGTGTGTTTAATTCCAAGGAACATCTGGATGTATGAATCAGGATTGTTTCCCCAAAAGTCTTCATTCAACCAACATGTATTTAAGTGCCTTCTATATGACAGGCACTTTAAGGAGCCCACAAGACTTGTAAATTGCTTCTTAAGTGAATTTATGGAATTTCAAATTTTGGACACCAGAAACAAAGATGTGGAATGCCATCAATTATACTTGGTTGCAGAGTATGCTTAAGTAAACAAGTCCCCAAGTTATTGCCTTAGGAACAATTTAAATTTGTCCCACAGTCATCTTGGTTCAATGTTTTATAAACATAATCCTTAGGCTTTTCATTATGTCCTAAAATTAGCTTCAGTACCTGGGCTGTTCATGAAGCCGCAAATGAATTTCTAAAATACCCTTTGAAAATCAACATTGGGCATTAGGTCTACAAAACAATCTTGAATTTTTTCCTAAATAGTTACTGAAAGTTGTGTTCTTTATTTTCTTTGGGTCTTATAGATTAGATCACTGTTGCCCCCAAACATTCTGCATTGATGGAAATGTTTATTTTGAGCTATCTGTTCTATTGAGCCACTGATTACTACTGAGTTTTTAAATTGTACCTGGAGTGACTAAATTTTAATTTTTATTTAAATTTATTTATTTTTATTTAAATTTTAAATAGCCACGTATGACTCAGAACTATCATATTGGACAGCACAGTCCAGGATGTTAGTAATTACCCCTCTCAGGAGTACCTAGCCATCCTACCAACAACATAGTTTAATTCTGAGTAAATATTTTGTTCAGAGGATGCTGAGCTTTTGTAATTATTTTTCTAAAGTTTCTTAGGAACTTGGTTAGAGTAATAAGAACTTCTGTTGAGTTAATTTGATTGGACTTCACGAGCATTTATTGGCCACTTCCTGAATACTGGATTCCATGCTAGTAAAATGATCTTTGACTGGGGAAGCCCAAAAACTAGCTACAAAAAGACAGCTAATTTCAGTTCAGTGTGGAGAAATAGTAGAAGGAACATGGGAAGAGCACCTCACCAAGGGCTTCTGGTCAATCCTGACCAGAGTCTTGAAGGCTTGGTATGAACAGGTCAGGCAACAGGATGAGGGGTAAATATGGAAGAAGAAGTGTATTTAAGGCAAAGATTACTGCATGGGCAAAGCCAAAAGGTCAAGATTATGCACTTTATTGCTTGAAGGAAAAGGGCAAGACAAAGAATGCAGGAGATGAGACTGGAAGTGTAGGTGGGTACCCAGATTAAAGGGGCTGATTCAGACAGATAGATGATGTATAAAAATTGTACTGCTCATTAATTCCTTGGGAGTTTGAAAATTTCAGTATTTTTGTGATGGACTCTGGCAGGAGAATGGGGTCTGGCAATTCATGCTGCTGCTACTGCTAAGTCGCTTCAGTCGTGTCCGACTCTGTGCGGCCCCATGTACGGCAGCCCACCAGGCTCCCCCGTCCCTGGGATTATCCAGGCAAGAACGCTGGAGTGGGTTGCCATTTCCTTCTCCAATGCATGAAAGTGAAAAGTGAAAGTAAAGTCACTCAGTCATGTCTGACTCTTAGCGACCCCATGGCCTGTAGCCCACCAGGCTCCTCCATCCATGGGATTTTCCAGGCAAGAGTACTGGAGTGGGGTGCCATTGGCTTCTCCGCTGGCAATTCATAGGCAATTGGAATTCTTGAAATGTCTCCTTTTAGGAATTGTCTCTGTTTTCCTCTCAAAGCGTCTGACTTGTGATTAGGTTTAAACCACTAGTGCTCTTTCACTTGCGTGTTTCTTCAAGTAATTGAAGTTTTTTCACTTAATGAGGACTCCTTCTGAATGTGAGCTCTTTGAGGGCAGAAACCACGTTTCATCTCTTTTACCCCCAAGTGTGGAATCCAGCATACAAAAGGGTTCAAATAATGTTTGTTGAAAAAAAATGAATCAATAAGTGAAAGAATGCCAGGCAGATGATAGATGTTACACCTATGAGTTCAGTATGATGGTTTCTATTGGCAAGCTCGTGGTCCAAGTAGAAAATCAGACACATCCTATCTATCTAATAGAAAACTGCATTTCTCAGAGTGTATCTCATGGAACTCTTGTCTCGAGAGAAGATAGTCTATGGTCAAATCGTGGAAAGTGACGTATAACATACCCCTTCTCTTGAAGATTTAAAATTCACTCTAGGATACTAAAATCCCTGAAAAGTCACCTCTATTTAGCCTATCATTTGCCAGACTAATTTGGTCTGCTCTGTTTGCACAACTTTCACTAACATGTCATGGAGATAATGTTTTGAAGAGTACATTTTGGGCATCTCATAAAAGTGATAAACACTTTTCTACCATAGAGATAGAAATTTATTATGGTTATAATAAATAATTATTATAATTATGAATGCAATGTATATTTAACATTCAAAATATAATGTTATTCCTTGTACTAACAAACCCCAAAAAGATCATCTCAATATATATAGAACAAGCTTTTGACAAGGACATTCACACTCGGGCTTAGTAGAATCAAACTGCTGAAAACTAAAGAGAAAACAAAGTCCAAAATCTTCTGGGATCTAGTGGGGTATACAACTACAGGAGAATTTTTATATTCTTCTAACCTAGAAAGAAAAATGTAAAAAACGTAGTGCTTTGGAAACCTCTACCTAATTTTCCTTCCTAGCTTTTGCTATGGTTTCTAGGTATATGATAGATATTCAGTTCAGTTCAATCACTGTCATGACCGACTCTTAGNTTATATTCTTCTAACCTAGAAAGAAAAATGTAAAAAACGTAGTGCTTTGGAAACCTCTACCTAATTTTCCTTCCTAGCTTTTGCTATGGTTTCTAGGTATATGATAGATATTCAGTTCAGTTCAATCACTGTCATGACCGACTCTTAGTGACCCCATGAATCACAGCATGCCAGGCCTCCCTGTCCATCAACAACTCCCACTGTTTACTGAAATTCATGTTCATCGAGTCAGTGATGCCATCCAGCTATCTCATCTGCTGTCATCTCCTTCTCCTCCTGTCCCCAATTGCTCCCAGCATCAGGGTCTTTTCCAATGAGTCAACTCTTGGCATGAAGTGGCCAAAGTATTGGAGTTTCAGCTTTAGCATCAGTCCTTCCAATGAACACCCAGGACTGATCTCCTTTAGGATGGACTGGTTGGACCTCCTTGAAGTCCAAGGGACTCTCAAGAGTCTTCTCCAACACCACAGTTCAAAAGCATCAATTCTTCGGCACTCAGCTTTCTTCACAGTCCAAATCTCACATCCATACATGACCACTGGAAAAACTATAGTCTAGACTAGACAGACTTTTGTTGGCAAAGTAATATCTCTGCTTTTTAATATACTATCCAGGTTGGTCATAACTTTCCTTCCAAGGAGTAAGCATCATTAATCAGTGTTAATCACAAAAATAGATTATGTTCATAACTGTTCATCATAGGTGAGCATTTGTTTAGAAGTAGAAGGCTGTCTAAATGAAGTGTGCAATTTACAGGATCTTAGTTCCCCCAATCAGGGATCAAACCCAAGTCCTGACAATAAAAACCCTGTTCTAACCACCGGACCGCCAGGAAATTCCCAAAATGAGGCAAATTCTTGAAGTCTTTCTAAGCATCTGTGCTTACCAGGGTAGGGATCAAAGACTATGGAACAGGGCTGAATCCTCTGCATTACATAATCCAGTAGATACAAAATAGCTTTGGAAACAGACCTACTTCCTGGTAGTACTTGTTGTCATCCTATTTCAGGCCACATGAATTTCTACTACTGAAATATGAGCCAGAAAAGCAGGTTTTCAAAAATAAAGTGACACCACCATGCTGGAGGCCATAATTACCAATTGCTTAACATATATTGTGTAGGTGGGAACTGCTTTAAAGAGAATATTACAAATGCTGAATCTTTTCCTTTATCCCATTCATCACTGGCAACAGACAGATTTCATCACATGGGGGGAAATTCTTCTTCTGTAACATGTTCTGACTTTATCGATATCAGATCATCAAAGGCTTTCCCTTCCTCTAGCCTTGGGCTGGGGTTCCTTCAGCTCTGAGATGTTTGATCATGAATATTTTTTCCAAATTCTATCACTAATTCTATGGTTTTTCTGTGAGCAAAGGTGAGGCTTCCTTGAAGTGTCTTTTTTGGCTGTTGGCTATGCTTTCAGTTTTTACTTCATTTTTCTGTGAAACATGGACTGTATACTTGACCTCCCATGCTTCATAGCTTGTGATGATGATAGTAATACCATGTATTTTACATAGAGCATTTATTCATGTGATATTTATCGTTTCCATACCTTTTCTACTAGAACTTTTGTGATTTGTCCAAAACAACACTTCAAGTTAATGGAAGAGCCAAAATATGAACTAGGATTTCTTCATGTTCACTGATTTGCTCTCATGGCAATTCTAATTTTCAAGACATTGTGAATAGGAATACAGGAGAAAAAAGGAGGCAGCTTAGTGGACTGAAGGTTTTCTTGTGACAAAGAAATGTCTAGTGAAGAGAAGTACAAGGTCCTGCCCACTCTCCAGCTCCATCTCGTGTGTTCTCCTCAGCTGCTTTCTCTCCTCCAGCCTCAGTGCATGTGTGTGTGCTAACTTGCTTCATTCATGTCCAACTCTTTTGTGACCCCATGGACTGTAGCCTTCCAGGTTCCTCTGTCCTTGGGATTCTCAGAGCCTGAGACAAACACTTTGTAATGAGTGAGGACAGGGGAGTAAAAGAGAGAAGGGGAGCCAACACACGCTGCATGATTGAGTTGACCACCAGTGTGGGCAGTGAGCTGACGAATCACCCAGGACCTTCTGGGAATCTTAGGAACTGCATCTCAAGAAGAGTTTGGCCATGTATCCACTGGCTCCTGTAGAGCACTTGCTTGAAAGAGGTTTGGCTGGCAGCTCAATGCTATGAGGTTTAAAGGTCTATAAACAGTACTCTTATTTTTAACATAGTACAATCTTGAAAATAGGCAATGTTGCTGATCACTGGACTCTCCTACACCTTTAGGTGTCTAAGCTATTAATAAAGCTCTATCAAATGGATAGAATCAAGAAAACTTCAAACTCCACAATCCTTTTAATTACCATAGCCACATAGTACTCAAGTGTTACACATAATCCAATGCTGCTTCTTCCATCTTTATTTCATCCTAATTGCTGCTTAGTAAGTAGTCTTGGTGATTGTGATGCTACTGCATGCCAAAGTTCATCAATAGACTGCCAGCAAAAGGGTGCCAATTGCCATCCTATTGGTAAGTGATCTAGTTCCAAATTTCCATTCTGAGAGTATGCTTTCTAGAGCCATACTTGATCTCAGTGGTCTTATTTTTGGTTCTTCCCAAAGCAGAGTCAAAAAAAAAAAAACTCTATATGAACAAGAAGAAATGGGGTGCTGGTGATTTAGTCACTATGTCATGTCCAACTCTTGAGACACCATGGACTGCAGTCTGCCAGGCTCCTCTGTCCATGGGATTCTCCAGGCCCTGGATTGGGTTGCCATTTTATTCTCCAGGGGATCTTCCTGACAGGAATTGAACCCAGGTCCCCTGCATTGCAGGCAAATTCTTTACCAACTGAGCTATGAGGGAAGCCCTAAGGATCCTGAAGTGGGTCGCCATGCCCTCCTCCAGGAGATCTTTTCAACCCAGGGATCAACCCAGGTCTCCCACATCGCAGGCAGATTCTTTACCACCTGAGCCACCTGGGAAGCAAAAATGCCATATACCTGACGGATTTTCACAGAATGCTTTAATTGATTTTTGCTAAAATCTTATAACCATAGCCAACCTATGTTTGAGGCTGACAAAAAGGTACAATTGCAATATGAAAACTGATTCATTTACACTAATGAGGATGAAAGTAAAACTAGAAAGATGTATGCCAACTTTTCTCATTCATAAATTATGTAATGACTTTTCTGCTGAATTGCATGATATATAATTTAGAACTACAGTTTTCTGTGTGTCATTCATGATAGAAACATGACCCACTTCTAAGTTTAGCCTACATTACTAACATCTTCTCCATAATTTTCTAAAGTCTAAATAATCAACAGGACAATCAAATCCTAATTTGTAGCTTTTGCCTTTTTCTGTGATATAGATACTTCCTTATGGCTGATATCAAGCTATTATTAACAACATAATGTCATTGAATGATGTACCCATGGGAAGAAATCCAATATAACATACCTTGTAGTATTGCCATCAAACAAATAGGATGATGTAAATAACCTTGAGAGCACAGATATTAATAATAATAAAATAGAGTAAAATAGGAAATGATAAAATTTGAAGTTATTACCTTTGTTATTAATGTAATTTATGTTTATATAATTTAGTTTTAAATAATATCTCTATTTAACTACCAAAAGGCAAAATATCTGAGATTTAGTGATATAGAAGACAGCACAGGTCATCAGTGAGGGGAAGTGAATCATGGAATGAGGAAGAGACAACGTAAGAATGTGTTATGGCGTTGGCTACTGTTTCAAACAACTGGATGCCCAATCTCACGGGAGCTTTTGGGAACCTTATGAAACGTGTTTTAAGCTATTAGAAAGGTGGAGGCATATGAGAAGTGACTCCCACGTGATCTTAATTCTGCCACACTCTGGGTTGCACCTCTGTGAGTGCTGAGTGGATTCCCAAAGTCAGGCCACACCAAGTGGTCAAAGAAGCTTCAGGGCAAGAGCCTGGATGCCAGCAGCATGGGTCTGGGTGAGGGGCAGTTGGACTGTACTCATGTGGGACTGATTACTACAGCAGTTACTGGACTAGGAAGGGAGGACAGATGGATTTGAAGTGCAAGCAAGTAGTACCTGATAAAGCCCTCATTCACTGTCCAATAGCACCAGGTTGTTTTTGTTTTTTTTTTAATGTATTCATATATGTCAGTATTTTTTTTAACAACCATTCTTCTACTTGGCGGCAAGTTCTGTGATATCAGTACGATTTCTCTCTGCCCTCTGCTGTCTCAGGGCCTGGTACTTGTATTTTGTTCATAAAAGATGATCGTTGCATTTGTTGACCAGATAAATACTTAAACAAAGGATGACAGGCATTCTCCAGTCATCCTCTAACCTCCTCTCCCTCTCCAAACTACCCTCCACTCTGAGAAACAACAGCAAAGAAATCAAAGTGTTTGTATGCTGGGGGTAGTGGAAAGATGCAAACACATCTTTTTTCTTTTCTTCATCTCTGTTCTGGCACTCCTCACATCAGGGTCCTCCCATTAATTGGAAAACAATTGATCTTCCTTTCCCTAGCTGGCTCCTTTCCACTGTTCCACATCCGGGGCCACCAGCATGCTCTGCCCAACAGTGGTTAACTTGCTTCCTGCTCCTGTTTCTAGAAGCACAGAAATGCTGCCAAAGGATTAACATTCCCTCCTTTTTCTTTTCTTCTCTTTCTCACTAGTCTCTGCTTGTGGAAATAAACAACACAGACATTTACTCTCTCACTAACACAATTTATGAAATAACATAAATTATGATACCTTTTGCAGCAAAAAATTTTCGAGAAAGGAGAACCTATAGTTAGTCTGGATTTTTGTTGTCTGATTTTCATAACTTCCTCACAAATGTCCAATGCTTGGGAGAATACTCAACACATAGCAGAAACCAATGTCAATTGCATTCACTTTTGCCAGTGGTTCTCAAATTGCAGCTACTTCTATGCAGCTTCCACATTTTTGACATATATATGCCATCAGAACTATTATTTATTTGAGTTTTCTTTAAATCATTTCACTTTTGTAGTTGAATAGGTTTCTTTAAATGGTAAATTGTACGTACCTACCATAAATAGAACTTTAAAAATCACCAGTTATAAATAGCAAGTAACCATAAAACATATGAATTGAATATTTGTGTCACCTTCCCCCTATTACCATTCACTTGTTGAAGCCCTAGCCCTCAAATGGGCTTCCTTGGTGTCTCAGTTGATAAAGAATCTGCAATGTGGGAGACCTGGATTCAGTCCCTGGGTTGGGAAGATCCCCTAGAGAAGGAAACAGTTACCAGTTCCAATATTCTGGCCTAGAGAATTCCATAGACTGTATAGTCCATGGAGTCACAGAGTCCGACATGACTGAGCGACTTTCACTTTCACTTCAGCCCTTAATGGTATAATACTTGGAGGTGGGGCCTTTGATGAGGTCATGAAAGTGGGGTCCCCAGCAGTGTTCTTATAAGAAGAGGAAGAGACCAGAGCTTGGGCTCCCTTGCTCTCTTTCTCGCTGTCTCTCTCCCTGCCAAGTGAGGATGCATCTAGAAGGTACTTCCCACCAAAAATCAAATCCGCTGGCAGTTTGATCTTGGATGTCTCAGCTTCCAGAACTGTAATGAATACATCCCTGTTGTTTAAGCCACCCACTGTAAAGTATTTTGGTATAGCAGCCTTATCAGACTAAAACACACACATATACATGCATAACTAAAAACAATTCATTAATTAAGTACCAGCTTGATAAATACTTGATAAATGCCTTGTGTGTGATACCTGTTCTCTTTGTAAAAAAATAAGAGGTTAGAAAGTAAATTAACAAGTGTTGGGAAAGTTTTAAAAAATATGAAAGATTTTTCTCCTGACATAATCAGAAAGATTAAAATAGAATTCAAAACAGAATGACTTCCTTACTAAAAGTGTCCATGCTTTTTAAAGTTGTATTCATGTACTCCCCTAAATCTTCTATGTTTATGTCCTAGACTTTAGGAAACACTGGCCTCCACTCTTGCTGTCCCTAGAGTAGCCATTTGGGAAGGCACTGCTCATGTTTTGTAGGTGCTTATTTGCAAGAGAACATTGAAAGTCCCACGGACGGAGGAGCCTGGTAGGCTGTGGTCCATGGGGTCGCAAAGAGTCGGACACGGCTGAGCGACTTCACTTTTCCTTTTCCTTTCATGCATTGGAGAAGGAAATAGCAACCTACTCCAGTGTTCTTGCCTGGAGAATCCCAGGGATGGGGGAGTCTGGTGGGCCGCTGTCTATGGGGTTGCACAGAGTCAGACATGACTGAAGCGACTTAGCAGCAGCAGCAGCATTACCACTATGTTTTAATCTCCTGTTTGCCTTAATGTCCATGACCTACTGCTTGATGATCTCAGTTTGAGGGTTGGAGATGTCCCCTGGTAAACTTCAAAGAGTCTTAGGAAAGGAGGGAGGGCATCCTAGCTCTCCTTCAGACCGCAGAAATTGGACAGATGCTAGTTTTCCTAGCTTCAGTTGCTCTGTCTATAAATGAGGTATTACCATCAGTGGGAGAAAACAAGGTGAAAAGTCAGGTAGTAGCTGAGGATATTGACCTAACCTTGCTCTGCGTCCTCTATGTCAAAGCCTTTAAAATGGGTTCTTGTAACCATGGGGAAGTGCAATGTTGTGGACAGCATCAATTAGTAGCATCATAGCAAGGGAAACTGCTGGGAATGCTGAACTAAATCATTATTAACCAAGACAGGCATACTTCTGTGAATTGATCCCAGATGTTAGACATGTGCAGACCTTTTCTTAATTGTAATGGTTCTGCATCAATTTTTAGAGTTGTCGTCATAATTATGGAATAGGCAGAGTTTCTATTTAAGTGAATAGATTTCTTCTTGAAGGATAATGTTTAAATTCTTTTAATAAAAAGTTTTTGCTTTCCTGATTCATGCTAATATCTGTTTTCTCCTGTTCTCCAAAGGAACTGGTCTACATTTTCAAGCAAAAGCTGTTAATAGACAACAATTAGAACACAGAATTCTTTTTTTTTNAATATCATATGATGTTACTTATATGTAGAATCTGAAGTGAAAGTGAAGTGGAAATCACTCAGTCATGTCCAATCTTTGAAACCCCATGGACTATACAGTCCATGGAATTCTCCAGGCCAGAATACCAGAGTGGGTAGCATTTCCCTTTTCCAGGGAATCTTCCCAACTGAGGAATCAAACCCAGGTCTCCTGCATTGTAGGCAGATTCTTTACCAGCTGAGCCACAAGGGAAGCCCAATAATACTGGAGTGGGTAGTTTATCCCTTCTCCAGCAGATCTTCCAATGCAGGAATCGATCTAGGGTCTCCCGCATTGCGGGCAGATTCTTTACCAACTGAGCTATGAGGGAAGCCCAATCTGGAGTATGATACAAATGACCTTATTTACAAAACAGAAATAGACTCACAGACATAGAAAACAAATTTGTGGTTACCAAAGGGGAAAGGTGGGGGGAATGGGACAAATTAGGAGTTTGGGATTAACAGATACAAAGCCACATATATAAAATAAACAACAAGGACCTACTGTATAGCCCAAGGACTTACATTCACTATCTGTAATAACGTAATGGAAAAGAACATATATATACATATATATATTCAGTTTCATACACATGTAACTGAATCACTTAGCTATATACCTGAAGTTAATACAACATTGTAATCAACTATACTTCCATTTTTTAAGTCTGTTTAAAAAGAAACCAAATAAAAAACAAAAAATAAATAGTAAAGCATTTCATATTACAGGCACAGAAAACTAATTACCAACACTCTCTCACTGCAGAGTTTTATGAATAACCCTTTGTGTGTAAATAAGATATTTACACTGACCTCTAAATATACAATCTTAATGGCATGTTCTTTTCTGTACAATTGAAAAACGCATCCCTCTGAGATTACATAAAGTAAATAATTTATTAATGAGAGATTTTGTTCAGTATTAAACTACTGTCTGTGTACTTATTTCATCTCTTCCTGTCTTTGTGGCCTATGTTACATTGTGAACCCTTTAGGTCTTTAGGTGAACAAAGACCACATTGATTAAGTTGCCCTTTTCCGTGTAGAGGAAAATATCCTGGTGTAAATGATGATTGTAATAACACTGTAGTATTTTTGAGGAATGATTGTGAACCAAGATTATGAATGTAGCAAGGTAGATAAACACAGGAGGTTTATCTAGAAGCTGTAATGGTGACAAATCATAAAATCATGAAATGTAATAATTCAACACAGCTTTCTTAACCCTAAACATAGGTTTAGCCTTTTTTGTATACAGAGATGGTTTGATAGTCTGCTGGTATCATGAAAACATTAATGATTTTGTCTTTGAATTTGTGTTTTCTAAATGAGGTCTGACAGGACCATGGAGCACATACATGAGCAGAGAAGACACGCACAACAAATACATCTACTGTTCCTTCACACCCCATTTGCATCGGGCGTTTCCAACACTCCATGAACAAAGAATTTAGGTGAACCCGCAGCAAGACTCCAAACAAGCAGAAGTGTTACATCCTCAACTGAGTAAGTGGAGTTGCTAACAGCCCAAGAGGCCATGCTTTCTGTTCAAACTGGAATTTGTTTCAAATGCCTGAAAGCCAAGGAGCCTTATCACATTCTTTCTCATTCGTATTACTTCCCAGCCACTTACACTGAAAATGATGAAATCAAAGGCAAGGCAAGGCTCAGGCAACCAATTAACACTTTTCCTTTCTGTTCTTCCTCATTCACAGGTAAGCCAGAGTGGAATGTTCGTAGAATATGCCCATATCACGAAGTGACATAAAAACAGTTGAGTTTATCTTGTGCAGCTTTTCTAGTGTTCTGGTAAAAATTAATTGCATCTGCATATATACACTATGGAATAAGAATTCTGTGATCTCACATACAAGTTAAGGCTCTTATGTTTAAAACTGGCATTGAAGAATATAAAGATGAGTTGTAAAATTCATGCTAATAAATTTTTAAAAACTCTTTTTTTACTTACAGCAACATGAAATAGCAAATAAAAATGATCACAAATCAAGAGAGAGGTCAGAGAAGAAAGGAAAAAACCTTTATATTTTAGTACATATGACACCACTTTTTTCCCTATTTTTTTTGAACAAGGGGTTCCACAAATTATGTAGCCTTCCTTGTTTGCAGAGAATGGATTATAAATGCGGTCTCAACTGAATGTAGAAAGATGAGTATGGTTTCTAAAGACATGTTTCAGCCTAAATCTTCTCCAATCCCATGTACCTTAGCTAACTCACATGGCTCCTTGACAGATCTGCTAGGCCTGCACTCCTGACATGAGGAGTCAAAGGCCTTCCTTGAGCATCTCTGCCCCAAGAGGACGTACATCCCTGTCCCTCTGTGCTACTACTGCACCTGCCACTCAGTTTCTCTAATGAATGTGCTTAGGACAAAAGGCTATAACTTGTTTCTCTACAGATGTGTCTCCCTTTTCAGGCCGTGGCCTTCCTAGAGGAGGGAGACTTATTTTACTTAATTCTGTAACCCCAGAAACCTGGCTTAGAGTAGATTTTCATAAATACTGTTAACAAATCATTGAAATTATGTTTTTAACTACTTGTGTGTAGAGTGGATTCAGGAGTGTCCCTAGAGTAGATTATTCTCCCCTGAGGTATCTGTCTGTCTGAATCAGAAGAGTTCTCAGTTTGGTCAGTCAGTTCAGTCGCTCAGTCGTGTCCAACTCTTTGCCATCCCTAGACTGTAGCATGCCAGGCTTCCCTTTCTATCACCAACTCCTGGAGCTCGCTCAAACACATGTCCATTGAGTCGGTGATGCCATCCAACCATTTCATCCCCTGCTGTCCCCTTTTCCTCCTTCAGTCTTTCCCAGCATCAGGTTTTTTCCCAATGAGTCAGTTCTTCACATAAGGTGGCCAAAGTATTGGAGTTTCAGCTTCAATATCAGTCCTTCCAATGAATATTCTGGACCGATTCAGAAGCGCTCTGGACAGGCATAATACCAAAGGAAGCGCTGAAGTTGGGGTTTAGATCGTGTTTCCCAAACCTGTGATCTTCTCACTCTGTGGCCCTCTTTGCAATCAGAAGAGAGCTGAGTTTAAAAAGCAGGAGCTTACAGATCATGGTTCTACCCATTTGCTAGAGCTTTAGATGTGGCTCGGGGCCATGCAGGTGTATAAGATCCTAGGGGCAGCCTCATCTGTTTTCAAAGCTGCACTACATAAAAAATAGAGGGTTGGTTAGAGATCTTGAAATCTCATGCAATATTGAGTTGAAAGCCAAACATATTTCAACCAAATGCCTTATGTTGGAGTAGATGCTCACTTATCAAAGATTCATTAGATACTAGAAATGTAGGTAGATCATGAACAAGCTACCTGCTTGGTAGCTCTTCCATCTCTCCCTCCTTTTTTTATTCCTTTCATCTCATACTCTTAGTCTGTATATATTTAGATAGATGCTATAACCCACATTCATGTTTGTGAAGCAGTTGTGTATATCCTTTTAATGACAAAATATCTGGTTTTGACCATCACAAAAAGGAACAGCATCAGACTTAGTAAATAATAAGATATCCATTGCACCAATGATACCTTCTCTTTTATGCTCCTTTCAAGGTAACAGTCTTGGGCACACTAATAGGCTCAAGTCAAGCAAAGCCAAGAAAGTTCCATCAATGCAGCAGATAATTATCCCCCTGGCAAACCTCAGGCTCAAGACCATTGTTGACTTGGCAAATCAGCCTGTATTTTTCAAGTGCTCATTAACTATAAGTCTTTTAAAAAGTGCTTGCTTAGTGTATTTTGGCTCATAAGTTCCAAGTATAGGTTTAAGGGCATAGCAAGAGAAATGGTGATTTTAATTAACTGTAACACTTGGGTCATCTTAATATCCAAAGTCTATGTGTATGTGTCTGTGTGTGTGAGAGAGAGAGAGAGATGGAGGGAGGGAGGGAGAGAGAAAGGGAAGGGGAAGAGGAAAGCAGTCAACATTCCTTTGTGCACAAATGGACCAGCTGCCCTCCAGCAGCAGTGCAGCAAGCAGAAAACACCAGACTGCTCTCAGGAGACCCGGGCTCTAGTTCTGCTTCTGCCACAAGATGTCAGCGGCCCTATCAAATCCTACTACTTCTCTGGAACTGTTCAGTAATGAAGAGTTTGAATATAATGATGTTTGAGCATGTGACACTCTAATATCTAATTCCAGGGTTATCAAAGAGACTTAGAATTTCTTTCTTTCTTTCCCAAGTTCATCCCACTCCAATAAGAGGTTCAGATTTGCCTAAGCGGGGGCTCCCTCCATCGTTATTCTTCCTGCCTGGGCTTGCTCCAGCACCCCAAATGAGATCTTCTAATTTCTTACATATGCAGACAGTACATAACCTAGTTTATTTCTGAGCCCACATGCAGGTTGCCGAGCCCTCTCTTCCCCAGCTCAGCCAGGCATGGTGTAGTGTGAAAGGCTTCTAGGAGGCAGGGTGCGGTGCTGCAGGGCTAACACTAGAGCTTTCGCTGTGCTCTGAGTTGCAGGTCCCCTGGCACAGAGGATCTGATAATAGGCCCCTGAGTTCCTTCTCCTGATTCCTCCTTTCTACCCTAGGCCATACCGCTGGGCTTTAAGCCTCTCCCTATTTACTGTTCCAATTTCTTATTACACAAGTTCTATGTGCTTACTGAAAGAAACCTGAAAAATGAAAGGAGAAGTAGAGAAGATACCATAAACTATAATCCTACTACTCAGACAACCACCCCCAACTTTTTGACATGCATCTGAGGTAACTTGTTGCAACAGGGACCACAAATTTGCTCATACTTTCCTATAACCGTGTTTGTGTGTGCATGTGTGTGTGTGTGTGTGAGAGAGAGAGAGCTCCACTGTCCTGTTCAACTCTTTGCAATCCCATGGACTGTCGGTCCACTAGGCTCCTCTGTCCATGGAATTTTCGAGGCAAGAATACTGGAGTGGTTTGCCATTCCCTTCTCCAGGGAATCTTCCTGACCCAGGGCTTGAACCTGGATCTTGTACATTGAAGGCAGATTCTTTACTGTCTGCGCCACTAGGGAATTCCTCTCTTACCATGAACTCTGGGCTTGGCCAATGGGACAGTAGCAAGTGGATCACAGAGACTTTGAAAATGGTTATCATTGTACTTGCCTCTCCTGCTGCTTTTGGAATATACTGCTACCTTGTAAATGAGTCTGTGCTAGCCTTCTGAATGACAGGAGATATGTGCCCCATGGTCCTGTCATATTAGACAACACTCAGCCAATTCCCAGAAGCAGAGCTGCCCAGATGAGTGGTAGCTGAACACACGTTTGTGAATCCAATTGAGAGAAGCATAAGAACCATCAGCTAAATCCAGCCCAGAGCGCAAACCCACCAAATTCTCAGCTGAATATATGATTGCTATTTACAACAAAGCACTAAGTTTTATAGTTTGTTATGCAGCAAAAGCTAACCACTAAAATAATCCTTCAGTCTTTTTAATATATAACAAAATTGAGATTATACCATATATACTATTCTATAACCAGTTTTTTCATATGACATTTCCCTAGGTCTTTAATATTTTCCTCCTCATTATAAGTTCCACCAGGGCAAAGATTATATCAGTTTTGTTCAATGCTATATTTCCAGAAAATATTACACCTCTGTAAACATAGATGAAATTCAAGCTTTTGTTGAATGAGTGATTGGAGGACATCATCTGTTTTGGATGGTTGAATTGTCACATGTTATGTGAAGTTAACCATTTTTGCCCCATTCTGAGTTCCTGTTTCTCTAATAAGTTTGGCACTTCCCACTAGAACTGGCATTCATGTGAGCTCTCCTACCATCTGAGAACTAGATCTCTAGTTCAAAATCCCCACCAGGAGGAGGGCTTTACTAAACAGCCTTCAAAATTCAGTTCCAATCACATGTCCTATGGAGGCATACTTATCTCTCTTCAGGGTGTGCATACTGTGTTATGTAGATCTTGTCATAACAGGTACACCATGCCATAGTACCTACAAGTTTATCTCTTCTACTGCTTGGTGAACTTCTGAGAGTAAGGGTTCAGCTCCTGGAATGCCTGAGACATAATAAGCATTCAGTCAATGCCTGTGGGATAAATGAACAAATTAAACCATGCTGCAAGGAACTCCTCTGACAGCAGCACATATGTAATCTTACTCTCTTTTTTGTTTTTTTAAGAAATTCACTCTTATTACAATCAATAAATATGTTAATGATGACAATAAATTATGAGAAAACGTATTTATATCCCACCCCAAAATCATAATTAGGACATACGACCAAAGAGGATGTTTCTAGAATGGCTTTAATTCCATTTGGTTCTTTTTTTAAGGCATGAGGAAATCAAGAAACTAGGAGAGTGGAAAATGGAAATGGGACATAGGAAGAATGCATCATACTCTAGTTTACAGTTTTTGATGGTCCCATTATCTGCCATGGATAGGAGGCAATAATGTCAGTTACATATTGGTTTAAATGTAATTAAAACCTAGAGGTTAAGGCCTGAACTTAGGCTAATGTCAAATAAAGAAGAGATATTAGTTCTGCCATTGATTAGAGTTCTGTTTGGGATTCTTCGTTGAAGAGAAATACTCTGCTGTGGTGAAAATTGCGATTTGTGAAAGCACTGCATAAAAAGAGTACTCCGCTGAGGAATGTCAAGACTTGCATTATTCACACACACATACACACATGAAATCTCAACACATTACTCTGATTGCTGTAATAAACTTAAAAGACTTTGGTTTATACAAGCAGCCAGGCTTTGTTATAATAAGGGTGTAAACATCAACTCTAATTAATTAATGTTAACAGTTCTTTCCTTTTAAAGGATTTTTGACTTAAGTTCTGGCTTCAGCAGAATATTATTCACATACATGAACATTTTAATATGCATAAGTCTATTCCAACAACATTGCTGGCCATTTTTTAACTACCAGAGGACAGAATAGCTCTTTTTTTTTAACTCTCTCAGGCCTTGGGAGCTGTGTTTAAAAGGCAGCTCTGATAGGCCTTTGGTTCCAGCCAGGGGGTTTTCACTTTTCCAGAAGAGTTTTAGGGGAACTTCTCCTGCCCTCATTCTAGATTCAGGCAAGCAATTCTGATGGTATCTGACTCGTTCATTTACACTTCCCTTTTAAAGAACATGTTTTTATGCTCCAGTGCTGTGAAGGACAAAGTCTTCTATTGAACTCCTTGACCCACAGCTCTGGCCCAGAGCTGCAGTCTCATGGCCACAGGGTTCCCCTGGAACCCTTGCTGCCCATTTTGTAAACAAGAACCCTTAACTCACAAGAGAATGAAGCAGAGAGAGAGGCAGTCAGANCTCCCTGTATATTTCAATCCGAAGAGCAAGCCCCAGACTCAGGTGAAGGCAAGACAAGTAGAAACAGGTAGAGACTCGGATCTGCAAGGAACAAGGATCTGTTTGATCTTGGGTGGCCTTGACCAGCAGTGGCTTCGGTTCCTGGCTAGAGACTGAAGTCAGGTCTCAGCTCAGAGAGAGCTGAATCTTAGCTGCCAGACCGCTGGGCAGTGACGAAGCCCTGACCCTTCAGCTTTGCAGAAAAGACTTCCCACAAAGACAGAAAGTAGTGAAACAAAGTATTTATTAGGGGGAAAGAGTACAGTACGTGTGGACAGACACATGGGTAGGAGGAAAGAGTATAGTATGTGTGGACAGACACACGGGCCACCTCAGAGAATAGCAGTTTAAATCACTTCTATGGGGCACTTCTTTCTGGTTTCCTGTGTNGTATTTATTAGGGGGAAAGAGTACAGTACGTGTGGACAGACACATGGGTAGGAGGAAAGAGTATAGTATGTGTGGACAGACACACGGGCCACCTCAGAGAATAGCAGTTTAAATCACTTCTATGGGGCACTTCTTTCTGGTTTCCTGTGTTCAATCATCTTGCTTTGCCTAGTTCTCAGCCTTTTGGCCTTCCCAGGTGGCGCTAGTAATAAAGAACTCGCNTCCTAAATCATTTCATCTGATTCATAATAAGACACATGGAGGTTGTTGAAAAAGACCCATTATTCCTTTGATTCTGCAAGTGGTGCTCTGGTGCCTAAGCTTAGGAAAGACTGGCATGAAAGGGGAGCTGACAGAGGGGAAAAAAAGAGAGTGGTTGAGTGACAGAGCCTCAACAGAGCATCTTATTGCTCCGGAACTCCTGGGTAATACCAGTTCAGAGTAGGCATATCAACACATGGCCAAGGGCAAGATCTGCATCCTACAGGGAGAGTAGAAAGCTCCTTAAGAAGTGGCAGAATAAAGTGAGGAAGCAACACAGTGCAACAGAAAGTAGATGAGCGTAGGAACCAAAGAAATGGAAAATTGAGTTCTTGATTCTGTGACTTTTTCTGGTGTTATTTGGTCCAATTGTACAATAATGATTAGCCTCAACTATCTCTTCTATAATATGGGAAGGAAATTGACTTTCTCACAAGGTCACTGTAAATATGAAAAGCAATAGCGTGGTTAGAGCAAATAGGTATAATACCATTGCTCCATTTTCTATTTCATATGTTCAGAGCCAAGGTAAGATTAGCAAAGAGGTCAAGGCAACCTCTCTTAGAAAGACATAGACAGGATGAAAACTTGAATTTAATGTTATGCTAATAGGAGCTCTATGAATTAGCAGTCTCTTAAACTCAGCAATCCAAAGTGTCTACCTAGTCAACCAGCCTTAAACAAGCTGCAACTAGGAAGCAAAAAGACTGAATAAAGAAGTTGGAATATTAATATTCCCAGGGAGCAATAGAAAGTCATAGATTTTTTTTTTTACTGCTTGTGATAATCTGAATGTTTAAGTACAATAAATATCTGTTAAATTAACGATATGTAGAATATTAAAATCTTTTTAGGAATCCTTATAACAATATTTCAGAGAAGGCAATGGCACCTCACTCCAGTACTCTTGCCTGGAAAATCCCATGGATGGAGGAGCCTGNTTTTTTTTTTACTGCTTGTGATAATCTGAATGTTTAAGTACAATAAATATCTGTTAAATTAACGATATGTAGAATATTAAAATCTTTTTAGGAATCCTTATAACAATATTTCAGAGAAGGCAATGGCACCTCACTCCAGTACTCTTGCCTGGAAAATCCCATGGATGGAGGAGCCTGGTAGGCTTCAGTCCATGGGGTCGTGAAGAGTCGGACATGACTGAACGACTTACCTTTCACTTTTCACTTTCATGCACTGGAGAAGGAAATGGCAACAACTCCAGTGTTCTTGCCTGGAGAATCCCAGGGACCGGGGAGCCTTGTGGGGTGCCATTTATGGGGTCACGTAGAGTTGGACACGACTGAAGTGACTTAGCAGCAGCATAACAATATTTACCCAGCTTATAAAATCACTTTGGTATTTTCTTCCAATTTTAATTGGAGGAAATATCTAGCTTCTACCCAGGAGAAGGTCTAAACTGAATTATAGAACACCTTGAGACTTTTGAACCAATTTGATGTGATATTTCATCACTACCAAAGTAGTTAAAATTACATTGTTTTGGGAAGAAGCAAAATCCAAAAGAGATCTAAGCATTTAGCTCGTGAAGGAATGAAGATTATATTAATTGAAGTTGGTATTATGGGCACATTTAGTGAAAATTGCAAATAATTTCCTTAGAGCAGGGAAGATTTCCTGTGACTGGATTTCCTCCTAAAGTTAGATTTATTTATTCCTTAATCCAACTAGCTATTAGTGACAATCATCCAGGTTCTAAGCACAGAACTGGAAGCCCTTGGCACATTAAAAAAAAGTAGATGATGATACTTGGGACCTCTTGCTCTTTTAATACAATGGGTCCTAAGTTCTATATGGGCTTCCTTGGTGGCTCAGTGGTAAACAATCCGGCTGCCAATGCAGGAAACATGGGTTCAATCCCTGAGTCAGGAAGATCCCCCAGAGAAGGAAATGGCAATACCCGAGTGGATATTCTTACCTGGGAAATCCCATGGACAGAGGAGCCTGGGGGGCTACAGTTTATGGGTTCTCAAAAGAGTTGAACATGACAGTGACACACAACAGGAACAATAAGCTCTTATGCATAAGAATCACCAGGGTAGCTGTTAAAAATGCACATTTCTTGGGCATACCATAGAAATTCTGATTCATGACACTGGGGCTAAAAATCTTCATCAGTCACTCCAGATTATCCAAAGGAAGATCGACTGAGAACTGCACTATGAAGCACATTATTTTCCAGCTAGAACCTCTAAGGTAGTTGGAAAAGTAAAAAATATACATTTCAGAAGGTCAAGGGTATGGAATGACAAATCAGGATGTTGGATGCCAAGGCAGAGACAGGCAATCAGAATTTGCTGCTTTTGAAGGCAGATGATCCTGACATTTGCTGGGAAGCTGTGATTACAGGTAACTAGAACTAGACAAATAAACAGTCCCAATTAGAACATACAATAATGCCACAAGTCAGGACAAAGCCAATAATTGAGACTAAGCAGAAAGCCTCAGGAACCCAGGGCAATCAGGAATTACAGACTAAAAAACAAAAACAAACAAACAAAAAAAAACCTACAATAAGTTCCTTACATATGAAAGAGTTCTGTTCTGAAACTGTAAGTCCAACAAAGTTAGCCTAGGTACTGTAGAAACAGCTAACAGACACTGGCTGAGTTAGTAAAGAATCCATCCATAATGCGGGAGACCTGGGTTCTTTCCCTGGGTTGGGAAGATCCCCTGGAGGAGGAAACACCTACCCACTCCCATTCTGTCCTGGAGAATTCCATGGACTGTGTAGTTCATGGGGTCATGAAGAGTTGGACACGACTGAGCTTCTTTCATTTTTTTCACTGTAGAAATAAAGAGATGGTTTGGGTGGTACCCAGAAGTTCCTTACAGGCTTCCCATTGGGAAAGAAAGCAGTTCCATGGGGATGCTTACAAATGGAAGTAGGGGAGTGGTGCCCAGGGGAACGTGAAGGGCTAAAGTGGAACCAGGAGAGCATGCCCACACTGGGAAAGCAAGAAGGGATGTCACCCAGCCAAGTGAAATACATATACTTCTCTGGTCTGAGCTGAACCCCCTTAGCGCAGGAATGGCCATTCATGGACTCAGCAACTGACCAGTAACCCAAGACAAACTGATAGACAGAGGTGACAGTGGAAAGTGATAAATAGCCATTTCTTTTAAACACACTGACTGATGATCCTCAAGACACTGGGAACACCAGACTCTTGGTGACTAGTCTTCTTGAAGGCATATTTCAACATTATGCATCAGTAACCTCATCTTTAAGGTAGGAGTAAGAATAAAACCTAACTCATCTAGTGGTAGTAAGTACTAATGATTTTAAAGGTAAGCCAGGCTTCTTGCCTAATCCACAGTTAGCACTCAAGGTAAATTATTAATATTATTAACCCTGTTCTGGGGTTTCCCTTAGGACCTGAACAATTAAAGGCCACATTTTGCCATGTTTGGGGCTTTTCTGGCACTTCTGTTAAAATTTTAGGTAGCTGTCAATTTCATTGGGAGATATATTTCTACCAAACAGTGCTAGAAATCTTGTGACATCATGTTGTTTGAATGTGGGTTGCACTCCTGCAACTTACCGTTTCTTAACCCCGTGTCTAGGGGTGCTTAGTGGCTGATGTTTGTTGAGCTCTTTTCCTGTGTTGGGCAGTCCAGTATTCAGTGACTTATATGAATTATCACAAATTTTCCTCATAAAAACTACTTGATTTTTCTTTTTTGGCCTGTGGGATCTTAGTTCCCAACCAGCAACTGACCCACAGTGTGGAGTCTTAAACACTGTGAAAATCAAAGTCGTTCAGTCATGTCTTGACTCTTTGAGACCCCATTGACTATACAGTCCATGGAATTCTGCAGGCCAGAATACTGGAGTGGGTAGCCATTCCCTTCTCCAGGGGATCTTGCCAACCCAGGGATTGCATCCAGGTCTCTCACACTGCAGGGGGAATCTTTACTAGCTGAGCCACTGGGGAAGCCCGAGGATACTGGAGTGGGTAGCCTATTCCTTCTCCAGCAGATCTTCCCAACCCAGGAATTGAACCAGGATCTCCTGCATTGCAGGCGGATTCTTTACCAGCTAAGCTACCAGGGAAGCCCCCTCCAGGAAATTCCCAAGAAACTACTTGAATTAAATACTACTATTACCTTCACTTTACAGACAAGATAACTGAGACTTAGAGAATTTTTAAAACTGTGTCCAACTTGCCAACTGCCTTGTTTTTGCATTAGTAGTATTTCCATGAAGATCCATCTTTACATCTCATTTTTCATCTACTTTTCTCTCTACCTATCAGTCACCATTGTCATCAACCACATATAAGCTTAATAGCTATAGCTTCAGTCACTTTGAGAAGATGTAACCTGATACTTTTAGTCCAAAGTCAAAAGCAGAGGGGAGGGAGGGGGAAGGATTATTGTCAAAGCGGAGTTAGAATCCCATCCTTTAATCGATCAGCTGTGGCCAAGAGACGTACGGAAATATGGCAGCTCTTTTGTTAATAGCAGGATGGAATGGAAGGAAGAACAGTTCCAAGAAAAAGGGTTTTTTTTCCTGAGAATAAGGGGTGTTGAATAGATTTAAAAAAAAGGTGTCCACTGTATCTATCTGGGCTAGGCATTTGCCACAACCTCACTGCATTTTTAATATTTTTACCTCCCATTTTAAATCATTGTCGGTGCAATAGAGATTTAGAAAATATACATATATTTATATTTTGCTTTGGGGACTTGCTTTTTTCTCATAGATTTCAATTCAATATTTTGGTTTGTTTCTTTAAAAATGTAAAAAAAAACCCAAACACATCCCACTCCATAAAATTGACAAAACAAAGCAATGAGGCAATGAGAACTGGACCTGAGACAGGCCTGTCTGGCCCTTTAAGAACTCTTCCAGTAGAGTTGGATAAGGGTAGCAGAGTTCAGTTCTCTCGAGAGGTGAGCTCTGCAGGTGTTCATAAGTAGTGATTACAGAGTCAGCCAAGGGCTTGATCCTTCGAGGGAAATCTTTTAGTTCTCCTAATTAGCTGCCCAGCCCTCTCCCCCTTCCTTCCATCAGTGAACTTTTCTTTGGTCTTAATTGCGTATGGGAAATGATTGCAACTATAATACAATAAACATTTATTAAATTAATCCGGTGAAGTCCAGTGGTAGAAGTAGTGTTCAGCAGCTCTGGACAATTTTATTTCTTCTATGTATAATGTAATGTTTGGCATGTAATCGGTCTACTTCTGCATATAGATGTGAGTTGGGGGCAGGAAGAAATCTGCCTGATCAAAATTCCATGTCAAAATTGGACACCTGACACCTGCCCCTCAGTTGGGAAAAACTTATTTAATAGAAGCAAGGATGCTTTCTTCCCCATCCAAAACTTAAAAAAAATTCAAATACGAAGAACTGGTGATGTTTTTTAAAAGTAAAAAATATGTGTAAATGCATGTTAAAAGGAACAATCTCTCTAATTGAAGTAATAGCTAATTCAATTTTTAGAGTAGTGTATATATTATAATTACTCAATGGCTTTAAAATAACTTGGCATTGTTTCTTCAGTAGAGGCATTAAGCTTAATTGCAGATGAGTCATTTCCTCAGCCCCAAGCAATTAATCAGTGTTTCTTAAACTTGCCTAAAATAGGATCCACTCGGGGCTTTTGCTAAACATATAGATTCCTGGGCCCACCCTAGACCAGTTGAATTAGACTTTCTAGGGAGAGCACGGTAGAAATCTGTACGTTCACTAAACATCCCAGGTAGAGCTTATTATCAGAGAACTTTGAGAAAGTTGGATTCCTGTGATGGTGGTATTAATTTTTTTTAATTACTGTTATACAGAGTGACCAGAATAGAGCTTTACCATTGGAAGAACTGGGACATTAGAAAGCACTCACAGATTACACGCCAACACATGTTCTGCTTTGTAAATACATCTTCCTGTTATTTGAAACAAAGACCATGGATTTACACATTTTCTCTTTACTCATTCAGTTCAGTTCAGTTCAGTCGCTCAGTCGTGTCCGACTCTTTGCGACCCCATGAATTGCAGCACGCCAGGCCTCCCTGTTCATCACCATCTCCTGGAGTTCACTCAGACTCACGTCCATTGAGTCGGTGATGCCACCCAGCCGTGTCATCCTCTGTTGTCCCCTTCTCCTCCTGCCCCCAATCCCTCCCAGCATCAGAGTCTTTTCCAATGAGTCAACCCTTCGCATGAGGTGGCCAAAGTACTGGAGTTTCAGCTTTAGCATTGTTCCTTCCAAAGAACACCCAGGACTGATCTCCTTCAGAATGGACTGGTTGGATCTCCTTGCAGTCCAAGGGACTCTCAAGAGTCTTCTCCAACACCACAGTTCAAAAGCATCAATTCTTCGGCGCTTAGCCTTCTTCACAGTCCAACTGTCACATCCATACANGGAGTTCACTCAGACTCACGTCCATTGAGTCGGTGATGCCACCCAGCCATGTCATCCTCTGTTGTCCCCTTCTCCTCCTGCCCCCAATCCCTCCCAGCATCAGAGTCTTTTCCAATGAGTCAACCCTTCGCATGAAGTGGTCAAAGTACTGGAATTTCAGCTTTAGCATCATTCCTTCCAAAGAAATCCCAGGGCTGATCTCCTTCAGAATGGACTGGTTGGATCTCCTTGCAGTCCAAGGGACTCTCAAGAGTCTTCTCCAACACCACAGTTCAAAAGCATCAATTCTTCGGCGCTTAGCCTTCTTCACAGTCCAACTGTCACATCCATACATGACCACAGGAAAAACCATAGCCTTGAGGTACTGCAGAAATGCTTATTGCTTCAACAATAAACCCAAGATTAAATTCATTACCACCTTGAAAAAAGAACACAAGGAGGAAGATACCTCCTATTGAACATTTTAGCATATATCAGATGCGATCCTGATAGTTGGTTTATAGAAGTTATTTCCCTTAATCTTAACAATTAACTGATGGGATAAACATTCATTTCCATTTTATAAATGCAAAAAACAAGGCTTGAAGAGGTTAAGCAATTTTCCCATGGTCACTCACTAAGCAAGAGGGAGAGGGATCAGATCTGTCAAGCACATGGTTTTACCACATATTAGCCTTTAGAATTTAAATTCCAAGTCAAGGAATTCAAATTCACTAGGCAGAATAATCACGGATTTGTGAACATTTCTTCTCCAAAGGTCAAAAAAAGGGGCACTTTTTTTCGTATTTGGGCTGAGACAAAGAGGGAGGAAAGGACAAATTTCAACAAGTCTGATTGCCTCTTCTAGAATAAGAAGCGTCTTTGCTCTTTGTAGTCAAAAATATCTATAGTTCTCTCCTAAAAATTAACTCTCTGAAGACAAATGAGAAAACTAATAAAATTGTAAATCTAGATATGCATTATGTAACTGGGAAACTGGATTTTATTCCCACTTATTCTCTTTCTTATTTCCCCATGCTGTTTATTCTGGTTGAAGTGGCTGCAGCCAGAAAGAGAAATTCCCCGTTTGGGCTTTCTTGTTTGAAAGATACTTTTTTTTAAAAAAGTGCTTGTTTTCTTAGACTTGGAAGCTGTTGAAAGGTGCCAGACAGATGGCCTTGGAGGCTGGGAAGGCTGTGTTTAGCTGCAGCGGAGGGCAGGTGTGGATGGGGCATCCCAGGCTGCCCACGCAGCCCAGCTTAGGAGCCCTCGCCCTCTTGGACGACAGTTAAGGAGGGAAGTTATGGAGGGAGGGAGTTAAGGAGGGAAGTTATGAGGACTCCTTGAAATAAAAGCAGACACTGTAAGTCAGCAGCACATTCCTTTGTTGTTGCTCTGTGGCCGATATCACAAGCTAACACCCTCCCATCCTGTCATTTTGAAAGCGAGTTGTTAAGGAGGATTTTGGAGGAGGTGGTATGGTAGAGGAATATAGGATGAAGAGAGAGAACAGGTGACAGATGGAGAGAACGGTGAAAACTAATCTGAACTCGACTTTTCATAGAAGGCTATCTGCATTTTGTGATATTTTTTCTTTTTTTTGTACAAGAGTTGCATCCAGAGTGCTGCAAGTGATTTCTAGAAGATAACTAGTCTTCCTCCAATTCAGCTCCCTTTAAATGACCAATTGGTGAAACAAGGCAGTGTTTCCCCAGTACCCTAGAGGGTACCAATACTTGAGAGTTCATTCAGAAAGCCTCAGTATTCACCTATTTTTCCTTCTTTACTACTGACTTATAATTTTTTCAAGGTGTTTTGATTTCTGCAGAGACATATCTGTTTATTAGGTTGGTGCAAAAGTAATTGCTGTTTTTGCATTGCTGAAATTTACTTTTGATATTGGGATAGATTCTAAATAAATGTGATTATGTTATATACCATTTTAATGCACATTTATCACTTTATATTTTTTGCTAATGATTATTACCTGCTGTTTGGTTTATATTTATTTTAGGCTATGGAAATGATGTTAGACAAAAAACAAATTTGAGTGATTTTCTTATTTGAGTTCAAAATGGGTTATAAGGCAGCAGAGACAACTTGCAATATCAGTACATTTGGTCCAGGAACTGCTAACAAACATACAGTGCAGTGGTGGTTCAAGAAGTTTTGCAAAGGAGATAGATGAGAGCCTTTAAGATGAGGAGTATAGTGGCTGGCCATCAGAAGTTGATAAAGACCAACTGAGAGCCATCATCAAAGCTGATCCTCTTACAACTACATAAGAAGTTGCTGAAGAACTCAATGCCAACCATTCTATAGTCATTAGGTATTTGAAGCAAATTGTAAAGGTGATAAACCTCGATAAGTGGGTGCCTCATGAACTGACTGCAAATCAAAAAAATATTGTCTTGAAGTGTCATATTAATGAATGAGGAAACAATCAATTGACTACAGAGTATCTGCACTGGAAGACTGGAGAAAATCAGCTAGACTACTGCAGAGACAAAGGTATGCCAAATGTGAAAGAATAGTTAAGGTATAGGTAGACCAATACACAGATAAGTTTCAGAAGAAGAATAAAAGAGAATGAAGGAAAGACAATATTTTAAAGATGATGTCTGAGAATTTTCTATAACTAAGAAAAATAAACCCATGAGCCTTCAAACTGAGGAAGCAAATCAAACCCAGAGCAGGATAAACAGACTCATTAGCACATAGACTCATGAGAGTAAAAATACAGAAAATCAAGACAAAGAAAAAAATGTTAAAAGAAACCAGAGAGAAAAAGCTGCAATATCAGTTTTTAAAACCTGGCAATTACAGTGACAGTAGGTTTCTCATCACAGCAGTAAAGGCTAGGAGAGAATGGAATAATATCTTCAAAATGAGGAGGGAGAAGAACTTCCATCCTAGCATAATATAAACCAAATAAACTACATTCAAGACTGAGAGCAAAAAAGACAATGTCGATAATTTTACCATTCACCAGCTTTCACTGAAAGAAACATTAAAAGAGTGTACTTCTGGAAAATGAAAAATTAATCCAGGAGAAAAAAGCAGCATGCTAAAAGCAAATAAATTGATAAGCACATTAGTAGTTTGAAATAAAGATTGTCTATGCTAGTAATACCACTACTACTGCAACTGCTACTACTAATGGCTAATGTGAATAAATAAGGAGGAATTAAAATAAAAGACAACATTAACATGGAAAGCAGGAGGGAGGAAATTTCAATCCAAGTGTTTTACAGTATATTTCTTTAAGGAAGAGGAGAGAGAAAAGGATTTACTTATTTTTTGTAAGAGCTTTATTAAGGTATGGTTAACCAACAATAAACTGTGCATAATTTGCTATGTTTAACAAATGTATATACCATGAAACCAGCACTGTAGTCTAGTTAATAAACACATTCACCACTCTCAAAAGTGTCCTCAGCACCTTTGGCATTCTCCCTGTCCTCCCTCTCCCAACACTTTGCTTTCTCCTTCTATAGATTAGTTTGCTTTTTCTAGAATTTTATTTAAATGGAATCATATAGTTTATACAATTTTTTTGTCAGCATAATATTTTTCAGCATAATTATTGTGAGACTCAACCACATTGCTTGTATCAATAGTTCATACTTTCACTGCCAATTAGTATTCTACAGTTTTGTTTATTCTCTCAAATATTGATGGATACTTGATTCCAGTTTTTGGTCATTACAAATAAAGCTCCTATGAATATTATGTAAAAGTTTTTGTTTGGACATATGCTTTCATATTTCTTGGGTAAAGACTCATGTGGAATGGCTCAATCTTATGGTAGGTGTATGTTTAAATTTTTAAGAAACACTGAACTGCTTTCCAAAGTGGTTACATCATTTTACAATCCCAGCAGCACTGGGTGAGAGTTCTAGATACTCTAAATTCTTGCCAACATTTGGTGTGACCTTAACATTTTTTGCCAGTCTGATAGGTATATAATGGTATTTCACTGTGGCTTTATTTGCATTCCCCTGATGAGGCATGATATTGAGCATCTTTTTATGTGTTTACTAGTCACAGATATATTTCTTTGTGTTAAGTGTCTGTTCAAATCTTTTTTTCTCCACTGTTTTCCATTTATTGAATTTTGAGAATTCTTTAGGTGTTCTGGGTACAAGTCTTTGATCAGATATGTAGTTAACTCATATTTTCTTTTAGTTTGCAGTATGTCTTTTGGTTCTGTTAACTGTATCTTTCAAAGAGTAGATGTTGCAATGTTCAATAAAGTACAACTTATCAACTCTTACTTGTTTATATATTTGCCTTACCCAAGGTACATAAAATATTTGCCTATATTTTCTCCTAGAAGTTATATAGTTTTAGGTTTTACACTTAGGTCTCTGATCTATTTTGAGTTGTTTTGCACATGGTGTGGGATATGTATTGAAGTTCTTTTTTGACATTTGGGTGTTGAATTCCTTCACAATCACTATTTCAACCATTTGTTGAAAAGTCTATCATTTCTGTACCAAATTGCCATTGTACTTTAGTAAAAAATCTGTTGTCAATGTATGTTTGGGCCTTTTTCTAGATTTTCTGTTCTATTCCATTGATCTATCTGCTTATCTTGATGCCAGTATCATACTCTCTTGATTACTGTTGCTTTATATTAAGTCTTGAAACCAGAGAGAGTTAGTCCTCCCATTTTTTCTTTTTTGTTGGTTTGTTTTTCAAAGTTGCCTTGGCTATCCTGCATGGATGATAAGTTGCTTCAGTAGTGTCGAGCTCTTTATGATCCTATGGACTATAGCCTGCCAGGGTCCTCTGTCCACGGGATTCGCCAGGCAAGAATACTGGAGTGAGTTTCCATGCTCTCCTCAGGGCATCTTCCAGACCCAGGGATTGAACTGCGTCTCCTGCATTGGCAGGAGAGTTCTTTACTACTAGTGCCATCTGGGAAGCACCCCTGGTTATCTTAAGTCCTTTATGGGTGTGTGCTAAGTCACTTCAGTCATGTCTGACTCTTTGTGACCCTATAGATTCTAGCCCACTAAGCTCTTCTGTCCTGAAGAAGGGGACTGAAGAGCACCAGGCGATTCTCCAGGAGAGAATGCTGAAGTGAGCTGCCTTGCCTCCTCCAGGGGATCTTCCCAACCTGGGAATCAAACCACATCTCTTAGGTCTCCTGCACTGGCAGTCGGGTTCTTTACCACTAGAGCCACAGGGGAAGCCCCAGGTCCTTTATATTTCCACATAAATCTTAGAAGTGGCTTGTCAATGTCTACAAAAGTGTCTGCTAGGATTTTATTTTTGAATACATTAAATTTATAGATCCATTGGGGAGAATTGCATCTTAAAATATTGAGTCTTCTGACCCATGTACACAATATACTGCAGTTTTTAGTGTACAAGCCTTGTACCTCTTTTGGCAGATTTATCTCAGGATACACAAAATTATATTACCTTATAGTAGAAATAAACATTCAAAAACTGTATTTTAAATTTAAGTTTTTGAAATTTAAAATACCATTTTAAATAACATAAATGGTATTTTAAATTTAAGTTTTTGAAAGTTTATTTCTACTACAAAATAATACAATTTTGTATATCCTGAAAACTTGGAAAACTCACATGTTAATTCTACTATTTTCTAGATTCTGTAAGAGTTTCTACATAGATCATGCCATTTGTGAGTAAAGACAGTTTACTTTTTTTTCAAACTGGATGCATTTTGGTTGTTTGTTTTCTACCCTGTTACACTGGCTAGACTTTCCCACGTATTGTTGAATTAAAATGGTGAAAAAGATATTCTTGCTTTATTTCTGATTTTAGGGAGAAAGCATTTCCTCTGTCACCATTAAGTAGTATGTATTGGCAGTAGGTTTTCTGTTGATGTCTTTTACCAAGGTGAATTAGTTTTTTTTTTCTGTTTCTAGTAAGCTGAAGGTTTTGATCAGGAGGGGTTGTTGGATTTTGTCAGATGATTGTCATCTATTGAGATGATCATGTGTGTTTTTTTTAGTCTGCTGGTATGGTAAATTATGTTGATTGCATTTTCAATGCAGAGTTCAGTTCAGTTCAGTTGCTCAGTCGTGTCCAACTCTTTGCAATCCCATGAATTGCAGCACGCCAGGCCTCCCTATCCATCACCAACTCCCGGAGTTCATTCAGACTCACGTCCATCGAGTCAGTGATGCCATCCAGCCATCTCATCCTCTGTCATCCCCTTCTCCTCCTGCCTCCAATCTCTCCCAGAATCAGTCTTTTCCAATGAGTTAACTCTTCGCATGAGGTGGCCAAAGTACTGGAGTTTCAGCTTTAGCATCATTCCTTCCATAGAAATCCCAGGGCTGATCTCCTTCAGAATGGACTGGTTGGATCTCNTGTCCGTCGGCTCTGGGGTCGGGGAGGGGTCCTGCGCCCTAGACTTCTCCGCGGTTAGAGCAGGGGTGGGGGAGGGGAGAGAGGCAAGAGGCTGAGGTCCCCCGCCCCCCGTCCTTTTCCTTTAAAAAGTGACACTTTGACCGAAGCTCTTTCAAGCGTTTGTGCTCCTGGAGCGGCTTGCACCGGTTTGGTGTAGCCCAATGTCCCTGCAGTCTCTCCATCGCTGGTCCAAGGAGACGGAACCTCTCCCAGGAGAGCGCTCCCTGACAGCCTGGCCGCGGATCCGGGGCTGAATGAACTTCAGCTGAAACGCTTCGAGGGTTGGGATGCCTCTCTCCGCGAGGAATCCGGGAGCTCTCTCACCGGGCGCCCTTCAGTTGCCTCCAGATTGTTTGTCTGCTTGTTTTCTTGGGTTTCACCTGGTTGCAGCCCTTTGTCTGGCGGAGTCCTCCTGTTCCGCTGGAAGGCCCGGGATGGGGTCCCCGCCTTGGTTAGTGTGCGGTTGGCTGCGCTCTCAGGGACCCAGCGGCAGGCCCAGCACAATGGGAAAACCGCATTCATGATGACTCGCCTGCCCTAGAAAGACTAGCTAAAAGCTGATGGTTTTTATGGAAAGCTTCGCTGTCACTGTTTCATAAGTACCCGGTGTTGGTGAGTTCTTGAAACAAGCTAATCCAGAGCTAGCCAGCATGATTTTATGAAGAGGTTTCCCCCAAACTTCCTGTGCCGTGAGCGTGAAGACCTTGACACCTGGGCTCACGGGGGTGTTGAAGTCGCTGCCCTCCCGCCGGGCAGGTGGTCTGTGGGTGGTCGAGGGTGACCGTGGTGGCAGCCATCGGCTGGGGGTGGGGAGGGCTGCCCGAGGAGGGGAAGGAGAGAGTCCCAGGGTACTGGAGTGTTGTGAAATGCGCTGGTAGGTTACCCTGAGTCTTTCCACGTGATGAAAAGACTTTCATGGCCCTCTCACTCTTCCAGGTGGAGCTCAGTGGGTGCTTGTTTGTTTCTGCTCCCAGTAAACCTAGGAGAGATCTCACGACCCCAGCAATTTCTAAAGGCAGGTCCTGGCTCCTAACAAAGGCAAACAGGTTATTTTCATCAACTCTGGAGCCTTGCGTTTTTCTCCGGCCATTGTTTTAGGGGTTCCATGAAGATATTAAGTACGTGCACTAGGGCCCTCCCCTCCCCTCCTCCTGAAATGGACAGTGGGTCCTGGTGAAGAAAGAATACCAGGCTGTAAGACAGCCTCTTTCTGAAAAGACTAGTACACTAATGACAGGGTAAGTCTTCACTGTTCTTTTAAGAATGAGGCCGGCTTTGATCAGCAGTGTTTCCATCTGTTGCTTGTTGATGTGTTTGTAGTGTGGTTTCACTGGGCCTGTTCTCCCTTCTTGCTATTGATAATCCTTCACTTAGTTGGAATCACAGACTAGAATTAGCAGCAGCCACGCTCTCTGGGGCTAAAATTAGAAAAGAAGGGAACTCTTCAGGCATATCCTACTTGTCTCATAAAAGATTCTGCAGTCTCTCCTGAGACTCCCACTTTAGCAGTTACTATAAGATGCCGCTTAATTACTCTTTAAGATAGCATTTTTATTTGGACCATTTGCCCCCTTGAGCTTTAATCATGCTTTACCAATACCTGTTGAACATTGTTCCTCTGAGGTGCCCAGAGGCACACCCAGTACATTTACCAGCCCTTCAAACACTATATAGTTAACTCTTTGAACGCTTCCTTTAAAAATAAATAAGTAAATGAGTGAAAGCTGCAGTGGCGCTTGCAGAATACAGCCCTGGTCCCTGGATGTGAAGGCAGATGGCAGTCGCTGCGGCTTCATTTACGCTCAGGATGCGTTTGGTGCCTTGTCAATTAATCATGAATTGAATAATGGATGCTCTTGATCTCCAGCTATAAATTGAAGGATAGGTTACTCCTGAGGTCTAGTTTGCTTGAAAACCCTTTCAGAGCCCATTGAGCGGCTCCACAGCTGGGGCCAATAAAGGCGTGAGGCAGAGCGCAGGTGGGGGAAGTGGTGATCCGGTCAGCTGCTCTGGCCCTCCATGCCGGCTGGGCTGCCGGGCACTCCCCACTCGCTGGTGGGCACCAGCGCCGTGGGGCGGAGGAAACAGTGGCTTTCTGTGAATGCAATTAAACTTGCCTCTGCCAGCTGCCTGTGGTATTCGCGAATGTTTTCCTAAGCAAGGCTGTTCCCTGCTTTATCTGCCCGCTGTGGTTTGCGGCCTGCGCAGCCCCTTCCTGGATGGTTGAGCTCTGATGTCATGCGTGCTCTCAGCCTCGCGGGTTTGGGGGCTCCCCCCTGGCGCCCGGGAAGCGGCCCGTCCGCTGCAGAACATTCCACTGCCGCGAGACCAAAGCCACCTCGTGATTTGCGGCTGGCATGACTTGGGGCTGCTTGGAGATGATTTAAAAGGAAGGTTATGGGCGCCTGAAGTATAGGGTAAAGAAAATGTATCCACATGGCTCCAGCTTGGACTTTTTTTTTTTCAGCGTGGAAATTGTTGGCTGAACTGGCTCACAGGATTTTCCCCATTTTTTGCTCTTTTATTGCTTAGAGCAAAAGAGTTATGTTGTCTGTTTCTTGTAGGCCTGACCTCAGCATTATTCCTGAAACGTGACAGTTTTCATGCTTCAGAAAGCAGGGGACGTAGGATTTCTCTGCTGGGCTCTTCACGGGCCGGAGACCATTGTCAGAGAAGAGGCTTGGCTCTCCCCGATGATGGGGGAGGCGCCCCGTGTCAAGTGTAGGGGGCTGTCAGGGGGGAAAGGGGCAGGTCCAGGCAGCCCCTGTGGCCCCGTGGGCCGGGCGGTCGCAGTGGCAGGACGCACGTTCCCTGGGGAGAGTGCAGAGCTGGCGCTGGCCCACCTGCCGAGGACGCCTCCCCTCGTGATCATCCGAGGGGCATGGATGCCCTTTCCAGGCTCCAGCAGCAGAGGGGTGGGGGCGTAGAGCCCTCGGAGGTCCATGTGTCATCCCCGGGGCCCGGCTGCCGTCTCCTGCCTCGCCTCTGTGCCCGACCACAGACCGGCAAGTAAGCCAGCTCTTGTGGCTGAGCTAGTTCCCAGCTCTGTCCAGTGTGAGCTTGGAGGAGCCAGTATCTGTTACCTAGCTTGGTGACTCACCCCCGACCTCTTCCAGGGTTCAGGGTAGAGGCTGTGGCCCAACAGTCCTCTACAGACCCCAAGCAGTGCCCCCAGCACCCAGCCTGGCCTGCAGAGGCGGGAGGGCTCTGGGAAAGCGCGCCCTGTCCCTGCGCAGTTCTGGATCTAGGTCAGGGGGCCATGACCCCGAGTCAGTGGAAGGCTGAGCTTCCTCCAAGTTGGTCTGTTTGAGTCTGTGCCTCGAGGGGCTTAAAGGAATGCTTGTGGAGGTCACATTAGTATGGTTTATGGGAAAAAACAACCAGAGCCCTGGCGAAACGTCAAGAAGGCAGCCGTGTGTGATGAGACTCAGACGACGGCGCTCACCCAGGGCCACCTTGGGCAAACCGCTTCGTGTTGATGGAGCAGTTCCTGACGTTGCCTCGTGTCCTTCACAGGTGTCCTTGCGTTTCCCCCACTCCAGGGCACGCAGAGTGTGGCCGGTCCAGTCTGGTCAGACATGGTGCGTCTAGCTTCAGACCTGGTGCTCCTTCCACGGCAGCAAGTGGACTCCATGACTCTTAACCTCCAGGGACTGCACTCTCCTTATTTGCAAAAATGAGACATTTGGCCTAGAATATAACAGTCCAGTCCAGTTTAAATTCTAGGTCTGGTGAATCACTGGCTGGAAGGGACTCTAAGAAGTCATTTAGTCATGGTGCTTGCTGCCAGCACGACTCTATTTTGAAAAGAAAATATGCCCCCCACCTCGCTTTATTGTTATTATTATTATTAACAATCCCAGAGCCAGAGAGTGTGAGTGCGTTCTGGAGAGAAGGGAGATGAGGGATGAGGGCCCAGCGTTGAGGCCCAGGGCTGTGTGTCCGGCCTCAGCAGACAGAGTCCCGTCCCGGGGGAGGAGGTGGAACAGGAGAGGCGAGTCCTGGACAGGCTCTGGGCCTGGGGGGCGTCCAGTGGGGAGAGCTCAGCAGGGGTCGTTGTGCCAAGAGGGAGAAAGAGCAGAGTGCCTCAGGAAAGACCCTCCAGTTCCCTCGGGGCTGGGGAGAGCCATGCCCGTGGCCTGGGGTCCGGGGGTCTGCTCAGAGACCGCACAGGCGTGCTGTTCGTCTGGGAGTGAGAGCTGGCCGCTCGCGCCCGCCCTCTGCGTGGGGCGGGGAGGACAGGCTGGTCTCTGCGACAGTGCCTGCTGGGCCTGCCTGGAGGAGCCCCAGCCCGTCCGCCTTCCCAGTGCCAGGTGGGTTCTGGTGGGCTTCCAAGGCTCAGGGTCATTGGAGGAACGACCAATTCAGTATCCTGTTCCCAAATTACTCAGCTGACTAGGTTGTCACTTTAGAAGACGTGTCCACCTCCCACTTTCTCCTGGTTTCTCTCCCGGGGATAGATGTTGGGAGAACAGGAGCAACTTTGGAGCCAGGAACCTGAGTGATGGCGACATCTCAACAGCTCAGTTACAGCTGAGCGCCTTGAGGCTCAGCTGCCCTGCTCCTCGGTGTCCCCGCCCTGAAGTGGGGAAGTGATAGCACCCCCTCCCGGGAAGTTCGGTGCTCCTGGGATCTGAGGGAGGAGCGGGGAGGACCGTCCACGTCTGCGGAAGCAGCCCGGCGGCAGGTCTTGTCTTTGAGCTATGAGTCACGGAGATTTCTTTTTTCTCTGCCTTAATTCCATTCACAGGCCCACCTCGGGATGATGGTAGTTTTTCCGTTCTTTGCTACGTGTCAGGCACATAATCACATCTAATCCTCACAAAAATACCATGAAGTGCATCTGTTACCCCCATTTTATTACGTGGAAATGATGTTCTAATGAGGATAAGCATTTTGCCTAAGATCACGGGCTAATAAACAGCAGAGGGAAAACGGAAACCCGGGCAGCCCACCCCGTCCCCTGCAAAGACCCGGGGCCTTCCCTGCTGGGCACAGCCCCGCCCTCGTGTTCCCGCAGTGGCTGGTCGGCTGGACAGGCCCCTCCTCTCCGCAGCTGCCCGACCACAGCCTCCTGCACCCTCCGAGCCCCAGCTGGCTCCTTGGCCTTGCCGTGCTCCCTTCCACTGGGTCTCCTCTCCCCTCCTCCCCTCCCAGAACCAGAGGACCCCCTGCAGGACTGCGCAACTGGCCTCCAAGCCCAGATCAGGCCCCCACCCCCACTGCACGTGTCCTGTTTTTGCTTCCTTGGAAGGAAAATTTTTAGCATGCTATTAAACACAGATGCCATGTTCCCCCAGGGCCCACAGAAGGTGACTTTTCAGGCTGAGGAGGGAGGACCTGGTAGGCCCTCTAGACCATGACCTTACTTTACAGATGCGGAAATGGGGGCCCAGAAAGGTTAACTGCTTGTCCCCAAGCCCAGCTCTAGGCCAGGGCTGATTCCGANCGCGGCGGCGGCCGGGAGCCGGGCCCCGGGCCCCGGGGCCCCACACCAGGCGGTGCAGCTGACCCCCGCCCTCCACCCCTTCTCCCTGCGCCGGGAGCGAATCCCCGGTCCCCAGAGGGAGGCGCCCGCTTCGCTTATTGTGGCCTCCCTTGGCCTCCCCTCGGTCCTCCTCCGATCTCCCCGCGCCAAGCCTTCTTGGGGTCCCGGAGTGGGGCACGGGGCTGGGGGTTGACTGACTGGCCGGCCCCGAACCCATTGTCTGGCGGGAGAGGCACCTCGCGGCGCGTGTGTCGGGGAGGTGCGGCGTGGGCGTGAAGGGAAGGTGGCGCGGGCTTGGAGGAGGGGGTGGCTGGCCGCTAAGGCTTTTTGTTTAAGAAAAAAACTCCCCTTAAAGCCCGAGTCCTCGAGAACCATCCAGCGGGCGCCCAGCCGGGGCCCTGCGGGGTTCGGGGCTGACGGGCGCAAGTGGCGGGTTGAAGGCGAACTTGGAGGCGGACGTCTGGCTTGGCGGAGGGGAGCTCCCCCAAAAGGGAAAGAGAAGGAAACCCGCGGCGGTGCGGTGTCCCCGTCCCTAAGCGAGGAGGGGGGCATCTGAAACCGGCGCGAGAGAAGCTTCGCCTCGGCGCGTTCCTTTTCGCCTTAAATGTTAAAACAAACCACAAAAATGTGCAGTTTTGCGGGGACGTGTTGCAAGCTGTCCTGACTCTAGGGATCCCTCCTCTCCCCTCCCCAAATCTCCGACTCCCTCCCGGAATCCGCTTCTCCTAGCTTTCCAGTTTTGTAAATCTGAGACACTTGAAGACTCTCTTCTGCCTTTCCTTGCTGGGTGTAAGTTTCTGGGCCCCTCCCAGCCTGAGCCTGTCAGTGCTGTGAGCTCACGAGGGTGTGGCGGTCCCCCCCTCGCTCCAGCCGGCGTCTGGACCGCAGTTAGTCCCCAGACTTCGACTTTTGCTGTCTCAGCCTCTCTTGAGGGGTGTTGGGAGGGAAACATAAGATTCGACGCGTTCTTAATACTTGCACTCGTACAGTTGCCTTTTCCTAGCTAGTTACCTGTGCATTCTACACTAGTAGGCAGCAAGAGAAACTTGTGCTTAAGACAATCGAATTTCGCGTCTGCATACGGGGTTTGGGCATGTAACCTCCCAACTTTGGGGACTGACCAGAGTCTGAAGAACACTGGGACGTTTAAAAAGACTTTCTTCATGCCCTTGAAAAGGACTGGTTTAATATGGGGACTGTTCTGGATGGCAGATTAGCTTTGTGCTCTTTGGAAAAAGAGCCCAGGAGCTTTTTCACACCACCTGGAAACTCCGGCGTGGCAGTCTCGAGATAGATGAGGCTGCCTGTCTTGCACTCCGTGGTCTGAGATCTCACACAGCTGCTCCCATTGTTGTACAGAATGAAATATTCTGAAATGGAACTGCATGGGCTTAATTACTTTTGAAGGCAGCCTGGGTGCAAACTTGACTTGTCTTTCCAGGGACAAACCTTTTTGGTTCAAAATCCTCTTCCTACCAGACTACATGGTTCTTACCTCCTGGCCTTGGGTGTTCTGTCTTTCCCTCCATGCTGTGCTGGGTGTGTGTGTGTGTGCGGGTTGTGTGTGCTCGCTGTATGTGTGTGTACACTTAAAGTGGGAGGGCCAGTGATGCAGGCAAACCAGATAACAACAATAATGCAATTAAGTTCTCAACTGGGATAGCATGTTTTGCATGAGCTTTGAGTTATCCTGCTGATTAGTGACACATGGTATGAATTACCCTTTAGGAAAATAATGTCCCATCATTAATATGGTGGATCTGTGTTACTGTTAAATCTAGAAGGCACAAATTTAGTGTATAGAAATTCATGTTTCTACATCACAAGCTCTTTGGAACAGTGGTTACTGTGTAGCTTCTTTTACTCTGTGTCATACACAAGCACTGGATGCAGTTCCTTTCTTTAACTGTTTATAATATTTTATACCTTTCAAAACAAACGAACAACAAAACCCAAAAATACCAGGCTGACCTTAGTCGGGTTCAGACAAAGCTTTTGGGAAAGTATCCCTTGGGGACCCTCTTGTTAGGGATGCACTTGGACCATTGATGTGGTATGTAACTCTCCCTAGTCAGCTCCAACTGCTCTTCGGAAATCTGTACGGGGAGTTAAAAGGAATCCTTTTTGTGGGCTGACAGAAGTACAGAGTTCTGGTGACTTCTCTTGTCAGTTTTTTTCTAAAGGTGTCCATGTGATGCTCTCAACTGTGCTTTTTCTTCATGAATTACTTAACAAATCAGCTCAAACCATTTAATTCTGGAGATCAAGCTTGAAGGACAGGTTATAGGTTGTAATGTTCAAAGCATGTGTATGGAGGAATTCTCTGCCTTCACACATGGGAATCCTTTGGGCATTATTGATACTAGTTTTATTTCCTATATGATAAAGATCATGTAAGTTTTGGGGAGGAAAACGGGATAGTAATACTGTATAGAAAAGTACAAATACCTCATTGTAAATTTGGCTTACAGCAGTGATTGACATGGAAAGTAATTCCTCTCATCCCACCTGCTGCTGCTGCTAAGTCACTTCAGTCGTCCCACTCTGTGTGACCGCATAGACGGCAGCCCACCAGGCTCCCCCGTCCCTGAGATTCTCCAGGCAAGGACACTGGAGTGGGTTGCCATTTCCTTCTCTAATACATGAAAGTGAAAAGTGAAAGTGAAGTTGCTCAGTCGTGTCTGACTGTTAGCGACCCCATGGACTGCAGCCCACCAGGCTTCTTGGTCCATGGGATTTTCCAGGCAAGAGTACTGGAGTGGGGTGCCATTGCCTTCTCCGCTCACCCCACCTAGCTCTAGAATATTTAAAGCACTGACGAAGAATAAATAAAAATTTGAATAACAGAAGCCCATCTATTTATCAAAAATCTTGAGATACAACCTACTCAATGACTGCCCCTTCATCAGTCCATATAAGTTAAACTGTGTGTATCTAGAAAAATACTGGGCATGGATGGAAAGATGAGAGTGAAAGATTGCTGAATTAAGATCAGGGAAGGGATAGACTCTAAAAAGTTCTTTTAATAGGAAAAAAATGGAATTTTTGAATAGAGATTTCAGTTACTGAACTTCTGTAGTTAATGATTACAGCGGTAGTAAAAATTGGATCCAAATCTTGAGTTAAAATCCTCCTAAAGAATCTTATCCCTCCCTGAACCTGTGTTCATCGTTATTACAATGATAGTTATAAACCTTATATTTAAGGGAAAAGATTACTGACTCCTTTATACACTTAGCTGTTGACATCCTTGGACCTACCTGTCAGAGCTATAAGGTGATATACCTTTGTATGTGTACAGTGTTTCTGCTACACTCTTCCATGGAAGCGTTTCATAAATTATAAATTCAGTCATCTGTTTCAGTCTTTGTTCCTTTAAGGTATTTTGTATATATTTTGCATATTTTATGAGTAATATTGGCTGTGTTTTTGGGTCTCCCATATTTATGATTGTCCAAGTGACTGTTATATCTGTTAAAATTTGTCTAATTGTTGGGAATGCACGCACATAAATACTTCTATGACCTTTATTCTCAGAGATGATGCTCTGAAGGTGATTTTTGGGTGTGGTGGACAATTGATTGTCCAAGAATAACTCTTTGGACATTAGATGCTCCATATATTGTTCGCTGATTTTTGGCTTGCGGTCACTGTTTACAATTTAAAATGTAAGCCGCTCAATCCCTGTGTCTAGGAGCTGTCCTTTCTGAGTCTCAGAGGAAAGATAAATTGTAACCCTCCATCCCGGCTGCCATATCTGTGTGATAGCAGATGTCAGGCTGCTCTGCGAGCAGATTCAAAAACACAGGTTTGGAAGTGATGGCTTAGGGCTGTAGTATCTTACATTTAATACCGGGAACTACTTTGGTGTGTGATTAGTTTGAGTCAGTTTCCTTTTCGGTTTTTTCCTTGGCGCTGAGGTTGAGTGTGGTCACCGTACTTAGGAAGAAATGGGAACCTTTTCTGAACATCTGCTCTGAGTATGGCCTGTGCTTGCATGTTCTCACTGAATCCGCACAATGACTCCAGCTATAGGCAACATTAAAGATGAGGAACTAAGACTACTTAAGTTGACTGAAGTTACTTCAGTTATTAGATACTCAGTCTAGGACACCACTGAGCGACTTCACTTTCACTTTTCATTTTGCATTGGAGAAGGAAATGGCAACCCACTCCAGTGTTCTTGCCTGGAGAATCCCAGGGACGGGGGAGCCTGGTGGGCTGCCGTCTCTGGGGTCGCATACAGTCGGACACGACTGAAGCGACTTAGCAGCAGCAGCAGCTAGGATTTTTAACCCAGGTTTGAATCTCTACTCCCCGCCTCCCCACTCACCCCCAGTATTATATTATGCTTCCTTGGGCTTACAACTGGTAAGAAAGAACAAGAACAGAAAGGCCTGGAACTAGCAATAAAGCTGTTTAAAAAAAAAACCTTGAATCTGGTAAGTACAAGTTTCAAAACTATAAAGTTGGCAGCAATGTCTTTGAAGCGACCCAAGTGCAGTGTACTTAATGTTTCTCTTTAGATGTCATTCATTTTGGCATCTTCACTGTGCTATTCTGTCTTCAAGCATGGAGTTAAATATTGATTTGGTCCAAAAGTGTACTCTTCAGTTTTCCCTTTCAAGGCAGACTTGAACCGCCTTGTTTGGGAAGTCTGGACTTCCCAGATCAGCGGGGAGAGACAGCCTGTCAGTGCATGCACTCCAAATGTAATGACTTGTGAAAAGGACAAGGAAGGTCAGGTTTTAACATTTCAGTCTATTTCCCTCTGCAAGATGTTGTTCCTTTTCAACCACTTCCATGGAGAGCCTTTGCCATGAAGTCCACGGAGCAGATGGATGGGTAGGAGTGAAGTTAGGCCATCATCAGAGGCATGCTGATTTATTTTCTCGCTTTTCTCCTATTGAGACGGAAAAGGCAAGTGAGAAGGGGGTGGATGGAGTGTTGTTACGACCTATTCCAGGCAGTAACCTCTGAGTTGTTTTATTTTCCAGAGTGGGAATATACGTGTATGGTGGTACTTTTCATCATTATCAGGGTGCATTTCCAATAATTTTCTAATCTCTATAAAAACTGAAGATATATTTGGATTTCTACGGTAGGGTTGATCAAAAGCTTTTCTCTGACTTATAAATGCTTGGCTCCATTGGGAGACTGGCAGCTGCGTTAAACTGATGAAATGCAGAGGGGAGAGGGTATGTTTGCCCTTAAACCCTTCAGTGATAAGAATTACTTGCACGTGTGGCCTTTCATTTAGCAAAGAGCATTGGCCCCAGGAGTGGCAGATGTAGTTTCTAGAATCATCATCTCCTGCACCAACTTGGGCGAGTGATCTTTCCTGTGATCCTTGGTTTTTCTCCTCTGTAAATGGGAATACCGTTTGACACAACTGTTAGGATAGTTATGAGATTTTTGAACTATAGCTCTTGGAAGTGTAAAATTTCTGAAACATTATATTGTGAGCCATTAGCCGACTTCCCGTTGATGTTTTGTGTAGAAAAGAGTGAGCTGTAGTCTGTGTTGTCTGGAGAGTAGCATTTCCATGGTGGATGACTGAAAGTCACATAAGCATAAAGAAAAGTGTTGTAATATTTAGAGTTGTCAAAAGTTGGAGAAGGAGCTTTCCAATTAGCGTTGCTAAGACAGAAGCTATATGAAAAATGCTGATAATTGGAAAGTCTTCCTGAGCCCAGGATCCAGCTAGTGAATGGCCTGCATGGTCCCTTTCCTGGGGCAGGTCTGCTAACTGCAAGTGTTGGAAATAGAATTATAGCATCCAAGACTGGGGAAGGGTCTCCATGGAGGCTCCTCCTGGGCTCAGAAGCAAAAAAGTAGTGTAGGTTCATGCTTGTTTCTGGAAATTCATTCAATTTTATAAAATCTGTGGCCTGGAGATCTTGGTCTTCATGAACTGTGCTCTTTTCATGCTTAGGGTTTGGGGAGTAAGGACAGGTGAAGTGGGCTCCCTGGTCCTTGTATCTGAGCAAGTAACAGATAAAAAGTGGCTAACTAAAGAGGCACTGAGGCCAGATGGTTGTGTCTCCTTTGCAAGAGAGTGCTAGTTACCTGGACTCTTTTTAGAAAGCCAGTGAATCCCTGTAAAAGCACAGACTGGAACTGCTTAGGAGGAAAGGTGGGTTCCCAGCTATGCGGCTGCTTTGCAGCCCCCATCCTGTAGAGAGGCTCTTTGTCTCTGGAGTGGGGACCTTTCCTAGCTTCTTCAATTGTAAGAAGTCTATCCATAGACTTTGGGGTTCCTGGTCTCTACAGAGAGAGGCTCCTGCATCCTCTTGGTTCTCACCTACCTGAACAGTATAGTGAAGTGAAGTAGCCCAGTCGTGTCCGACTCTTTGTGACCCTGTGGACTATAACCTACCAGGCTCTTCCCCCCATGGGATTCTCCAGGCAACACTACTGGAGTGGGTTGCCATTTCCTTCTCCAGGGGATCTTCCCAAGCGCCCAACCTGAACAGTATATGTCTTGTCTTTCTGTTAAGATGGTGTCTGCTCAGGGTGATCTTCCCACTCCTTCCCAGTCACCCCATCCTCTTTTCCCTGCCAGCTGCCCTTCCAGCACAACACCATGGACTATGCTGTTTCCGGTGGATGTGCTATAATTTGGATGGGATGTCTGAGGAAGAGCTGGAGGGTCAGAGAGCTATTTCCTGAACTGTGGGTCAACTGAGGTCCACAAATGTGGACTAGGATGGCTTAAAATTGGAAAACACCAAGTCCCTACTTGGAAATATGGTGGTATTTGTTGCAGACAGAAGAGTCCTTTCTTTTCATACTCTTAAACTGACCAAGGAAACATGCCCAGTGGCATTGAAGCTCATGGTGGGCACCTCGTCACAAACTTTCCATAGTTTCTAGGGCACGCCAAAACTGTTTCCCTGGACACATCATCATCACTCTTGTGCCACGTGGAACTGACTTCAGTGACTCTTCTTTCACATGTAACCTTTGTCAACTTTTCTTGTTTGCTGAAGAAGCTTTGTTGCTTGATAAGCTGCTGTATCCATTGCCCCAGAAGCTGAAAGCTTTGAGGTGTCTAGTCCTTGCTGTCTCCAGGCGAACCTCCCTTGACTGACTTCTGTATGGTAGGTGGTGCCCCAGACTTGGTTTATCCTTAAATCTTGTTGGCTTTAGGAAAGGTGTCAAGTCGTTCACATGTTGGCTCCATGTCTGGTCCTGGTCAGTCACCTCTCTCAGGTCCTGCCTTTAGTTGAGGCTTTGCTCAGGAACCTGCCCTCTCTTTCTTGGTGTTTCTTTAGGCTGAATACTTTATTTAAAGTAAGTGACAAAGGGATTGACAAGCCAAAGTGGTGCTTTTCAAACTTGGCTATATAAACTGGAACCCTCAAAAAGACAGATACCCGGGTCCCACCCACAGAGATTCTGATCAGTTCCTCTGGAGTGTGACTTGGGTGTCAGAATTTTTAAAGTTCCTTAGATGTGAGTGTGCAGCCGTGGTTGAGAGGCACGTGCCAGAGTAGTTTTTCTCCTCTCCCTCCCTGCCCCAGAGACCAAGCATAAGTGTTAAAACCACAGTGAAAATCTAGAGAAATTAGGCAAAGTTGAGGAGGGTTAAAAAAAAAAGCTCCTAAAGATACTTGATTCAACTGAAAGCACCAAGATGAGAAATATAGAAGAGATGGGTCAAAGCCTATTGAATATTAGATTTATTTAACTATGCATTTAAGAAATGGCTGTCAAATAATCATAATGATAATTTGCAGAGAAAGTTCTATACATTCTAGCTTAAGAGTGAACAGTGACCCTGAGGTTTACTACTGGGATAGAACAATCAATAAATCAATTGTATTTTTGCTTAGCCTTTATTCTCAAGCCTAATTTTTTGTTGGTTCAGTGCAGGCTTTTTGCTTTGATCTCTGGTTTTACCACTTACAAAGACTTGATGAGCTTGGCTTCCTGGAGTGAAATTCAAATACACTTCTGAAATGTAAACAAAGTTCATTTATTAAGACTCCTATAATCAAGGCAAATTGGCATGGTTATATGAGCAATTAGCTTTGAGAATAGAAAGATAAATAGGATGCTAGGTCAAGAATGAGCCGATTGTTCTCAGTGTAAGACTCTAGTTATTCCTTTAATAGTTATAAGCAAATAGACATTCCCCTTATTCTTAATCTTTAGCGTTTGTGGTTTGGGGTTAGGGAGACAACATACGTGGTTTTCTCAGCTGAAAGGATAGAAGCAATTATTGGCTCATTTTCATCTGGAAATATAAATCTTTCTAGCAGATGAAGCTTTCTAGTATTTGGGAGAGGGCAAAAGAAGGCATGGATTTAGATGGGAATATTAAAGAATAACGGAATTTTATTTTGGTGGAGAAGGTAAGATGATTTTTACAGTGGCAAAAAAGATTGAAAATAATCTCATCTGCCTTCAGTGAACAGGGATCTTAGTGTGTGTGTGTAGGAGGAAGCCTTAGGATAACCAGGAGAAGCTAGATAGAACATATTGGACCTGCTCCGTGGCACCATTGCTCTATGAATTAAGTACCACTTAATATTTGTGGAAAGTGGGGAAACCTGCATGGAAAGGTGATGAATGTGTGAAATATTTTGTAGCTTTGTAGGTCACTTTGAGTTCTTAACCCTTTCAGTCCCCAGTATGTTCAGCCTCTGCTTCTTCTAGGGAAGCTTTTCCTCTTTAGTGACAGTCTTGCTCAATGAGGATTCTTTCCCCAAGGACTTCTGCCTGATGAACCTAGGAAGTCAGTTCAGGCCAGATGTCTTCAGACCAGGATGCTATAAACTTGAAACTGGTGATTTTCCAGGCGTGACCCAAGATCATCCTTCTATTGCCCACTAATGAGGCCATCTAGATGTGAACCCTGGCAGACTTAGAACTGTGTGGCCTCCTGGGTGTGGGACCATTCAGCTTCTCCAGTGTCCTTTCACTGTAGAAGTTTTGAGTCTCAGGATAGGCTTTTTGGAAAGCATTTATTTGGATGAGAAATCTTCAGATCATCTGAGAATTTACCGGGTCTCAGTCTTCATTTAATGGAGTAATTTTTTTAACATTGGACAGCTGTATTTTATTTCACCAGTAATTGTCAGAAATTTCATTAACTTTGCTATAAATTTTTTTGTTGTTGTTCTTTGGGATGGTATCTCCTAATCATCTATTGGCGAGTAACGTACAAACGGAAATGGGCCTTTTTCATCAGTGTACAGACTGATGGATTTTCACAGTGAAGGCAACGCTGTAACCAGCTTCAGAAATCAGAGTTGCGGTCTCCCTGTTTGTCTTCACGTAAGGTTTGACTTGGCTCCTTGCCTCCCCAGCCGCAGTTGCTCACCTGAACTTACTTTCAGGGTAGCCAGACTTACATGGAAGAAAATAGGCCACAGGATTGTGCCTTGTGGTCTGATTCTAAATGGCTCTAACCGTGAGGTTTCTACCACTTCCTTTGAGAGATTTCTTCAGTTCAATCAGACCTCACCATTAGGAGATATTGACATTACGACATCTTACTACTGCTTTCAGTTACATCATCATCGATAACCATAACGGTATTTTTAATTTTTTTGCTAGATATCTCTGGCTTTCATAATACTGAGAAAAAATACTTTGATTTGTGTTTCTAGAATAAAGCAAGAATGGGGGTGGGATTTCCACAGTGACAACAAGCATGTGCCTTTTGGGGTTTCAATACGTGGAATAGGCATTTGCAAATACAGGTTTCGTGTATTCGCTTTGAAGCCTAAGTTTCAGCCTTTAGGTTTTTGCCATCATGATGACTGTTTTGAAATATTAACAATGTAGGATTAATGCTAAAATATATTTAAAAATATAAGGTTGTAGATCTCCTCGTTTGGTTCAGTTTTCTCGTCGGAACCCTGTTCTGTTACTTGAGCCGCTGATCCAGTCTGAGAAGCTCTTTGGCCTCGTCCGTTGTCAGTGGTTCACCCTCTGTCCTCTCTACCTTCTGTAGCCCTGCTCCCCACCCACGCCTGCTTTCTCACTGAAGCCTTTCGCAGTCTGGCCTCACAGCTCAGTCAGCAAAAAATCTGCCTGCAGTGCAAGAGACCCAGGTTCAATTCCTGGGTTGGGAAGATACCCTGGAAGAAGGAAGTGGCCACCCACTCCAGTATTCTTGCCTGGAGAACTCCGTGGACAGAGGAGCCTGGCGAGCTACAGTCCTTGGGATTGCAAGAATCGGACACGACTTGGCGACTAAAACCACCATATTCTGGCCAGACCCATCTTCTCTCCTGTTTCCTTAGTACACCCTGACGTGGACTTTATGTCTGCTCATAGAGCAGGCTTGTACTTTCCCGCCGCTGTGTCTTTCCTCACGTGATTTTCTTGCGCATGATGTACTCCCTTTGCTTATTTGCTTCCTTAAAATTATATCTGGCCTTCAAGGTTCTTCTGAAATCCCATCTCTTTCTCGTGTCCTTATAGATCCAGCATCAACTTGGGGGAGGTGGGAAAAACAACTCCTTTCTTTGATCTCTTTATAGTGTGATTTATTTCTTTTACTTATGAGGCCTGGGATTAAGTATCACCTTGTGTGAGATGTGCCTGTAAAATAAGGGGTGCTTTTATATGTAGCTTTGTAGCTACTCATTACCCTGTTGGCCATCTGTTTGTGTCCCTGTTTTATTTGCGAACTTGCACTGTGGGCTCCTGGAAGCCAAGGATCACATCTTACAGGTCCTGGCAGTTTCTCCTTGTCCAGCGCAGTGCGTGGCCCAGGGAAAGGTCTTAGCAGATAATTACTGACTTGATCAGAGAACCACGCCTGCTGAAACAGGCCTGGGAATTGAGTAGCTGCTCCAAGAACCTATCTAAGTGGCCCTTCTGGGCTGATTGCTAATTGCACATAACTTGCTTTTGTGTTGAAATGACACTTGTTGCAGCTTCTCACTCATCTTGGTACTCCCCATAGCACTTGACTGTAGTAGATGCCCAGGAACACTAAGCATTCAGAGATGATAAGTTGGCAACATGCTTTTGCCTGACTCCTTACGGAAAACTGGTGAATTAGAAGAGGTGGAAGGCAGTGGAAATGACCAAAGGAGGTCCGTGGTTTTTCACTGCTGCGAAGCCAGATGGGTGTGTCATGACGAGCTGTCATCGAGTGAGTGGTGGAACTGTACTGTGGGGCTTTCCTTAAGCAAAATGTCCTTCATGGTATTCCCTTTGTTTTTGGGAGTCGGGCAGGTTTCAGTGAGCAGCATTCCTTAGCGTAGCATTTTAGTGCTTTGTTGTTTGTGAAGTATTTGCAAATAATCGTGATTCTAAGAGTTCTTAATCCATGAGGGCCTGAAGGTATGTGGCTTGAAGTTACTGAAGAAGGTGGAGAGGTTGGTGAGCTCATCCTAGGTCCTCCATCACTAAAACTCCAGGGGCATTCCAGGGTCAAATAAGATGCTGTTTATGTTTTCTGTGCTTTATACGCCTATCTTTAATGCTCTTGGCAGCCCTCAGAGGGAGATATTCTCTTCTTTTTACAAATGAGGCAGTGAGGCTCAGAGTGATAAGGTGGCTGCTTCCTAAGGATGGAGCATGATTTGAATCCAGGCCTGTCTGATGAGAGAACGTGCTCATTTCTACTGTATCACACTATGTGTATTTTCAAGTTATAAGAAGATCCTAAATGTTGGCCTCTTATTTTTCATTCTTCGTGTACCCTCTAGACTAAATTCACTCACATAGAAGCTGTCCCTTGAGTGTATGAGTCTTGCATCAATATAGTGATAGATGTTCTGGGCTCTGAGGGTTGAGAGGCTGATGTATTAATTGCTCAGTTGTGTCCCCAGGACTCTTTGTGACCACACAAACTGTAGCCCTCCAGGCTTCTCTGTCTATGGGATTCTCCAAGCAAGAATGCTACAGTGGATTGCCATTCCTTTCTCCTGAGATCTTCCCAACCCAGGGATCAAACCTGGGTCTTCCGCATTGCGGACAGATTCTTTACCATTTGAGCTACAGGGAAGTCCTGTGGGTTGAGAGGGAAAGCATCATTTCTATATTTTGAGTGTTCAGAAACAGTGTCCTTGGAATAGGAAGTGGAGCGATGCTAGCTTGGTCCCAACCACTGCTAGACTACACTTTTTATTCTACATTGTGCAGTTTTGCTCACACGTCACTGCTTAAGAAGGGTTTACACCTTAATTAGACAGTCTGGAAGTGTTTATGGAACACTTGCTATGTGCTAGGCAATGTTGTGGGTTCTAGAGGATGTGGAGCTGCATGAGGCCCAACAATTGTCTGCCTTCAAGGAGCTTAGGTTCCAGCAGTGGGAAGGGGTGGTGGGGGCAGCCAGACGTGAAAGGGGTACATCAGGCATGCTGGCATGCGTGCTCAGCCGTGTCTGACTCTCTGTGTGACCCATGGCCGGTAGCCCGCCAGGCTCCTCTGTCCATGGGATTCTCCAGGCAAGACTACTGGAGTGAGTTGCCATTTCCTTCTCCGGGGGTGTTCCTGACCCAGGGATTGAACCCAGATCTCCTATATCTCCTGCCTTGGCACGGATACATAAATGGACCTGAATTTCCAATGCTAGGAAGTGCCGTGAGGAGAATAAAATAGGTGTTGTGAGGTGGTTTCCTCGCATTTAAGATCTGACTGATGCATAATTACATGGGGACAGAAATCACAGTGGTAATTGCTTCTGGGGAGAGAGACTGAGGCACACGAACTTCCTAGAGTGATGAACAAGTTCTAGACTGGAGTGTTGGTTTTATAAATGTAACCTGTCAAAAATCATCAGATTGTACACTATAGATATGAATGTCACAGCATAAAATTGACTTTCATTAAAAAAAAAAANAGTGGCCACCCACTCCAGTATTCTTGCCTGGAGAACTCCGTGGACAGAGGAGCCTGGCGAGCTACAGTCCTTGGGATTGCAAGAATCGGACACGACTTGGCGACTAAAACCACCATATTCTGGCCAGACCCATCTTCTCTCCTGTTTCCTTAGTACACCCTGACGTGGACTTTATGTCTGCTCATAGAGCAGGCTTGTACTTTCCCGCCGCTGTGTCTTTCCTCACGTGATTTTCTTGCGCATGATGTACTCCCTTTGCTTATTTGCTTCCTTAAAATTATATCTGGCCTTCAAGGTTCTTCTGAAATCCCATCTCTTTCTCGTGTCCTTATAGATCCAGCATCAACTTGGGGGAGGTGGGAAAAACAACTCCTTTCTTTGATCTCTTTATAGTGTGATTTATTTCTTTTACTTATGAGGCCTGGGATTAAGTATCACCTTGTGTGAGATGTGCCTGTAAAATAAGGGGTGCTTTTATATGTAGCTTTGTAGCTACTCATTACCCTGTTGGCCATCTGTTTGTGTCCCTGTTTTATTTGCGAACTTGCACTGTGGGCTCCTGGAAGCCAAGGATCACATCTTACAGGTCCTGGCAGTTTCTCCTTGTCCAGCGCAGTGCGTGGCCCAGGGAAAGGTCTTAGCAGATAATTACTGACTTGATCAGAGAACCACGCCTGCTGAAACAGGCCTGGGAATTGAGTAGCTGCTCCAAGAACCTATCTAAGTGGCCCTTCTGGGCTGATTGCTAATTGCACATAACTTGCTTTTGTGTTGAAATGACACTTGTTGCAGCTTCTCACTCATCTTGGTACTCCCCATAGCACTTGACTGTAGTAGATGCCCAGGAACACTAAGCATTCAGAGATGATAAGTTGGCAACATGCTTTTGCCTGACTCCTTACGGAAAACTGGTGAATTAGAAGAGGTGGAAGGCAGTGGAAATGACCAAAGGAGGTCCGTGGTTTTTCACTGCTGCGAAGCCAGATGGGTGTGTCATGACGAGCTGTCATCGAGTGAGTGGTGGAACTGTACTGTGGGGCTTTCCTTAAGCAAAATGTCCTTCATGGTATTCCCTTTGTTTTTGGGAGTCGGGCAGGTTTCAGTGAGCAGCATTCCTTAGCGTAGCATTTTAGTGCTTTGTTGTTTGTGAAGTATTTGCAAATAATCGTGATTCTAAGAGTTCTTAATCCATGAGGGCCTGAAGGTATGTGGCTTGAAGTTACTGAAGAAGGTGGAGAGGTTGGTGAGCTCATCCTAGGTCCTCCATCACTAAAACTCCAGGGGCATTCCAGGGTCAAATAAGATGCTGTTTATGTTTTCTGTGCTTTATACGCCTATCTTTAATGCTCTTGGCAGCCCTCAGAGGGAGATATTCTCTTCTTTTTACAAATGAGGCAGTGAGGCTCAGAGTGATAAGGTGGCTGCTTCCTAAGGATGGAGCATGATTTGAATCCAGGCCTGTCTGATGAGAGAACGTGCTCATTTCTACTGTATCACACTATGTGTATTTTCAAGTTATAAGAAGATCCTAAATGTTGGCCTCTTATTTTTCATTCTTCGTGTACCCTCTAGACTAAATTCACTCACATAGAAGCTGTCCCTTGAGTGTATGAGTCTTGCATCAATATAGTGATAGATGTTCTGGGCTCTGAGGGTTGAGAGGCTGATGTATTAATTGCTCAGTTGTGTCCCCAGGACTCTTTGTGACCACACAAACTGTAGCCCTCCAGGCTTCTCTGTCTATGGGATTCTCCAAGCAAGAATGCTACAGTGGATTGCCATTCCTTTCTCCTGAGATCTTCCCAACCCAGGGATCAAACCTGGGTCTTCCGCATTGCGGACAGATTCTTTACCATTTGAGCTACAGGGAAGTCCTGTGGGTTGAGAGGGAAAGCATCATTTCTATATTTTGAGTGTTCAGAAACAGTGTCCTTGGAATAGGAAGTGGAGCGATGCTAGCTTGGTCCCAACCACTGCTAGACTACACTTTTTATTCTACATTGTGCAGTTTTGCTCACACGTCACTGCTTAAGAAGGGTTTACACCTTAATTAGACAGTCTGGAAGTGTTTATGGAACACTTGCTATGTGCTAGGCAATGTTGTGGGTTCTAGAGGATGTGGAGCTGCATGAGGCCCAACAATTGTCTGCCTTCAAGGAGCTTAGGTTCCAGCAGTGGGAAGGGGTGGTGGGGGCAGCCAGACGTGAAAGGGGTACATCAGGCATGCTGGCATGCGTGCTCAGCCGTGTCTGACTCTCTGTGTGACCCATGGCCGGTAGCCCGCCAGGCTCCTCTGTCCATGGGATTCTCCAGGCAAGACTACTGGAGTGAGTTGCCATTTCCTTCTCCGGGGGTGTTCCTGACCCAGGGATTGAACCCAGATCTCCTATATCTCCTGCCTTGGCACGGATACATAAATGGACCTGAATTTCCAATGCTAGGAAGTGCCGTGAGGAGAATAAAATAGGTGTTGTGAGGTGGTTTCCTCGCATTTAAGATCTGACTGATGCATAATTACATGGGGACAGAAATCACAGTGGTAATTGCTTCTGGGGAGAGAGACTGAGGCACACGAACTTCCTAGAGTGATGAACAAGTTCTAGACTGGAGTGTTGGTTTTATAAATGTAACCTGTCAAAAATCATCAGATTGTACACTATAGATATGAATGTCACAGCATAAAATTGACTTTCATTAAAAAAAAAAAATCTAAGATCTGACTGATGGGGATCAGGCAGGGATAAGCCCACCAGCAGGTGTAATTAGGGCTTGATTTGTCAAGCCCTAGGGCCAGGAGGGGTTCCTTGGACCCCGGGGCAGCCGAAGGGAACAGTGAGAGGAATGTCCTCAGTTCCTGTGGCTTCAGACTTGATGTGTGGGAAAACCTCCGGAAGGCTGGGCCTGGGACTGCAGGAGGCCGTTCCCTCTGCCATAGGGGAGCTGATCCTTGTGTTAATAATTGGCTCTGTCATCACAGCCCTCTGCCACTTGTTGAATTCAATAGATTTTTGAACAAATTGCAGTCTTGTCACTGTTCTGGACGCGTGAACATCTAGTTGGGGAATGGAGTATTTGATTAGTGTAGCAGTGCACTTCTCAGTAAAGGCCCTCTGAAGGGACCCAGTACTTGGAATGGCCCATTTTATCTACTCAAAGCCATGGGTTGAAATGCAGCTTTTTTTATTTTTTTAAGCTATTATTTGCTGCTAAGTTTGTTGCTCAGATCTTTCTTTTCTTTTTCTTTCTTTCCTTAAATTTTTTTGTACTTTTAAAGAGCATATGACAATTTTACATAGAGATTTGAATCAGAAGTTATAAGTAAGGTAAGTTGGTATAGTGGATTATCCCTGAAGTCCCTTAAGTGGCTCATCAGTGTAGTGTATGCCTGATTCTGGTAAACAGCCTTAGAAAGTAGTTCTCGGGTGTTTTAAAGTTTGAGACCTCTGAGCTTGACTGAAGGAGAAAAGTCCCTGTGCAGATGTCAGGTTCTTGCTATCCTTTGCCTCTCACACCTCCAGCAGTGACCAGACAGTGGGTGGGAATGCTGTGACCTCGTCCCGCGTTAGACTTACTCCATTCAGTACCCCACTAAACCTTTTAATACGTATCAGGGAAGTTGTTTCTTGTGAGGATTTTAAGGCAGCCTTCAAGTTAAATATGGGTTGGATACGTGAACAGCAGTACGATAAAGGTCACTGATCGTGCATTTCTTGGGCTTCCCCAGTGGCTCAGATGGTAAAGAATCTGCCTGCAGTGTAGGATACCCAGGTTCGACCCCTGTTGGGAAGATTCCCTGGAGGAGGGCGTGGCAACTCACTCCAGTATTCTTGTCTGGAGAATCCCATGGGCAGAGGAGCCTGGCGGGCTACGGGCCCTGGGCTCAAGTTAAGCGTGGCTGGGTGCATGAACAACAGGAGTAACAGTAAAGGGCACTGATGGAGTGTTTCTTTAATTTCTTCCGTCGACATGAAAGATGACCCAAGACGCCTGAAAGGTAGGGATTGCCCTGTTTCATCTAGGAGAAGCTCAGAATTCTAGAAGTGAAGGACCTTGCCTGAGGTCACACATTTCTAGGAGATTCTGGAGCTGAAAATCAATGGCTTTGCTAACTCTAAAGCCGTTTTCTCTCAATTATGAATATATAATACAAATATACATATAAACGTTGTGGTTCAGAGCAAATTGAAAACCCTGTGAGGATAAATTCAGTAACTCTTTAGTCTGTAGTAATTTTGTTGGTATATGCCCAGAACCGAGTGTAACTATATGTCCTTCAAAAAAGAAAATTGAAGATAAAATAAGAATTGAATGAATAAGCCACTGTCCACTGTTGAAATAGTAAAGGCCAAGTAAGCTTGTGATCAAATTGGCTTTTTTCTAGTAACAGTTGTCCTCTGAAGGCCTTCTGAAGGCTCTCTTTCAGACAACTGTCTCTGAACCTTTGTTTTTTTTACATCTCCCTAGTAAAATGGCTGTGTTGTTACAGCTTGCAGGCGTGGAATAAGCCTTTTGATCACCGCTCAGTGATAACCCACAGTCTTGGACTTCCTTGGGAGGCATTAACCCTATCATCTCGTATTAATCAGCTTGATGTGAGGTTGCTTATTTTTAATAAAACCCATGTCATTCCATTCATTTCATTCAACAAATGTTTTTAAAAAATTAATTTGTCTGTGCTAGGTCGTAGTTGCCGCACATGGGATTTTTAGTTGTGGCATGCGAATTCTTGGTTGCACCATGTGGGATCTAGTTGCCTGACCAGGAACTGAACCCAGGCCTCTGCGTTGGGAGCAGAGACTTAGCCGCTGAACCACCAGGGAAGTGCCTCAGCAAATGTTTTTGAGCGGTATCTGCTCCAAACTAGGCACTGTTAAAGCTTCGGGAGTTGGTGATAGACAGGGAAGCCTGATGTGCTGCAGTCCATGGGGTCAAGAGTTAGATACAACCGAGCGACTGAACTGCGGAGGCACTGTTGGCACTGTTAAGATGCTGTGACACAGAGGTGCGTAAAGCATCATCTCTACCTTTGAGGAGCTAGTTGGCTAGTGGCAGAGGTAGGCAGAAAATGGAAATATGGTGTTTTTAAAGTGTTTATCATATTTATGTGCTGTATATATAGTGGGCTCTGTAGAAGGGTATGTTAAGGTTAAAATCTGATAAATCTTGACAAGTTAATACATATGGCCTAAAGTTGTAACTCCACCCAGGGATTGAACCCGAGTCTCCTGCATTGGCAGGTGGATTCTTTACCACTGTACCACTGGAAACCCTGGTACCCTTTTAATCTGCCTTTATTATAAAGTGTTAATTTGAGGGAATAGCTGTGGACTCATCAAACAGGACTCCTGTGTATCTCATGGATGACTTTAGTGAAATCATTAAATGTGAAGAGCGAGGTCTGGTCCATTGTGTGAGGCCTCTGCTTGGGTATTTTATCCTGACTTTTTTTTGTCCTTTCTAGAAGAAAAAGCCTGTTGTTCAGGGCCTTAGGTTGTTCCATTTCAGAGCTAATGAAAGTGTTAACATCTTCATAATTGGAGCTGACGAGCACCATGCAATGTACGCAGTATGACCAATAGGCAGCTGGTTCACATGAGAAAATATACTCAAGGTCGTGACCATCTGGGCCTTAAAGAAACTGCGGTTGGTGTTTTGTTTGGCTCCAGCTTCAATCTGGGGTGGGCGGAGTCATTCGGACTTTATTCTGAATTCCAGTAGTGGCAGAAAAAAAAAAGGATTTATGTAACTGGTGTGTAGATGGCCTTCTGCTTGAGATAAGAGCATTGTCCAATAAAAGCTTCGTCCTTGTTTCAAATCAAGAATAGAGTGTCACCTGATTTGACCTAGGAAACAAAGTCATAAGTCACTACATGCTGCATTCCCCCAGTAACCCCTTGCTCTCTATTTTTTTTTCAGAAGAGTCCTTATTTGTTTGATTATCTTATCTACACAGTAAATCTTGCTGAATCAAAGCTTATGAAACCGAGCCCAGTCCCAAATCAGATCAGTATGCTACCAGCATCCTGAAGTGGGAGCCTAGAATTTTCTGAAGATGCTTTTATACACTTTTTTTCTTATTCACTTTCCAAGGAGGGAGTTTGTTCTTTTTCTTTCCACTGATAAATGTCACTTATGCCCTAAATTTTATGGTGGCATTTACTTTTTAAAGTTACTGAGATAAAAGAGTATTTGATAGAACTGTCAGACTAGTGTGATAACATGCTCTGTTCCCAGACCCCTGAGGGTTCTTAAATCTCATGAGCTGAAGCTGTGTGCATGTTTTTTCTTGGTGCCCTATTTCCATATCAAATAGCCTTCGTTTTTGGATTTTGGTAATGAAGGTATGAACCCAATCTGTCAGGCTTATTATGCCCTTTATTGTAGTCCTTAGTCAGCTTAGAATTGCACGAAAGGAAGTAATAAGCCAACTCTAAGAAGGTCCAGATGAAAAGGATTATAACATGGTACAGAAATATTAGCGTGCCCGCCCCAGCAGAGTGACTCATTCCTTTTGGAGTATCCATTTTGACAGCTTTTTTGAATCACGCACCAGTCACAATGTTGGTGTTTATGGCGGCGTTAGTGTTTTACCCTAACTTTCATAATGGTCACTGCCAAAAGGGAACAAAGAGGGGAATCGTAAATGAAACATAATAGCATCACAAACATTTATTTTTTTTCTTGAGCAGACGCAAAATTGGGAATTAGCTGATGTCTTTTCCATCACACCCCCCACCCCCACCCCCTGAGAAAACCACCACTTATCCCAAAGAAAATAAGACCCTGGTGGGTCATCCCCCGTCTTTGGCTGTTGTAACTGTGGTTCTTATACTAGTTTCCATTGAAGAGTTTCACTTCCCAAGCCCTCTCCACTAGAAATCATTCCTTTAGAGCTTAAGGGTTTTCTCCTGATGTCTTGGTGACTAAGCTTGCTTTGGGCTTGTTCCACCTTGGACTGCGAGTTGTCCCTCTGGGAAGAAACTCCTGTGCACTTCAAAGGAGCAGCGGATACACAGGGTGTATCCAGAAGTAAAACTTGGACCCTTTGTCTCTCGTCTTTTCATCTCTTTCTCTTAACCGGCATCCTTTTCTTCTGTGCAAACAGACCCTTGTAAGTTGTCGTCTGCCCTGCTGTTTAGTGGTTTGCATCCCTGCTGCAGATATATGCTGCAGTTTTATGCAGAAGTCTGCTTCCATGCAGTTTAGTGCCGTGCGGTGCGTGTGGGCTTTGCGGCCTGTGTCCTTCACGGTGGAGCTTCCCAGGTTCAGTGGGTAAAGAATCTGCCTGCTATGCAGGAGACCTGGGTTGGATCCCTGGGCTGGGAAGATCCCCTGAAGAAGGAAATGGAAACTCCATTATTCTTGCCTGGAGAATCCCCATGGACAGAGGAGGCCTGCGGTCTATAGTCTATAGGGTCACAAAGAGTCAGGAACGACCGAGTGCACACGCTTCACTATGAGAAATTGTTCTATGGATATGTTCTTTTTTTTTTTTTAAATTTAACTTTTTGTTTTGTATTGAGGTATAGCCGATTAATATGTTGTGATAGTTTCAAGTGAACAGCAAGGGACTCAGCCATATGGATACGTGTATCTGTTCTCCCCCAATCTTCCCTCCTCTCCAGGCTGCCATATAACATTGACCAGAGTTCCCTGTGCTGTGCAGTAGGTCCTTGTTGGTTATCCATTTTGAATACAGCAGTGTGTACATGTCCATTTCAAACTCCCTGACTATCCCTTCCTTGCTCCCCGGCCCTGCAACCACAAGTTCGTTCTGTAAGTCTGAGAGTCTCTTTCTGTTTTATACGTAAGTTCCTTTATATTATTTATTTTTAGATTCCATAGATAAGGGGTGTCTTACGGTATTTCTTTGAATTTTTCACTCCGAGTGACCGTCTCTGGGTCCATCCATGTTGCTGCAGATGGCATCATTTCATTCTTTTTAATGGTTGAGTAATATTTAATGGAAATGTTCTTGATGAAATAGACCTGACGTTAGAGAATAGTAGGATGAAATACCCACAGCCCTGTAGAAATACTGTCCAGGCTTCTCTGTCCTCTTCTTCCTTTCCTATTCAGAGGAAACCTATTCTGAATTGTCATGTATCCTTCCCCTATGGCTCAGTGGTAAAGAATCTGCCTGCAGTGCAGGAGACTCAGGAGATGCGGGTTTGATCTCTGGGTCAGGAAGACCTTGGAGGAGGACATGGCAACCCCCTCCAGTATTCTTGCCTGGAGAATCCCATGGACAAAGTTGGACACAACTGAGTAAGCATGCACTCCCTATGCACATTTGACAAAAGTAAAGTTTATAGAAATGGTTTCTTAAGTCATGTGTCCTTTCAGATCTTTGTGCATTTGGTTGGAGAAGTATTCACTTTGATGCATGTAGCTCTGGGTCAGTTAACTTTTGAGTCACATTCATTGGGTTCCATAAATCATTTACTGTTGGTCTTCATTGTTCATGGATTCTGGCTTTGCAAATTTGCCTGTTTGGTGAACAGTTGTTTATAGTCCCAAAGGCAGTACTTGGGGCACTTTTGTGGTCATTCATGGGTCACAGGGTGGTGAAAAATTTGAGTCACCCGATGAGCAGTTTTCCAGCCGAGGTTGAACAGGTGACTGTCTGCTTCTTGTTTCTGCTCTCTGTCAATGAGTGTCCTTTTGTACTTGGTTCAGTGACATTTTTCACATTTTTTGTGCTTTTTGCTGGTGATTTTGCTGTGTAAAATGGCCTCTAAATGGAGTGCTGAAGTGCAGTCTAGTGTTCCTGAGTGCAAGCTGACAGAAACGTGCTTATGGAGAAAGTACGTGTGTTGGATAAGCTCTGTTCAGACATGACTTAGCTGTTGGGTTGAGTTCAATGGTAATGAATCAACAATATGTATTATAGTAACATTAAACAGAAATGCACATAACAGTTTTATGTATTGATATGACCAGAGGCTCAGAGAAACCTGACAAGTGGTGAGGTAGGACCTACCGGGGACCATCTTGGCTTTGGTATTGAATTTCTAAGCTGTCTTTGATTTAGGTGGAGGGATTCTTAATATCCAGATTTTTTTTTTTTATCACCATTTACAAAGATATTGAATAGTTTTGGAAGAAGGGGAAATTTTGTAGATTCTGTCTTACCCTATTTATTTGCTCAAGTGAGGATTCCCAGGTTGCGCCGATGGTAAAGAACTCAACTGCCAATGCAGGAAAGGTTAAGAGATGGGAATTCTATCCTTGGGTTGGGAAGATGCCCTGGGGGAGGGCATGGCAAGCAACTCCAGTATTCTTGCCTGGGAAATCCCATGGATAGAGGAGCCTGGCAGGCTGCAGTTTATGGGGTTGCAAAGAGTCAGACACGACTGAAGCGACTTAGCGTGTGTGTATGCACACGCACACACACATATACACACACGAAGTGCAATAATAATCTTTACCAGTTTTTGAGGACTTTATAGGGGTCAAACACTCCGAGTGCTCCAGGTGTATTTCTCAGAATAATCCTGTGTTATTTAAATAATTTACTTAGTAAATGGTTGAGGGTGATTTGAATTAGGCCACTCTGACGCCATAGCACATGTTCTGCTACTTTGTACTCTCTTGATGAAGATAGAAGGTGGGGTAGGGGTGAGGGCTAAGGGCTAAGTGTGTGTGGAGTAGATATCACTTGGAAGGTGCCATCCCTCAGTAATAAACTGTGGACTGTGACCCCAAAGCACTGCTTGTTGGAATGCCACTACTTGTGTTAATTTCTCATTATCAGATAGGAGAAACTGCAACCAAAACGTAGTAAAGGGAGTTCTGTAAGCTACCAATAGCATTATCATTCTTCAGATCTGGAGATCTCATTTGCTCCTAGGAAGGTGAATGAACTCTATGAGATTCACTTCTCAGTAAGGTGAATGAGCATGATTGATGTCATTTCTTAGAATCAGGGACTTTTTTCTTATTAATGAATCATCTATGTTTTTACCTTCTGAAAGTAAATCTTCATGGCTGAGCTTGAAAGAATTAAGTTTATTCTTTGAATCGTGGTCTCCTCATTCTTGAATGCAGCTGAAGGTACAATATTTTTCTGTTCATGGCCTAATGTGTACAAGTTGTGTAAATCCAAATAAAAAACAAGTTTCATAAAGTAATACTTTACTAAGTGGATTCTACTCATTTTTTAATACCATCATGTTCTTTTAAAACATGGGTGTCTTATTTTAGATGGAAAAGATCTGTTATATGATAACTAAATTCCAGGAATTGTTTGTAATATAATATTGAAGCAACCTGGTCAGATATCATTTAAATCCCTCAGCTCGTTAAAGCCCACACCAAAGAAATTGTTTACTCCTTAGATTTGATCTTCAGACTCTTCCTTAGGTCTTTGATGAGTTGCCAGTGTCTATTCCTTGTGGTTATGCTGAGATTGGAAACATTTGCTTTATAAAATTTTTGACTCCTTAATAACAGTGAAGGAGAATTAAGACTCAAGAGGGTATTGAGAAGAGGGCTTAATTTTAGCAGGTATCTTTGGTCTGTAGCCTCTTTTTTTTTTCCTAGAAGAACATCTGGAAAATACTACACTTACTCAGTGAAAGAAACTTTTTCATTCTGATAACTTGTGGTTTATGTCTCCTAGTTTTGCCTATGTGGTGGGAATAGGGATAATGATAACACAGTTGTGCAAAGTTTTGTTTGAAATTTAGCTTGATAGCTTCACTTAATTTTAAATCAGTGAAATGCTTCCACTAAAATAAAAATGAGAAACAAAAGCCACAGGGCAGGCTTTTGGGGTATCTGTGCTAAATTGTTAGTGAGCCATTTCTGAGGCTGTATTTTTGCTTTCTTCCGCATATACTTCTAAACTTGCTGATAACTATAGATAATTGTTCTCATTTATTAAGTCTGTGTTTCTATTCACATCTGCTCCTCTTCAATAGGAAAGTAGATCATAATGGAAGGTGGTTTGATACTTTGTATCTGTATGCCTTTACATTTGTAGACCTTTACAGGTAGCACCGTTCTCAACAAATCATTCACATTCCTGGGTTTATGTTTCTGATTTAGAGTTTAACTGTGAGGAGCAGAAAAGTAAACCCAGGGATTTTAATCCCACCTTGCCAGCCACATCCCTGAGATCTCCTGCATTTTAACTTCATCATCTGCAAATAGGGATAAATACTACTCTTACCATCTCAGAACATTGATGCAGGAAAAATCCTGCAAAGAGCTTTGGTAGAAGGAAGTTCTTTGATGCCTAATAATGTGAAAAGAGAAGTTACACTTGACTGCAAAGTCGTGTTACTGTAACATTACCAAATAGAACAGCAGTTTATATTCAACGTGACTGCTAAACACATTTAAAAGTAATTTTTTCTACTAATGCAAATAATATATTCTCAGATGGAGGATTGGGAAATGCAGTTTAGAAATAAATGTGGACGTTTCTAATTCCATTGCCCAGCGATAAGCACTGGTAACTATTTTGGTGTACGTATTTCCAGTATGGTTTGTTTTCTTGTGTGCAACTGTATCATGAACATCTTTAATTTGAATTTCTGAGTGCTTGCAAATTGTTACAGTGATGGGCATTTCACAGTTGAACTAGTTGCTTCTTGTTTGAGTCTCAGGATGGTCCGTCTCTTAAACTACACCTAGATGAATATCCATGTAGCTGAGTCTTAGCACACATTCTAAATCATTTCCTTAGGATGATGTTGGATACAGTTTAAAGAAGCAGTTCAGCGTGTTTAAAACAAAACAGGCGTTAGTAGAATTAGATTCGACTTTTTAACTTGCCACTCATTGTGTTTGTAATGTTTAAATCACTTTCTTTCCTTTAAATCTTTAAATCATTTTTCTTTCTTAGTCGCAGGTAAAATGAGTGAACTCCTGAAGGGGATTTTAATTCTGATTGCAATCATTTGGGATATTTTACAGCTAAGGAAACTAGAGCCAAAATGGACTGTAGTGTCTCTTCTAATGAATTCTATGTTTGGTTTTGGGTTTCTCACTCTTTTTTTTTTTTTGGTGATATAGCAGATACTGAGCAGCCTGTGATGCTTTAAGAGTCATGATCATTGATAATCATTGATGACAATTATTTGTGTCTGAAGCTGAGCCTATTCTGACTTCAGGAAGTCCCTTCATTGACAAAATTTCACTTACTAAGTTATTGCTTAGTTTACCATTGTTTCCTCTCAAAGTCAGTCCTGTCTGCTGATGAACGGAGGGATGAAGTGTGGGCAGTCTATACAGTGGAATACTAGGTGGGTGTATTGTAAAAAGAATCGATGTATTGATCATGCTGCAACATGGATGGACCTAGAAAATGCCATGCAGAGTCCAAGAAGTCAGCCACAAAAGACCACCTCTCATAGAAGGCCATTTTTTGTGAGTGCCCGTAAGAGGCAAATCCAGAGAGTCAGAAAGTGGATTAGTGGTTGCTTAGGGCTAGGCGAGGGGGTGACCCTAGGAAGGGGGTGTTATGGTGGGCCATAACTACAGGGGACAGAGTTTCTTGTGGAGGTGATAAAAAGCTCTAAAGTTGATTGTACTGAAGGTTGCAAATGCTTGAATATACTAGAAACTATTGAATTGTGTAATTTAAGTGGATGAATTGTACGGTGTGTGACTGATCTCAAAAAAGCTGTTACCAGAAACAGCGCGTGCATGCCCAAGTGCGCGCGCTCACACACACACACACAAAGTCCGCTTTTAAAAACCTTTTCAAGTTTCTGGGTGTTTGAATTTTAGCTAAATGGAAGTTGATGTTACCATTCTTATGTGTTATTTCCTTTCCTGAGAATCTGTTTGAATCTCAGTGTTGGAGGATGACTGAATTCATAAGGCTCTGCTCTTCCCATTTGGAATTTCTTTCGGAGCTTTTCCCAAGATACTAATCTCAACAGTTTCTCAGCTGTCAATCTTATTTCCCAGGATTTCTAAAGTACCTTGTAGGATATACTCCTTCTGGATGTTTCTGAAAAGTCAATTATTTTGATAGCCTCAACTGTGGTGTCTGATAGATGGTGCTGTTCATTAATTTTGCCATAACAGACCCCAGGTATTGTTGTTCAGTTGCTCAGTCATGTCTGACTCTTTGCGACCCCATGGACCGCAGCATGCCAGGCTTCCCTGTCCTTCACCATCTCCTGGAGTTTGCTCAGACTCATGTCCATTGAATCAGTGATGCCATCCAACCATCTTTTAATTTCATGGCTGCAGTCACTGTCCACAGTGATTTTTGGAGCCCAAGAAAGCATCTGTCACCATTTTCCACTCCCCCCGCACCCCCATCTCTTTGCCATGAAGTGATGGTACCAGATGCCATGATCTTATTTTTTTGAACATGGAGTTTTTAGCCAGCTTTTTCTCTCCTTTCTTTCATCCTCATCAGGAGACTCTTTAGTTCCTTTTTGCTTTCTGCCATTAGTGTGGTATTATTTACATATCTGAGGTTGTTGATATTTCTCCTTGCAATCTTGATTCCAGCTTGTGATTTATCCACCTTGGCATTTCACATGATGTACTCTGAATATAAGTTAAATGAGCAGGGTGAAAATATACAACCTTGACACACTCCTTTCCCAATTTGGAACCAGTCAGTTGTTCCATGTCCAGTTCTAACTGTTGCTATTAGACCTGCATACAGGTTTCTCAGGAGGCAGGTAAGGTGGTCTGATATTCTCATCTCTAAGAATTTTCCACAGTTTATTGTGATCCACACAGTCAAAAGCTTTAGTGTAGTCAGTGAAACAAAATAGATGTTTTTCTGGAATTCCCTTGGTTTTTTTTTTTATAATTCAACAGATGTTGGCAATTTGATCTTTGGTTCCTTTGCCTTTGCTAAATCCAGCTTGTATATCTGAAAGTTCTCAGTTCACATACTGTTGAAACCTAGCTTGAAAGATTTTGAGCATGACCTTGTTAGCATGTGACATGAGTACAACTGTGTGGTAGTTTGAACATTCTTTGGCATTCTCTTTGGGATTGGAATGAAAAGTGACCTTTTCCAGTCCCGTGGCCACTGCTGAGTTTTCCAAATTTCCTGGCATATTGAGTGCAGCACTTTAACAGCATCATCTTTGAGGATTTGAAAGAGCTCAACTGGAATTCCATCACCTCCACTAGCTTTGTTTGTAGTAATGCTTCCTAAGGCCCCCTTGACCTCGCTCTCCAGGATGTCTGGCTCCAGTTGAGTGACCATACCATCCTGGTTATCTGGATCATTAAGACAGCTTGGGGTTAATTCTTGATCTTTGTTGTTCTTAATGCTGTTTTGTTGGAATTCACAACTCTGGGTTTTCTGGGTTATTTGCCTGAGGGTATTAGTGAGTTGCTCATGAGGTAGTTGCCTGAGGAGCTTCAAATACTACGACTTTACTTGGGTACTTCTTCCATTTAGGTATATTAATCAGAGAAAAGTGAGTTTAGATAGGAAAGGCAGAAATAGGGGTAAAGAAATGGGCTTCCTTGGAAACTTAGACCATGTTTGTTCATTTTCCGTGAAAATTTCACATGCTTTTGAAGTTTCTGTGAATGCTTGTATGCTCAGTCCTGTTGACCCATGGACTGTAGCCCACCAGGCTCCTCTGTCTCCAGGATTTCACAGGCAAGAATACTGGAATGGGTTGCCACTTCCTTCTCTAGGCGAATCTTGCTGACCCAGGGATCAAACCCAAGACTCCTGCATTGGCAGGTGGATTCTTTTAACAGTGAGCCACCTGGGAAGCCCTTAGGAGTTTCTACCAGATCATAAGCATTAAGGCTAAAATTTAGTCAACAAACTTTGTTTTTCCTTACCAAATTTTACAGGATATGCATGGAGTTGCTAAGTAGATTTACCTAAGGGGTGAATGAAAGAGAATGTTGGCAGTTCTTTTCTAAGCCTCTCTTGTTCTGCCTTTGCGTGTCATGATAATGGCCAGAGAGCCAGACTTTTAAGCCAGAACATTAGTAAACAGAAAACATATCTTGAGAGGCAATCCACTACAACAAGAGCAAATCTGGCAGAATTTCTGAAGCAGTTGCATGATGAGTATTTCCAATAAATTAATCTATTTAGATATGTTTTGGGTACTTTTTCTGGTNTTTGCAAATAAAAATACAGGACATTCATTTAAAAATCTGAATTTTGAGTAAATACCAACTATTTGGTATTTAACTAGCTGTCCCTTATTTCATCTGGGTGATTTTATCAACTTTTAACAGAATGTCCTTGATATAACCTTGTCAGGGAAGTTAAATGACCAATTTAAGGTTGTCAAATTCAAACACCAATCTGTCTGTCTCAGGTTTGTGTCCTTTCAGTTCATCAGCTCCTCTCAAGATATAGAGGAACAGTATCTTGAAATTAAAATGAGAATCTGGCCAGGCGATGAAAATGTAAAGATTAGTATTAATGGACATGCAGTAAAGACATAATAGAAATTTAAAGCTTCATGTTTTTAAAGGCATCTGAAGAGTTCCTGGATATAAATTTCCCTAACCAACATGGCTTGACCCCTCTGATGCTGGTTGTGAGAGATGTGGACCTGTTTGAAAGGCTTGATATGTTAACGCTCTATAGACCTGTGGAGGTTCTCGCTGAGCTTCTCAGGCATCACGCGTGAGTATCATGTGGTTAGCCAGTACCCATGGAAGGGCATCTCTGCCATTGTTACTTACAAAGTCATTTGCAAACCTAGATATATAGATTGTTTATTTACATATGTATACTGTGGTGCTCACTCGCATCTGACTGTTTGCGACCCCATGGACTATAGCACACAAGGTTCCTCTGTCCATGGGATTTTCCAGGAAAAAATACTGGAGTGGATTGCCATTTCCTACTCCAAGGGATCTTCCTGACCCAAGGATCAAACCCGTGTCTCTTGTGTGTGGATTCTTTACCACTGTGCCACCCAGGAAGCCCCTTATACATGTATATATATAACATATATTATAAAATACTGTATGTATACAAAGATAAATATAATGTATATACATATATATATGAAATGCCCATGCATATTCATAAATGGGACTTCAAAGTTGCAAAGTAATGTACAGATATTAGAGGTTGCTATCTATTATTTTTATGATATTGGCCTTTTATTTTATTTGTTTAAATACTTTCTCTTTGTGGAGAAGGAAATGGCAACCCACTCCAGTGTTCTTGCCTGGAGAATCCCAGGGACAGGGAGCCTGGTGGGCTGCTGTCTATGGGGTCACACAGAGTTGAAGATGACTAAAGTGACTTAGCAGCATGATCTTACTGTGTGACTAGGACTCAAAATGCAGTGGAGAGGAGCTTTCACAGAAATGGTTGAACAAGCCAGCTGTAAAAGACATATGGGGACAATCAGGGGAAACCAGATGTGTTGTGGGTATTTGGTGATATAAATGATCCAATGATTAGTGATGATTGTTAATCTTGGTGAGACTCAAACTGCAGTCATCTAAGAAAATGTCTTCTAGTAGTTGAGACTGTTTTTTTGATATTCTTAATGAATTTCATCTAGGGATGAAATGTCATGAAGTCTGGGACCTACTTGAAACTATTTCAGCCACACACACACAAAATCGCTGAAGCAAATATCAGTGGATATTAATGATTGTTGGATCTGGGCAATGAGTAAACCAGAGTTCCATCACGGTATCCTATCTAATTTTATGTGCATTTGAAAATACTCATAATATTAAAAACAAAACAAGTAATCACAAATACCTCCCTTTATTATTAAAGTAGATTTAATTTTTTTTATTCCAAATACTAAGAGTATTTGAGGAACTTAAAAGTATCCAGAAGAGACATACCAATAAGTGATACCAGAGAGAGACAATAAGATTTAGGGCTAAGAGAAGGGAGTTGCATTTTACTTTACATATTTCTGTAGTGCTTGAATGTTTTTAGAATGTTACTTGGGTAAGTGAAAATTAAAGCAATACATGTGATACGTCAAAAAAATAAAAAAAATAAAAATAAATAAATACTTTCTCTTTGGTTGTTCCTGAGACTGTCAAATAATTCTTGAGTATGTAGCTCCTTACCCCCAAAAGATTATTAATTATTCCAGAAAACATTGTCAATTATCAAAAATAAATTATAGTAGTGATTTCCATTTATCTGAAAATTACATGTTGGGAATTCCCTGGCGGGCCAGTGGTTAAAACTCCAAGCTTTCAGTGCCAGGGGCAAGGTTCAATCCCTGGTTGAGGAACTAAGATCCTACATACCTCATCCTGAGGCCAAAAAAAATTACATGTCAACACGCTCTTTTAGGAGGAGGGAGATAAATCATTTTTTTAATTAGAGGGCTAATAAGCAGAAAGAAACTGCATTTCTTTCATGTCAGAAATGCAGTTTCCTAATGCTGTTGTTGGGGCTTCCCAAGTGGTACAGTGGTAAAGAATCCGCCTGCCAATAACAGGAGATGTAAGAGAAACGGGTTTGATCCCTGGGTCGGGAAGATCCCCTGGAGAAGAAATGGCAACACTCCAGTATTCTTGCCTGGGAAATCCCATGGGCTGAGGAGCCTGGCAGGTTACGGTCCAGGGGGTTGCAAAGAGTCAGACACGACTGAGCGACTGAGTGTGCAGGCACGCAGTGCTGCCCGTTACCTGTTTATCTTGTCATCAAAAAAGAAGAGATGGCCAGAGCTCTTCCTCAGTATTTCATATACATTTTGAGGGGGACTGAAAAAAGANGAAGTTGATGTTACCATTCTTATGTGTTATTTCCTTTCCTGAGAATCTGTTTGAATCTCAGTGTTGGAGGATGACTGAATTCATAAGGCTCTGCTCTTCCCATTTGGAATTTCTTTCGGAGCTTTTCCCAAGATACTAATCTCAACAGTTTCTCAGCTGTCAATCTTATTTCCCAGGATTTCTAAAGTACCTTGTAGGATATACTCCTTCTGGATGTTTCTGAAAAGTCAATTATTTTGATAGCCTCAACTGTGGTGTCTGATAGATGGTGCTGTTCATTAATTTTGCCATAACAGACCCCAGGTATTGTTGTTCAGTTGCTCAGTCATGTCTGACTCTTTGCGACCCCATGGACCGCAGCATGCCAGGCTTCCCTGTCCTTCACCATCTCCTGGAGTTTGCTCAGACTCATGTCCATTGAATCAGTGATGCCATCCAACCATCTTTTAATTTCATGGCTGCAGTCACTGTCCACAGTGATTTTTGGAGCCCAAGAAAGCATCTGTCACCATTTTCCACTCCCCCCGCACCCCCATCTCTTTGCCATGAAGTGATGGTACCAGATGCCATGATCTTATTTTTTTGAACATGGAGTTTTTAGCCAGCTTTTTCTCTCCTTTCTTTCATCCTCATCAGGAGACTCTTTAGTTCCTTTTTGCTTTCTGCCATTAGTGTGGTATTATTTACATATCTGAGGTTGTTGATATTTCTCCTTGCAATCTTGATTCCAGCTTGTGATTTATCCACCTTGGCATTTCACATGATGTACTCTGAATATAAGTTAAATGAGCAGGGTGAAAATATACAACCTTGACACACTCCTTTCCCAATTTGGAACCAGTCAGTTGTTCCATGTCCAGTTCTAACTGTTGCTATTAGACCTGCATACAGGTTTCTCAGGAGGCAGGTAAGGTGGTCTGATATTCTCATCTCTAAGAATTTTCCACAGTTTATTGTGATCCACACAGTCAAAAGCTTTAGTGTAGTCAGTGAAACAAAATAGATGTTTTTCTGGAATTCCCTTGGTTTTTTTTTTTATAATTCAACAGATGTTGGCAATTTGATCTTTGGTTCCTTTGCCTTTGCTAAATCCAGCTTGTATATCTGAAAGTTCTCAGTTCACATACTGTTGAAACCTAGCTTGAAAGATTTTGAGCATGACCTTGTTAGCATGTGACATGAGTACAACTGTGTGGTAGTTTGAACATTCTTTGGCATTCTCTTTGGGATTGGAATGAAAAGTGACCTTTTCCAGTCCCGTGGCCACTGCTGAGTTTTCCAAATTTCCTGGCATATTGAGTGCAGCACTTTAACAGCATCATCTTTGAGGATTTGAAAGAGCTCAACTGGAATTCCATCACCTCCACTAGCTTTGTTTGTAGTAATGCTTCCTAAGGCCCCCTTGACCTCGCTCTCCAGGATGTCTGGCTCCAGTTGAGTGACCATACCATCCTGGTTATCTGGATCATTAAGACAGCTTGGGGTTAATTCTTGATCTTTGTTGTTCTTAATGCTGTTTTGTTGGAATTCACAACTCTGGGTTTTCTGGGTTATTTGCCTGAGGGTATTAGTGAGTTGCTCATGAGGTAGTTGCCTGAGGAGCTTCAAATACTACGACTTTACTTGGGTACTTCTTCCATTTAGGTATATTAATCAGAGAAAAGTGAGTTTAGATAGGAAAGGCAGAAATAGGGGTAAAGAAATGGGCTTCCTTGGAAACTTAGACCATGTTTGTTCATTTTCCGTGAAAATTTCACATGCTTTTGAAGTTTCTGTGAATGCTTGTATGCTCAGTCCTGTTGACCCATGGACTGTAGCCCACCAGGCTCCTCTGTCTCCAGGATTTCACAGGCAAGAATACTGGAATGGGTTGCCACTTCCTTCTCTAGGCGAATCTTGCTGACCCAGGGATCAAACCCAAGACTCCTGCATTGGCAGGTGGATTCTTTTAACAGTGAGCCACCTGGGAAGCCCTTAGGAGTTTCTACCAGATCATAAGCATTAAGGCTAAAATTTAGTCAACAAACTTTGTTTTTCCTTACCAAATTTTACAGGATATGCATGGAGTTGCTAAGTAGATTTACCTAAGGGGTGAATGAAAGAGAATGTTGGCAGTTCTTTTCTAAGCCTCTCTTGTTCTGCCTTTGCGTGTCATGATAATGGCCAGAGAGCCAGACTTTTAAGCCAGAACATTAGTAAACAGAAAACATATCTTGAGAGGCAATCCACTACAACAAGAGCAAATCTGGCAGAATTTCTGAAGCAGTTGCATGATGAGTATTTCCAATAAATTAATCTATTTAGATATGTTTTGGGTACTTTTTCTGGTAAAATGGTCAATTGTGCAACTAGAGAAGACTAACTCAGATCTTGGAATTAGTGTGCAACTTTGATATTACATAAATGAGTTTCTTCATTGATATTTCTGTTTAGTCTCTGAAATAATAAATATAGCTTCATTTGAGAGAGTATTTTAGGACATTTGCTCACCTCATGCCTTCACAGTTGCAGGAGTCCCTGCTGCACCAGAACGGAAGAGGAGGAGAAAAAGAAAGTGTTTTAGTTGAACTGTTTTCCAGGCTGTTACTGAGAGTTCAGGCTCATCTCTTGTGATGAGTGACTTGGGAGGTTTTTGGGAGATTGAGATGTCTTATCTTCTCCTCCCATTTAGACCATCCTTCCTACAAACCCTCAATATTTTATTTAAGCTATAAGGGTTCAGAAAATTGTGAAATAAAATGAAGTACCAAATATTTTTGAAGACTTTTTCAGCCACGTATGGTATTATTGCGCACCTACTATGTAATGTGTGATTTATTCACCAGTAGGATTTATTGGGTGGCCATGGTGTGGCAGGCATTATCTTGGAGTATACAAGTGGTGGCAGTGGTGAAGAACCTATCTGCCAGTGCAGGCGATGTAAGAGACATGAGTTCGATCCCTGGGTTGGGGAGATCCTCTGGAGAAGGGCATGGCAACCCACTCCAGTATTCTTGCCTGGAGAATCGTGTGGACAGAGGAGCCTGGCAGGCTATGGTTCTTAGAGTAGAAAAGAGTCAGACTCAGCTGAAGCAATTTAGCACACACATACACAGAGATCAGAAGACAGAATTATTTATTCCAAATAATGTAATAAAACTAGGTGTTCAGTGGCAGTCCAAAGCTGGTGTATGTTCTTTGGGGGGGGGTAGAGATCAACAAGGAATTAGCAAAGAAGCTGAAGAAGAGTTAACTCTTCCATTGGAGAGGGGACGATGGCTTGGGGTTAAGGAATGTTGTCTGTGAGCAATCTTAGGATGGCTCAGAGTGGAAAAAGTCGGAGTTAGAAAGCCTAGTCACGAGTCTGCTGTCATAAAGAGGCAGTGAATGACTGGAGAGAGAGACCAGACAGGAGTCTGTGAGAGTCTGAGAGCTGGTGCCCAGGAAGAAAGGACTTAGATTCAAATTTGCTCTTACTTGGATCAGGGACTCCAATGGCTTTGTTAGGAAAACTGTGGTTCCTTAGCCCAAGAGAAGTCTATAGATATATCTACACATAAAAATTAACTTGCAGTCCCAGAAACCCATTCGTAGTGTGTCAGTGGTATGTGGATTCCAGGTTCAGAACCCTTGATCCATAGATAGTGGAGAGACGAGAATAACTCTACATTTCCTCGAGCCTGGGGATTTGGAAGATTATTGGTGCCGCCTGCAGGCTGGGCGCATGTGGTAGAGTATCTTGTGTCATAGAGGGGAAGGATAGATTGAGATTTTCCCTTTAGAATAAGAATAGCTTGCACTTGTCTCTGTTAAAATGTTTGTTGAGCATGTGCTCTGTGATGGAGACTGCCTCCCACTGGATTAAGCCAGACAGCACATGCTTGACAATGCAGGGTCTCGGCACACTGATGGTATAGTGGGCCCTGGTTTAAAATGCTCTGAGCAGTGGTTTTATTTTGCTTGTTTAGTTTAGGAGTTACACTCCTATTGTGTATTGTCAGTTTTAACTTTAGGAATTTAGTAGGCATTTGTGTTCTTCATCTTTGAAAACGTGGTTCATTGCTGGAGACTACTCAGAAAGAGGCTGGGAAAAAGAAAAATCATTATCGCATCTAAACAGGTCCTGTTTCTACACACTTCATGCCTTTGCATTCAAATGTGCCATATTTTAGTTGACAAAAGTCTTAAAGAATAATTTCCACATCTGAGGAGTCACTGGAGAATGCACTGCGATTTTGTAAGATAGGTTGGAAAGGGATTGTGAAATCAGTCTTCCAGGTATGTGAGGTCATCTTCTCTGGTTTCCCCTCGACCATGTTAAAACCACACCTCAGGGCTCCAGGAAGCTGACTCTGCAACCTGGTTCAAAGAGATTTTGTATTCTGCTTCTTCAACAGCTAGCTGCTTTGCAGTGTTGCTTGTGATTTCCATCTTCAAACTTGTTGATGAAGAGTTTACAGGGTCTGTTCCCTTTGTTTTGGCTTGCTGATTCACCCCAGTGGCTATAGCCTAAGTGGACTTTGATGACCCTGGTTCAACGGAATTGACAGGGTGAATTGTCACACCACTCTGGTCTTGCTCCTTGCTTCTCAGAGTCTGGTGCCAGGATTAGGAGCATCGGTATCACTTGAGAACTTGTTAGAACTCAAAGCAGATTCTCAGCTTCTGTTCCATCTGCATTTTAACACGATGCTGCAAGTGATTCATAATACACATTAGAGTTTGAGGCTTCCTGGACTAGTTTACCTACTGTACAGAAACCTGCACTCTTAGAGTCCTTTTGCTGAAGTTCAAGGATTCTTCCATTTATTTTCTACTCAGAAGTGATGGGGAAGATCTAGTTGGCATCTTTCATATATACATTTTTGTAGACTTAAAGATGACCTAGGTGCCTTTTTAGCTTTCAGTTTTTAAGCTTTAATAACTGAACTTTGTATAATCTCTTTCCTCATAGAGGAGCTTATCTTTTAGCCTGTTTTGCTTCTGGTTTCTGTTTCCTAGATGATTAAAAAAAATTTTTTCCCCCTGAAACGTATAAAGCACTCGTATCAGGGTCTGTTTGCTACTACGTCAGCAAAGTAACTCCTGATCCATGATTTTATGTTCCTGCTGTTAAGATTTAGGGATTTTTGGCTATATCTTTCATTTAATTTTGAAAGGTTATTTTTTAAGCAGTAACAAATAACAACTAATTCTTCCTTGAGGGAATTTCAAATCCCCAAAGTACTGGCTTCTCTTGTTTCTTAAAAATGGAGCAAGTTGACATGTGGTCTTTGGAATACCTTTGCATTGGAACTTGAGGCTTATTTTAAAATAAAGATGAAATTAATAAAAGGAGGGGAGGAAACTAGATTATAATCCAAAGCAGAAATACTGTTGAAAGTCGGTCACATGGGAAATGAAGAGTTTGCTGTCAGTGATAGTTTTATAAATTTTTGATTTGGGGATTCAAAGGAGAATTACTTGAAGAATTAACATCTTCCTCCTGATTTTTTTTATATCAGAGCTTTATCCACCTCTTTTTTATATAAAAAATTCAATTTCAGTGAAGGAAAAAAGTCATAAAATTGTCTGCACTGTTTTTTTTTTTTTGCTTTTGCTTCAGAAATATATCTAAATCTTTCCCTTTGTACGTTTTTAGTCTGGGCATCTTTGAATTTAGTTGTCACTCTAAATGAGATGCTCTTTAGTTTCCTGAAGTAACGTATCCAGTTGAGAAAGGGACCTTATTCTCGGTAAATATCTTACTATGATTCTTTGAATCATGCCTCTTTTTTCTGTTTGTTTGTTTTAAAGGATTTTATTTGTGGAGTTTCGTTATAAGAGCTGGAGGAACTGACATATTAAGGATTTATTTTATCATCTTGTCACAAAGGATCTAAGAGACAATGGTGGTTAATTCATTAATTGCTTCTTATTGCATTTCCTTAGGGTTGTAGGTTCAACATTCTTGTGGATGGGCTTCCCTGGTGGCTCAGCCAGTAAACAATCTGTCTACAAGGCAGAAGACCTGGGTTTGATCTCCGGGTCGGGAGGATTCCCTGGAGAAGGAAATGGCAACTCACTCCAGTATTCTTGCCTGGAGAATTCCTTGGACAGAGAAGCCTGGTGGGCCACAGTCCATAGGGTCACAAAGAGTTGGACATGAGTGAAGCGACTTAGTATGTAGGTTCCACATTACTTGCTGGATTGTAATGGAATGAGCCTGAAAGCTCTCTTTCTTAAGTCCAGATTACTACTTAAAAGGCCATGTGCCTGATTTGGCAAATAAGATATGGAGGTGCTTGCCATACAGTTAAATTACAGTCTCCTCACCTTAAGTGTGGCTTTCATTGTGCAGTAACGTCTACTTGCTTACGTTCTGCCTTTGATACTTCATTTTAGTGAGTTTGTTTGAAACCCTGTTAATCCTCAAAATTTGTAGGTTTAGGGAGACTGATGGGTGAAGGAGGTAGAAGTTTCGTTTGTGCAAACACTGAATGCTGATTGTCTAAATCACTGAGACGTGTAATTTAGCCTTCCATGACCAGACATGTACATAGATAACATGAAAGCATTTCTCTTTCCCTAGGCAAGCATATGGCGTCAGAGTTAGTGTGAAAGGATGCAAGAATGTGGAACCTCAAGGTTCTTAATGCTTTTGTGTTGCCATTGCCCGATTTTTTTTTTTTTGTAATATGAAGAAGCTTGGTTTTTAGGGACAGTATAAAAATCAACAAATCAACAACAAATGCTGGACTGTTTGTTGTTGGTTACTTATATGCATCTCCTTAGGTCTTTTTGATTTCTGTAGTTTTTTTGTTCATTTCTTTTTTTCTCTGAGTAAGAAGTAGAGGATGTAGCCTGAGGGGAAGAAGAGTAGATAGAGAAGCATTAAAAGTACACAGATTTGATTTAGTTAAAAGTTCAAGTGACTAAAGATGACTTGTAACTACTTACTTATGACCTCATATCCTTTCAAATGATATGAACTTTTAATAGCATTAGAATGGACTATATGATTGAAATGAATCAATTCAGAAATAATATCTAGCATCTGTTGATACCATGAGCAGAGTGGCTAGTAAATGCTAGTACCTGTGTTGGTCACTTAGAAATGATGTGTTCTTTGCAGAGAAGAGCTGATCAAGAAGTGATGCAGGTCACTTTGACTGGAAAGGACAAAAGTGAAAGTCATTTAAAAACAGAAGATGCTGTACTTGGGTTTCCTGAGGATTGAGTTAATAAAGGAAAAGTATATTAGGAATCTTGTTGTGTAACAAATTATGGCAAAGCCTAGAGGCTTAAAACAAGAGTAAACATTGACTATCTGAGTTTCTGTGGGTCAGGAATTTGGGTGGTTCTGCCTCAGGGCCTTTCATGAGGTGGTAATCCTATGAAGGAGCTTGGTTGGGGCTGGAGGATTCACTTCAAAGGTGTCTCACTGACATGGTTGGTAAGTTGCTGCTGCCTCTTGCCAGGAGGCCTCAGTGCTTCTTGGTGGAAAAAACACTTCCACTGACTGCTCACCTGCCCCCACAACATGGCAGCTGGATCACCCCCAGAGTAAGCAAGCTGTCTGAGACAGTGCCATGGAAACTGCAGTGTTTTTTATCCCCTAGCCTTGAAAGTCCTACAGTGTCACTTTCATGATATCCCATTGGTAACACAAATCAGCCCTGTGCCAAGGGCCTGGGATCACTGTGGGCTGTCTTGGAGGCTGGCAGAAGGATGGATGATTTTTTTTTTTAATCATAGATCCCTTTGTCCTTCGAATGGTGAGTCAGATAACACAAACAGCTTCTCTAAGCTTAGACATAAAATAGAGTATACAGGAGACCGGTTCTTAGTTCAGGGGGAGAAACCATACACCTTAGGCTAAGAATTTTTCTGTGGCTAATGGAAGAATTTCGGGTAATAAGAAAGCATGTACTTATTAGCACAAGTTACTAGCCTGTTAAATGTCTAAGCCCTAAGATTACTCTGCAGAGATGAACAATAGTTAGAGTTCTACCAGTGGAGAGTCTAATTGAGTATTGGAGGCAGATTTACGGTTTATAGTGTGTTCATTATATGGAAGATTCTTGTGGAAATCTGGTTAGTTGCCTGCCTTCAGGTAGCTTAAATTCTTACAGCATCCATTGTGAATTGATAGTTGTTCTCTTGAGAGTTAGTTGGAGCTTTTGGTTTTAGACTTCTAGCTTGGCATGGGGTCCTATGGGAGAAAGTTTATTACCACATCTGACAAAGGACCTGTGTTGGTGATGAGTCTCATCTCATGGATTTATTTTGGGGGTGCCTGCTACATGTTAGTGAAATTTTCATTGAATTGTGCTCACTCATTTGATAAAGATCTTGAATTCACCCATTGTGCTCTAACTTTGGCAGGATCTTTATGGCTGACCTTGCACTTTTGAGAACCTTGCAGTTTCCTCTGGGCAGTCCAGACTCTGGTCATTTAATACCAATTAAAGGCAAGGGTGGTTTCTCTCAATAGATTGTGATTAATTACAGTCCATATTCCAGTCATCTGAAACGGAGCTGCTTCCTCTAGTTTCACTGAAGACTATTTAGCTCCTTTTTTGGTGATTGTTGTTGGCTGATAAAACCTGAGAAAGTGGCAGATGCTTACTTGAGAAAAGGAAGAGTATCTTGATCTCAAGGAGTGGTGTCTGGGGATTAGGAGACGAGCTCTTTTCTTTCGTTATGATGTCTTCAGGCTGAGCTGGTTACATACAGGAGCACGGTAAGGTCAAATAGTTCTGAACCCGAGTCAGGGGCAGGGTTTTGGTTCCAACCTTGACACTGACTGTGTGACTTGGAATGGATGATATCATCTGTCTGCACAAGTTTTCAGATCCAGAAAATAAAGAATTTAAACTAAGTTACTGTTACTGCCCCCCTGCCTATAAAATTCTGTTTAAAATTGGCTAAATTTTATAAAACTAATCAAATCTAATTCTTCAACTTGAGGTTTTGAGACTCAGTCTTTTTAAAAAGAAGTTTTTTGGGCATTTAACGGTGATGGGAGAAATCTGGTCACTTATGACAGGTATAATTAGTGGGAAATTTTCTCCATGAACAGTTTGGGAGAGTTTGACTATACGCCAGAATGTGGATGAAAGGGTAGAACTGAGTTTGGCGTTTCTGAAGCACTTTAGTTCTGTGGAATTTTAAAGGAAATCCTTAGGTGGAGATGATTATTTTTATCCCAGAAATCTGGGATATGGGAGTCCCACCTAATTTACAAAGCAGGATTAATCCCTATAGTATATTTTTGTACTAAAAATCAGGGTAACATGATTGGATGAGGGTTTGAGAAATAGTCTAGGAAATATTCTTTGCATACAAAATAGTGGAATTTCCTAGATGTTGTGATTGGCTATGTGGACAGTGGGAACAAATATTTGAAAAAATGGTTCATCTCTATGATTCTGGAGATAGGCTTTACTTCAAGGTACTTTCCCCTTCGGGGTGATGTGCAGGGTAGAAAACATCTCAATTATGGGAATGAATAGTTCTTGAATGAAAAGTCTTAGTAACCGGTTTAGCATTTAACGAGACAGGCTGCAAAGGGGAATCCTTTCTCCTAAACTCTGAAAACTGGGATGAAGGACTAACCTCTGAGGCTGGGGCACTGTATTTTCCAAGTCCTCAAAGGGAGATTAACGATCCTGTTTGGCATATGGTTGAGGGTCTTGGTCATGAGGACCAGATAATATTTTTGCTACAAACATGTGTATTAACATTACTTTTTTGGTCTTTAGTACTCTGACATTCTTGATGAGATAATACCTTGACAGTTCCAGAAAACGGAGTGCAGATCTTGTGTCAGTTGTAAGTAAGCGTTTAGAAGATAGTGTTGTATCAGTGGGTTACTTCAGTCAAGGTGTTTGAAAAAGAGGTAGATAACTGGCATGAAAATGAGGTAGAAAACTGCAAAGTCTTTCGTGGCTTTACACTTATTCAGGCCTAACTCAGAATATTTGATCATGACAGACATAGACCAGAGGGGAGGGGCTGTGAGAATATGCTTTCCAGTGATTTTCTGTAGGAACCCCATCACTGCCAGTTGTTGAAACCCACTTTCCTTCCATTCGAATATGGATTTACATAAGGTAATTGGCTGTCACACCATCTTCTCATGGGCCTGTGATCCTGTGTGCTGATTATTCTTCTTTGCCCCCAGATTCATTCTCCATCTGCTCTGTGCACCCCTCCCCCCACCGGCTCACCATCATAGACTATATCATAGGGCCCCTTGCTCTCATGACCAGGTGGGTTTAGTCCCTGAAAGTCAGAGAGCAAGAGTGAGTTGCTAACATTTATCGTGCCCCACTCCCTGCTAGGTTGTTTTGCTTTTAGGCCGTGAGATGGTCACTGCCCTTCACTGTTGGAAAAGAACTAGAGCCATAGATTTTCATTTCACTGGTGGATGTGAGATGTTATTACAGTTATATGTAATATATATAATGTATATATGTGTGTGTGTATGTATGCATATATTTATATTGTTTTTCCAGTAAGTTAAGTCCCTGGAGGACTAAGTTTTATTACTTTCTAGTCCCTGGGTCAGGAAGATCCTCTGGAGAAGGCCATGGCAACTCACTGCAGTATTGCCATTCTTGCCAGGAGAATCCTATGGACAGAGAAGTGGCAGGCTACAGTCCATAGGGTCTCAAAGCGTGGGACATGGTGGAAGTGACTTAGCACACTTGCATGCCCAAGAATACTGCTACTTATTTTTGTTATAGAACCTTTATATGGAGGAAGAGTTTTGAGATCTTAGCTGTTTGCAGTTAATGAAGAAGCAGTATACTAGGTCTGGAGTACTGACAGATGTTGGAGGCCTGACACTGTGGGTCCTGTCCATCCTTCACTGGTGGTGAACTGTGGCTCCTCAGACTCTGAAGTAATGGGCAAAGGCCCTGGGGCAGGACCCCACATAACTAAATGCTCTTGCCTGAAGGTCGGGGGTTATAAGCACTAAGTTATATAAGATAGTGTGTGTGCTTAGAATGGGACTAGGTACAGAGCAAGTCTTCAGTGATGACAATGATCTGGTCCAGTCCATATTATTTCAGGTGAAAAACGATAGCTTGGGAATGTTGAGTGTAATTCAGACAAGGTTTTTCTGACACTCTTTTTGGAATTTGACTCTGTGCTATTGTTCAGTTGTTAAGTTGTGTCCGACTCTATGACCCCATGAACTGCAGTATGCCAAGCTTCCCTGTCCTCCACCATCTCCCAGAGTTTGCTCAGATTCATGTCTGTTGAGTTGGTAATGCCATCCAGCCATCTCACCCCTCTGTTGCCTCCTCCTCCTCCTTCCCTCAGTGTTTCCCAGCATCAGGGTCTTTTCCAGTGAGTTGGCTCTTTGCATCAGGTGGCCCAAGTATTGAAGCTTCAGCTTCAGCATCAGCCCTTCCAATGAAAATTCAGGATTGATTTCCTTTAGGATGGACTGGTTTGCTGTCCTTGCAGTCCAAGGGACTCTCAAGAGTCTACTCCAGTGCCGCAATTCAAAAGCATCAGTTCTTAGGCACTCAGCCTTCTTTATGGCCTGACTCTCATATCCGTACATGACTACTAGAAAAAAAACCATAGCTTTGACTATATGGACCTTTGTCGGTCAAGTGCTGTCTCTTCTTTTTAATATGCTGTCTAGCTTTATCATCTAAATTCATGTATACCTAGGGCTTGATTTCCTGATCCATCAGCTGCAGATGATTTTGCCTCTTCTTTGACTTTTGCATCTTTCAGGTTTCAATGAAAGGCAGTTTGAGAATTCTTAAGCTAAATTTAGGGGAGACGTCTTGAAAATATCATTTGATTTTCTCATTTTAATTAATAGTTTAAACACAGCTGGCCTGGGTTATATCCTGCGTGGCTCCTGTCATTGCTTTAGTTATGTTATCTTAGGAGTTTGTCTTTTAAAAATAACTTGGAGATATAATCCATGTACCATAAAATTTATTCTTTTAAAATACAGAATTAAGTGGTTTTTAGTATATTCAGAGTTGTGCAGCCATCACCAGTATTTGATGTTAGAACATTTTCATTACTCTGTTAAGAAATCCCTTACCAGCTGGCAGTCACTCTCTGCTTCCCCCTCCTCCTAGAAACTACTCTTCTACTTTGTCTTTTCAGCTCATTTTGGGTATTTCATATAAGTGGAATCACATAGTTTGGTGTTTTGCAACTTAGTGTGACATTTATAAGGTTCATAAGTGTTGTAGGCTGTTATCAGTGATTCATTCACTTTTAATGGCTGAATAACATTCCGTTGTATCACTGTACCCCATTTTATTTATCCACTCATCAGTTGATGGACATTTGTGTTGTTTCTACTTTTTGGCTGTTATGAATGATGCTTCTGTGAACATTCATGGGTTTGTGTTTGTGTGGACATGTGTTTTCATGGGAGTTTTCTTGCTTTGTTTCTAGCTGAGACTTCGAGGGCTGGAATGCTCTGGGCTCTGTATGTAGCTCTGGTACTCTCAGAAGAGAGGAGAGGGTTTCTCTGAAGTCTAATCCTCCATTGGGAATTCTACCTGGGGTCAGATAGGACTTGATGGAAAGAGCTTTGAGCCCGTATACCTGAGGAATGGAGAGTTCAGGTTCAGATGCATTGCGGCCTTGGGTGATCAGCCTGCCAGCTGCTTGATCTGCAGGGGAAGAGTGATACTACCACTGAAAGCAGTGACCTCCTGCAGACGCTGGTGAGGATTAATGAGTAGATAATGGCTGTGCTAAGCTCTTCCTTGACTGCTATACATCTCAGAGGCAGTGCTGGTGTAGAGCTGAAAGTTGTAAGATCTATAACAAGGATGGATGGATGTACCTTGTCTTTGCTTTCTTGGGAATAGGGGTTACCTTGTGCTTGGTTGGTTAGGACCCCAGTTAATGTCCAGTATTCTAGGTGGAGAGTGTCAGGAGAGGCATGTAAGCAACCCTGGTGGCTCAGATGGTGAAAAATCTGCCCATAATTTGGGAAACCCAGGTTTCATCCCTGGTTTGGGAAGATCCCCTGAAGAAGGGCATGGAAACCCACTCCAGTATTCTTGCCTGGAGAATTCCACAGACAGAGGGGTCTGGTGGACTATAGTTTATGAGGTCGCAAAGAATCAGACATGACTGAGTGACTAAGACTCACTGAAGCAATCATTTCAGTGAAAGTCTGAGGGTCAGGGAACTGATAGAGATCTTGAGAAGAAAGCAGTATGGTGGTGTGGAAATAACATGCCTTTGGGAGTTGCATAGATCTGAGCTAGAGTCCTGCTTTTGACAATCTCTCTAGAATTACTTAGGGTGGCAATGACTACTTGTTAGAATTGTGGCAAGGATGAAGTAAGACAGTGATTGTCAAGAACTGTCACACGGCTGGCACAGTAGATTATTTGTAAATATAAATTAATTTCCTTTTTCATCCGGTTCATGGCTGACCTTTTAGGCAAACTATCTTCCTGAGAGATTAGGATGGAGGGTCAACCTAGCTTGTAACTGTTAGAATTTTCTTGACCTTGGACAAGACTTTACCTCCTTTCTCTAGATCTTGAAGGTCTGTGTTAGTATTAAAATTCTTAGATAGGCATCTGGTATTATTTTTAGTCTTGTAGGAGTGAATCTACCCTTTTTAAAAAGCTCTTGTTGAAATTGAATGCATTTCTTTTTCATCTTTCATACTGTTTTCTCCAAAAATGGTAGCCACCAGCACCACATGTTGCTGCTAAGTCGCTTCAGTCGTGTCCGACTCTGTACGACCCCATAGACGGCAGCCCACCAGGCTCCGCCGTCCTTGGGATTCTCCAGGCAAGAACACTGGAGTGGGTTGCCATTTCCTTCTCCAATGCATGAAAGTGAAAAGTGAAAGTGAAGTCGCTCAGTTGTGTCCGACTTTGCGACCCCATGGACTGCAGCCTACCAGGCTCCTCTGTCCATGGGATTTTCCAGGCAAGAGTACTGGAGTGGGGTGCCATTGCCTTCTCCCCACATGTGACTATTTAAATGTAAATTAAAGACAAAACTGAAAATTCAGTTTCTCAGCTACACTAGCCATATTTCAAGTACCTAGGAACCACATATGGCTAATAGCTACCATGTTGGACAGTGCAGATTCAGAAGGCTTTGATCATCACAGAAAGTTCTGTTGCTCAGGTCTGTTCTTACTCTCTGGAGTAAGAAGTGGGAATTTTAATAAAAAGCTCATTCTTGCCTCATTTGTATCAACCTGTGACTAAAACTTTCTCATCCCCTCATTTAGGATTACTGAGAATGATTGATAGCTGTAGTAATGACCCACAATACTGTGTTTGCTCAGACGTGTTTCTCAAGGCTCTTCAAAGTTTCAAACTTAAAGAAACAAGATACATTTAACCCATATTTACCCTATAAACAATCTCACCAACTCTCCAGACCTCCATCGAGTTTAAGGATTGATTTGTTTTTGGGTGAAAGTTTATATGCAAGCATCTTTTCAAATGATCACTAAAAAGGGATGTGTTTAAATTGGGTTTAGTGTGAGTAGTAGTTAACACTTTAGTACATTTTTGCATTTGAGGAAATAGCTAATATGATGCATGATTTTGAGAATTTCAGCATCTTTCTTCGTTCTGGAGTAACTATATATCTATATCCTAATGTCAGCTTATAGATGTGTAAGGCTTGTCACCTTTGGAAGTAAGTAGATATTTGTAACATGTATTTGAGTTCATGTTTAACTTGTTCTTATGTTTTTCTTTGTTATTTCCTTTTTAGCACCAGCTTAATAATTACAAAACCTCCTGTTTGTTCTAATCCACCATCCCAAGTCCCTTTCTTGCTTTCTTGTTTATTAAGCATTGTCTGTGTGAATTGCTGAGGTTGCAAAAATGATCTCAGTGTGGTTTCTGTCCTGGAGGGGCGACCAGTCCCCTCATGTGTGAAGTAGGGACAGTAATACATGGCCCGTCTGCCTTATTGTTTTGTCAGTGGGTTGACTAAAAGCTTAAATGTGAGACAATGTAGACTGCTTATGGTTACACAAACATCATCTATTATTAGTAGGATAGGTGGAAATGTGGGCTGTTAATGAGAGTCTTCTTGGATTGGGTTTTCTGGAGTGATTTTTAAGAGTGAGAAGAAGTGTGTCTTGAAGCAGGTAAGAGAGAAGAACCTGTTCCAGGTGTTGTGAGGAATGACTGGGGACGGACAAAACGGAGCAGCCCTGAAGCAAGCCTGAGCAGAGCCAAGGCGGAGGGGCCCAGCTAACCGCTTGCAGCCTCTGTGTGCCCTTAGGCTCTCGAGTGGGAGCAGTGGAAAAGGAGCGCAGCAGAGTGACGCGGAGCCTGCTGATGAGGAAGGGAGATTTCTTGAGAGACTGATGATGCTTTAAAGGTACACGCAGTGCATCCATGTAGCAGGCATGAGCCCTTTAAGTCAGAAGCCAGGCTGATGCCTGTGGGCAGGTGCTGGTTGTAGGAGCTACAGCCCTGCCTGGATTTATCCACACACCATTATCAGTGCCACCAGGTTAGGGACCTCTGATGGGACTGTCAGATAGTCTGTTTGTAATGTGGGGAGGCCTATATATTTCCAAATTACTTGTTTTACTGGCCTCAGAGTTGGATACATGGGCCATCTTGAAGTATAGATCATTGCCTTATTATGTGAAATGTCATATCAGGATATGGTTAATATTTCCTTGTATGTTTAACTCTATATCCTTTAATTTTGCCTTTAAACCTGTACTTAGTACTTTTATGGGTATTAGCAGTAGCAGCAGCAGTAATGTCATTTTTACTGAGTTTAAAAAAATATATTATTTTGACAATCTACTAAAGATGTAATGATACTGGAAGGCAATGCTTTGCATCAGGTTTAAGAAATAATATTTTGTTCCCAGGACCTGGTGGGTGAGTGGGTGGGTATGTGTGTGTGTGTGTGTGTGTGTGTTTGTGTGTGTGTGTATGTGCGCACATGCGTGCACATTGTTCTGAGCTTTGTGCTGGTAAATGGAATGCTAGGAACCCTTACTGAAAAGAGAAGTCAAATGTGAGGAGTGATACAGGACTGATATAAAGGCATTTGTTTGAAGGACTTAATCCTTTACCTGATCAAGTTGATAATTTCTCTTAGATGTTGTGGTCATAGAAAAAAGTAATAAAGTGTATAAAAATAGAGAGATGGATGAGAATTCAGTAGCTTTATGAAAGTGTTTGCATATATGTAAACTAGAAATAGACGCAACCATATCATATCAAAGATAAGCATAGATGTGGACAAAAGGGGAATTAAAAAAATGTTTCTACTGTTCCTGTTTGAACATGGGCCTAGTTAATTGGTACTAGTTACTCCGTATTTGCTATTTTTACAGCACTCATTGCCTTTTAATTATTGTGGCCATCTCCTCCCAGGCTTTGAGCAGCCAAGAATAAGGTCAGATCATCTTTGTATCCCCAGCATCTAGCATGGTGCCTGGCACCTAGAAGGCCTTCAGTAACTAAGGATTGAATGAATGAACCATTTGTACGTGCAAAATAAAATCCCTGTGTTGGAGCCAAAGGAGCCCATTGTCAACCTTGGCAGCACGCTGCTGGGAAAGCTTTTTGCTTGTACAGCCATCTAGCAGCCCAGCTCTTTTGTAAAAAGTAAAAACACCTTCAAATGAGTTATCTCTTTCTGATCTTTATTAAGACAGCAGTATTGTACCCACTCTCTCCTAATTGTATGTAGTGACCTCTCAGAAGTTTATGAAGTGCTTGTAACCTTACAAGGCTTCACAATCCTGGCGTGGAGAAGTCGGAGTGAGGTTGAAGGAATGGTTCATTCTTCCTGGTGCAGCCGGGGCGCTCCCGCCTCTCTAGTATTCCTTCTTACCTGGAATGCCTGTCCTCTCCTGCCTTCCCTCTGGCTGTCTCCTTCCTAATGGATTGCTCTCCAGGTTATATCCGTCCGAGGCTGAGTTCTTATCTAACTTGTATAAAAAGACTAGCTTTCCTTTTTTAATTTTTACTGAAGTATAGTTGATTTACAATATTGTGTTTTACATGTATAGCAAAGTGATTCAGTTACCCATATATATTTTTTCAGATTATTTTTCAGTATTGGTGATTACAAGATAATGGATATAGTTCTCTGTGCTCTACAATAAATCCTTGTTTGTTTTATATATATTAGTGTTTATCTGTTCATCCCACACTCCTAATTTATCCCTTTCCCCTTCCCCTTTAGTAACCATAGTTTTTTTCTATGTCTGAGCCTGTTTTGTAAGTTAATTTTGATTATTTTTTAGATTCTGCATATAATTGATACTGTATAATATTTCTCTCTTTCTGACGTCATTTTGTATGGTCATTGCTAACTCAATCGATATTGGTGAAAATGGCATTATTTCATTCTTTTTTTACGGTNCTGTTTTGTAAGTTAATTTTGATTATTTTTTAGATTCTGCATATAATTGATACTGTATAATATTTCTCTCTTTCTGACGTCATTTTGTATGGTCATTGCTAACTCAATCGATATTGGTGAAAATGGCATTATTTCATTCTTTTTTTACGGTTGAGTAATATTCGTGTGTGTGTATGTGTGTGTATTTACCACATCTTCATCCATTCATCTTTTGATGGACATTTAGGTTGCTTCCATGTCTTGGCTGTTGTAAATACTGCTGCAGTGAAAATTGAGGTGCATGTATCTTTTTAGTTTAGGGTTAGTCTTTTTTGGATATATGCCTAGGAGTGGGATTGCTGGGTAATATGGTACCTCTATTTTTATTTCTTAAGGAACATCTATACTGTTTTTCATAGTGGTTGCACCAATTTACATTCCCACCAACAGTGTAGGAGAGTTCCTTTTTCTCCACACCCTCTCCAGTATTTATTATTTGTAGATTTTTTTGATGATGGTCACCTTGGCATGCTGCAGTTCATGGGGTCACAAAGAGTTGGACACAAATTTGCTTCTAAAAAACAACAATTTAGACAGGAGTGAGGTGATACCTCATGGTAGTTTTGATTAGCACTTCTCTAGTTAGTGATATTGAACATTTTTTCACATGCTGTATGTCTTCTCTATATCTGTATGTATATACACACATCTGTATGTCTTTTTTGGAGAAATATCGGTTTAGGTCTTTTGCCTACTTTTCAACTGTTTTTTCCTTCTTTTTTTTTTTTGGATTCTGATCTGTATGACCTGTTCTTATCTTTTGGAAATTAAACCCTTGTTGGTCTCATCATTGGCAAATATTTTCTCCCAGAAAAGACTGTCTTTTGAATCATCAAGGGAAAAACTTTTCCTGCCTCTTGTTGATTTGCAGATGAATGTGTAGGCCAGTTTACATGGGGTCTGCTGCACGATGGCTCGTTGGCAGTGTCTGTGGTAACACACGAATGTGAGAGCAGGAAGGGTAGCAACAGTGAGGTGACGTTGGCATCATCAGTTACTAATGGTGTGGCTTAGGGTGTGTGACTTAAACCAAGCTTCAGTTTCCTCACAAGCAGAATGGGAACTAAGTGAGAGGATGTATCTGACACTTAAGGGTGGCTCTTAGTAGATGCCTGATAAATAGAAGTTCCTCCCCTCGTTTCAAATGGTGTAAAAGGAGCCTCCTTTTGGAATCAGGACTGCTAACCTCGCCAAGTCTCATCAACAAATATTGATTGCTATATACTTGTTGGGCTTCCCTGGTGGCTCAGCCATAAAGAATCTGCCTGCAATGTAGGAGGCTCAGGTTTGATTCCTGGGTCAGGAAGATCCTCTGGAGAAGGAAATGACAACCCACTCTAGTATTCTTGCCTGGAAAATCCTATGGATAGAGGAGCCTGGCAGGCTACAGTCAGTGGGGTTGCAGGAACTGAACACAACTTAGCGACTAAACCATCGCCACCGTATGCTTATTGTCACCTGGTTGTCAGTTTGGTAATCTGACTTGTTTTCTGAGTTGTCTTGAATTGACGTTACTTCAGATTATAGTTCAGAAAAGACTGGTCGCCCGGAAGCAGAAATGATTATGAGAGCTGTCAGCTTTGCAGTCTCGGCCATGGTCTTTTCCCTAAATCTCAGGTCGGTGTCCAGGGCTCCATGAAGGAGTTTCATGGTACGTGAACTCTCATGCATCCTCTTCCAGAAGGGGAAGCCACATCTCCAGGGATGCTCACTACAGAGGCAGAACTGAGCCGAGCTTCTTGTTTGAATATCTTTGTTCACAGCAGAGATCTTATTTGAACTTCTCTTCTGCAAAAAGAGCAGAATGGAAAATGGTTTAATATTCCTACCCTTGGGGTTCCCACTCTGTGTGTGGCCGCAAGAGTCATGGCCTTTATTCTGGTTATGAAATAACAGTTGTTTTATTTTTGAAAAGACATCTCAAGGTTTTGGGAAAGTGAGAACTGTTTCTATGAACTTCCCAGTGGCTGTACTCCACACAGTTGCTGTGGCATTTTTAAAAAAGGAAATTAAAATGTTGTTTTAGATGGCCCACTTCAAGAAGCTGCATAACTCCTGATGAGTTATCCTAACAAATAGCAAAAGATATCTTTACATAGCGGTTTTAATGATTTTGTTCTGCTTTTTTGAAACACCTGGTAGAAGATATATATACTTGGAAATGACCTGCTTCATGGAAACCCAAGCACACGAGTGCTTCTAAAGAGCTGACTCACCCTGAGGATTGGCCTCCATTTGCGTCTGGAGGTTTGTGCCAGCCAAGTGCGTTTACTGGTGCAGCCACATGTCCTAGGATGTAAGTGTGTGCTTACGTGTTTAGTCGCTCAGTCGTGTCCAACTCTTTGCGACCCTTTGGACTGTAGCCCACCAGGCTCCTCTGTCCTTAGAATTCTTCAGGCAAGAATAATCGAGTGGGTTGTCATCTTCTGTCATCCTCCAGGGGATCTTCCTGACTCAGGGGTAGAACCCATTTATGTCTCCTGCATTGGGCAGGCAGGTTCTTTATCGCTAGTGCCACCTGGGAGGCCTGGATATATGTATATGTGTAGCTGATTCACTTTGCTGTACAGCAGAAACTAACACAACACTGTAAAGCAACAATACTCCAATAAAAATTAATAAAGAAAAATATAAATATATCTTTGAAAAATTCTATAATAAACCATAATGGAAAAAATATGAAAAAGAATATATACATTTGTATAACTGAATTGCTCTGCTGTACAGCAGAAATTAATGCAATATTGTAAATTAACTATAGTTCAGTAAAATAAATGTTCAAATTAAAAAAGGAATGCATTGAAGGAGGATCAAGGAAGCCAAGAGAGGGAAGTCTTTAATTTCTGAGAGGAGAGGATAGATATTGATGTTCAGTTTTCTTCTGTTAGGGGTAAGGCAAGTGGGCTTTAGAAATCTAGAGGAAACTTTTTAGGTGTAAACTTGTAAGAGATAATATTTTCTTCCTTCTCTCCCTCCCTCTCCCTCTTTCCCTTGCTTCCACAGTTTGGGAACCAATATTATTAGTTAGTTGCTCAGTTGTGTCCAACTCTTTGCTAACCCATGGACTGTAGGCCCACCAGGCTCCTCTGTCCTTAGAATTCTTCAGGCAAGAATACTGGAGTGATAGCCATTCTCTTCTTCAGTGGATCATCCTGACCCAGAGATCGAACCCAGGTGTCCCACACTGCAGGAGGACTCTTTATCAACTGAGCCACCAGGGAAGCTCAGTATTGTGGTTTCTTCATAAAATTTCCTTTTTTAAAAAATACATTTTATTTTTCCTTTGAAATTTGTAGTGATGATCATTAATTTGCTCTTCATGTAAAGTTTACTCATATGAAACTCTGAATGTGGTAAAGACTTCATTAACAGTATAATTATAATGTTATTGTTATATTTCCTAAATGGTTATAGCAGACTCGGTGCTCTTTTCCTTCTGACAGTTACATCACAGTTAACCTTTGAAGTCAGAAATGGTCAGTGAAGACCTCCGAGCCATCCCTAAACTTAGAAGAAGTAAATTAGGACTTCTACTTCATCTTTGAGGGCCTGGATTATTTAGTGAAAAAATAAGCAGAAGTTATCGTGCGATTTGATCATTAGCATCTGTTTTGTTAGAGAATTTTGACATCATAAACTAGGAATTTGTAAAACTATTATGTGTTTTTTTCCCCTGCATCAGGATAGCAACCATATGTTACACAGAATTTATCTTTTACTTTTCTAGAGTCATACTGTCAGAATGGTGTCAAGTGAAATATCAATCTTAACTGGTTGTGCTTTTGGAATTGCCCTTTGATATAATAAATAGCAATATTAATTACCACTTACTTCATATATATATATATATATACACACTTATTTAATTTTCAAAGCAGCTTGGCAAAGTAGGCATTTTAATCTTCTGCAGATGAGGCAACTGAGATTGTGAGGAGTGACATAATTACGCAGAGTTTTGTGACAGATTACTAACAGCACCCAGGTTGAAATCAAGGATCACAAAGCCCATTTTCTCTTTACTATACTGGTTTAGCTTACACATTTCCTGTATTTCCTTTTGTCATGCCCTGTCCTCACAGTAGACTCTGGGTTACCAGCCTTTGTGGAGTATAGTAGCAGTTGGAAGCGATGAGGTGTAGGGCTGGGGCAGTGGGGTGAGGGTGTCCGTCTTGCTGGCCAGGTCAGGGACTGATATGGGTAGAAGTCAGCTCATGGCGGGTATGATCTGACAGAGGGCTGACATTAACAAGAGGGCAGCGGAGTCCTCTGGTCCAGTGGCTGGTCCCCCCAAGTATAGAAGCAGAGCTTCCTTTCACGCGTAACAAGTGGTTAGAGCATCCTTTAAGCATCATCACTTTGAAAGAAGGCTACTTCTCTCCTTGGCTCAGAGAAGGCAGCCCTCCTGGGTCCCTCAGGTTCACTTTCAACCAGGAGTGTCTCAGTTCTTAGGAGGTGTGTATCTGCATTTTGGAAAGTGAAGACGTCTGGTGTGGGGACCATCTTCCCTGGCCCAGCGTCTTGCATGTTGCTCTAAAATCTTCTCTTAAGCTCCCTGCTGCACCTACCAAGACAGAAAAAAGTAGCTGCACCCTGGGTTTATTTTCTTATTTTCTTCAGTGACATTTCTTTATCTTCTACTCCTAAAAATAGTAGTCAGCTGACCTAATAAATGAATCCATTTTAATAGGACTAATAAAAATGTGTCAGAAGAGGCATTCTTTTCTTTAGCAATAGACCCCAAAGGCCATACTCGAACTCCTTGCTGATTCTAGCAGTGAGAACTTTAATCCAGAGGCTCCAGAGAGACACCCTCCCCTCAGAGCCTGTGTTCTGTTAATGCCTCTTTGCTGGGAGAGTGAACAGTGACCCCTGAACAATGAAGCATCTGGTTTTGGTGCTAAAAGCACACTAGTGCTCAAGAAGCAGCATCTAAATCGGAAATGAAGTGCTTTGCCCTTGCTGTTGGTTGGCAGGTACATGCTCCCTTAGAGAGTAAAGATGAAATAGAATCTCATCCATAGAAGGCAGGAGGCAGGGAGGGAGGCTGGGGTTGGGAAAATGAGCTTGCTGGGTTTGTGAAGTGTTTGCAGCTTTGACGCTCAGGCTGAGGCCTTTTACTTCTTAGTGTTCTCACAACTATGCTTCCAATAAAAACAAACTGAAAGGCGAAATGTAAAATTCTTCCATTTAGGAGCACCTTGCTGGGATCTAGGGTAGCTCTTTAAATGGTGCTGTGATTAGAACCATACTCCATGAATGTGCAAGATGTTGTCAGAACAGATGGTCGTGTAATGTTCACTGTCCTGGTGTGTTTGAATTAGGGAGGATCCCACCTTCCCAACACCCATGGTGGGGACACCTGGGCTGGGAAGAGACAGGGTAAGGCGAAACTGATCCGTCTGAGGGCCAAAGTCACGTTCAGTGGATGTAATCTCTGCAAACGTTCACCAAAGCAGTTTGTTGGTATGGGTTACATTTTACTGTTAATTGGAGTTGTAGTCACGTGCTTTCTGGTTTATTCATAACATTTTTATTTACATGACTTTGAGAACTATCCAAATGGTCTCTCTTAGGGCCTAAGTTATGCATTTTAACTGTGGATTTGCTTCAAATGCGTGACTTAAAACCATGTGAAAATGTATCAGCAGTCTGACTGCCGCAGCGTAAGAAAAGGCTGTTGGGAGTGTCTTATCTGTCTTGCACCCTCCCGGACATACTGTCTTCTCACTCAGCCTAAGGGGCATCCACTGAGCACTGCAGGCAGCATCCTGTCAGTCTCTCGGAGGTGGGGGTCTCAGAAGGTCCCCTCCTTTTCTAGGGACGGATGGTGCTTGCTTGTTAATAGAGCGGAAGAAATTATAAGTGAGAGGATCGGGAAAGGTTCCATAGTTAGTGACAGTAGAAGGCAGGGCTGTTTTTAGGGAAACAGCGAAATGAGGTGAACTTGCTGTTTATTATTTGTTATTACTTGTTGTTACTAACACGATTGAAGGTGGTTAGCCCAGTATTTATTCACCAGTGGTCTCCACAAAAGGGAAGAAAGAATGCCTGGAGGGCTCCTTGTGTCCACTGTGGTCCTGCTGGGCTCAGTCCCCTTGCTCTGTAAGTGGGAGCGTGGCATGGGGGTCACTGGATAGAAGGCTCTTCTGAGGACCTTTGAATGTGGTCTGCTTAGAACTAGCTTAGCTCACTTATATGATACTTCCTTATTCCAAGATCTCTGCTGTTCCCACTTGTGACTTCACCGTCTCCCTGAGAAAGTTACCCCTTGGCAGTTGATAAGCATCGTGATTTTTAAATACTTCAACCAGGTAGGGTCTGGGTCTGTGGTAAGTAGTTTGGTCCTCAGTTCATTAACTCATTTCAACAAACTTTAGGCTTCACTTGATCACTTTTTAATTATCAGTCTCCTTCGCTAATTGTCTTACTTTGATTTTCATGCCCTTGACCTTAAATATGCTTGTTCTTCCCTGATTTTGACAATCATTTCTCTTTCTGCAATTTGTTATCTGATTTAATATTATTGCCTCGAGGCCTGGAGACTTCCTGCACAGAGGTGTTTTCTATTGACCTGGATAAACTCAGAAGCAGATTACCATAAATCATTCACTTGTGACATTCCCCCATACCCCATTTTTGTATTATATGTTCATCATGCACTCATCATGCTAAGTCGCTTTAGTTGTGTCTGACTCTTTGTGATCCTATGGACTGTAGCCCACCAGGCTTCTCTGTCCATGGGATTCTCCAGCCAAAAATGCTGGAGTGGGTTGCCATGCCCTTTTCCAGGGGATCTTCCCAACCCAGGGATTGAACCTGTGTCTCTTCTTACATCTCCTGCATTGGCAGGAGATTCTTTACCACTAGCACCACATTTTCACTATAGTCTAAATGCAGTAAGTAGTAATGCAGAATGAAGTGGTTTCTGGTTTCAGAGTGTGTTTAACTCCTTTCAACAGTAGGGTAGAGATACATTTTGTTGCTTCATGAGGCTGGGGGACTCACCTAGACAGAGTTTGCTGTTCCTTTTTCCTGAGTCATCTTCCCTCTGCACCATTTGTCCAAGAAGCTTGAAAGGATGATGAGTTATAACGAAAAGGGTCATGAGGGAAGGACCGTTTCCTAGATATTGAAAAAGTGTGGCTTGTCTTGGGGTTAAGACCTTCCCAGGAAATGGAATGGGCTCTTTATTGCCTTGTAGGTGAACACACCACATAGATGCCTTCCAAAGTCTGGGTTAAATACTGAAGCCCAAGCTGTTATCTATAAAGTCTGTGCTATTGGCAAGCTCCCCCTAAAGTTGTAGCTGAACAGACCACACTGCGGTTGAAAACGATGTTTTTGTGTTATCCCTATTGGATGAGTCTCTACACAGATGCATTTCTTAACGACAGGCACCACACCAGGGCCTTGCTTTGTAGTGGGCCTTTGATAAATGTTTGTTAAATTTTAATCGTTTGGCAGTTTGTTGATTGCTGATGTGTGATTTGTTGTTGTTTAGTTGCTAAGGAGTGTCTGACTGTTTTGCAGACCTATGGACTGTAGCCCGCCAGGCTCCTCTGTCCTTGGGATTTCCCAGGCAAGTATACTGGGTGTGAATAGTTTAAGCCTAATTTGTTGTAACTAAGAACTGTCATTCAATCACAAAATAGAGAATTCTTTTATTCTAAAAATATGTGAAGTATAAAACAAGGTTGTAAAATAAGTCTAGTGGAGGAAGACTGTGATTCATCAGAGAAAACCTGGGTGTCCTGTTGACAGTGCATTCAGTAGCTGAGGTTCAGCTCATGATAATGCTTGAATTTGACTCGTCCGGTGGAGGTCTGATGAACAGGGCAGAGGTGCCATGTGAGCTACAGTCCTCTGTCCTCCCCGTGGACAGAGGAGCCTGGCGAGCTACAGTCCATGGGGTTGCAAAGAGCTGACATGACTGAGCGACTGAACAGCAACTGTTAAATTATTGTTGTATTTAAGAGATGGTTTAATTTTTAAGTAATCTTAAAAGAAGAGCTTTCGTTTATATTTCTTAAATCTACCTGTTGAGCTAGGTGCTCTTACTCTCATCTTGTTAAGCCTAGAGATCCAGGATTTCCATAAGCTTTGTAAGTATTACTATCTATGGAGCCAAGAGCTATATTAGGGTTCTAGAACTTCTACCACCCCGCCTTATTGAGGACACCCAGGCTGAAGTGAAGTGAAGTCGCTCAGTCGTGTCTGACTCTTTGCGACCCCATGGACTGTAGCCTATCAGGCTCTTCGGTCCATGGGATTTTCCAGGCAGGAGTACTGGAGTGGGTTGCCATTTCCTTCTCCAGGGGTTNGAAGTGAAGTGAAGTCGCTCAGTCGTGTCTGACTCTTTGCGACCCCATGGACTGTAGCCTATCAGGCTCTTCGGTCCATGGGATTTTCCAGGCAGGAGTACTGGAGTGGGTTGCCATTTCCTTCTCCAGGGGTTCTTCCTGACCTAGGGATCGAACCCAAATCTCCCACATTGTAGGCAGAAGCTTTACATTTTGAGCTACCAGGGAAGCCTGTTTTTAAACTAAGACAGACATTCCTGACCTTTTCTTCAAAGTCATTCTGGGTTCACCACCAAGGAATCCTTCCTCATATCTGCCTGGAATGCCTGTGACTTTGCACATTTTCTCAAAAAAAAAAAAAAAAAAAAAGTTCTTCTTGGGACTTCCCTGGTGGTTCAGTGATTAAGAATCCACCTTGTAATGCAGGAGATGCGGGTTCCATCCTTGGTCGGGGAGCTGAGATCCCATATGCCCCAGAGCAAATAAACTGGCATGCCTCCACATTGCCACAACTAGCAAGTCTGCATTGCGACGAAAGATCCTGCATGACGCCATGAAGATCCTATGTGCTGCAATTAAGACTCAATGCTGCCAAATAAATGAATACTTAGAAAAAATTTTTTGTTCTTCTGTATTAAAAAGCTTCATTGTCCTGCTGATAATTAGACTACTGTTTTAAGAATTGGGAAGCTTCTGCTTTATTATCTTTATTTAGATGTCAGAGATTCATAAAAATTCTACTGGGGTTAATGTTGCTCTTCCTGGTACTGTTGTCTAGAGCTGGAAGGTCCTGGTTGAGGTTAGTGCAGGAGCACAAGAGAAAAATGCTGGCAGACCAGGGGTCAGTTTAAATGTCACAAGATCACATTCCCTGAGTCGCTTATCTTCACCCTGATTCTGCATGAATTAGAAGGGTGTTGATAATAACAGCCGAATTCAAGTGCCACGGTCACCACGGCTTTTTTTTTAGATTGCTGACTTTTGAGTAATAGTTTGTGCACAGGTGTTCAAGATAAAGGAAGGTAGTGTCACTTTTTAAGAGAGGTTTAATGGCAACCCACTCCAGTACTCTTGCCTAGAAAATTCCATGGATGGAGGAGCCTGGTGGGCTACCATCCATGGGCTTTTCCAGGCAAGAATACTGGAGTGGGCTGCCATTTCCTTCTCCAGGGGATCTTCCCAACCCAGGGATCAAACCAGGTCTCCTGCCCTGCAAACAGGTGCTTTACCATCTGAGCCTGAAGTGCTATTAGAACAGTGGGACTTCTCTGGTGGCTCAGACGGTAAAGACTCTGACTGTAATGCAAGAGACCTGGGTTTGATCCTTGGGTCAGGAAGATCCCCTGGAGAAGGGAATGGCAACCCACTCCAGTATTCTTGCCTGGAGAATCACATGGACAGAGAAGCCTGGTGGGCTACAGTTTACGAAGTCACAGAGAGTCAGACATGACTGAGAGACTTTCAATCAAAAAAAATTAGAACAGTGAACCAGATATTGAAAATGACTGTTGTCACTTGGATGTCACTTTGTGGATATTGATGTTATATTTTAATGTATTTTTAAATGAAAAAAAAATCAGTCTTAAAACAGTGCTTGTTAAAAATATCAAAGTTAAGATGGCTAGAAATACGAAGCAATAAACACTAAGAACCTGAGTCATGAGTAAAGTAAAGCTAAAAAGGTCATGGCATCATTGGTTAGAGTCTAAGTGATATTTCCCAATTCAGACTGACCCGGGAGGTGGTATGAATGGGGTGTTTTTTGTTTGTTTGTTTGTTTTTCTCTGAAAATGGCTCAGTATACAGGAAATACTTCCCTTGTCTTAAGACCCTCAGGTATTTAACTCTGAATTTCTTACATACCTCTTGGAAATTATAACTGATTTATTTCTTCTTTTGTGATGCCAGATTATAACGTGACTTGTAGGAGACAAAAGCAGATAGGATGTTGGCAGTTTTTGCTCTAGTTTGAAAGGGTTGTTCCTTGCCTTTCTTGGCTGAGCTGAGGCATGAATAAATACCGTAGCAATGGTAACCACACTCTTATTGTGTTTTATTTCTTCAGTTACCATCTGTTCTTGCAGCTTTAGCTAACGCACAGATTCCCGAATTTCCAGACTGATTTTAGCACTATGTCTTGGCAAATTTTTCCGGCAAGTGGACGTTAGTGTCTAAATTTGATTCAGAGGCTTGTTCCTTTTGGGCCACTTGACCATGAACTCTCAAGATGGGTGTGACTTAGAGAATGTGAAATAAACACTCTGGAAACTGATAATGACATTCTGGGAGATTCTGATAGATTTGAGGGCTCACAACAAACTCAGGCAAAGGATTGGGAGCATAACTGAGATGTGTTATTTATTTTATTATTTTTTTTTCTGTTCCCACATCTGGCTCCTCACCCTCCTCTTGGGTGGACAGTAGTGCTGACTGCATGTTCCAGGCTTTCGATTGCACAGGGCAGCTGGAGGACTCGGAGGACTGAGGGTGGGAGGAGAGAGATACCAGGCATCACAGCCCTGTGCCTTTGCTGTGGTTTGGGTGGTGGCTATGTCCACCATGGAAGCACTCTGCTGGGTGGGCAGCCCTCAGGGCTCCAGCAGCACACTTTCCTCCCCTGGTGTTTTCAGGTCGCTTTCTGCCCTAACATCCCCTGTTCCCTTCACCCTCTCCACATCTTTGTAAGTCAGTCCTTCAGCCATGTTTCTTCTTTGGAATCCATGAGTTGTCTTTCTGTATTGATAGTACTCAAGCATACATAAGACATCATTGATGAAAAGGCATGTCACCATTTTAATATCAGGAGATAAATAGTGCATTAAATTATATAAGATCTATAAGATTATAAGATATAGTCATTTCAGATATAATAAAATTTTAAATAGGCTCAGAATTGAGGGAGAATTTTTTACTTGTTTTTTATTGTATTAATGATACTGTAATAAATTATCTCTGACGAGATAAGAANTAAGATCTATAAGATTATAAGATATAGTCATTTCAGATATAATAAAATTTTAAATAGGCTCAGAATTGAGGGAGAATTTTTTACTTGTTTTTTATTGTATTAATGATACTGTAATAAATTATCTCTGACGAGATAAGAAGTTATCTCTGATGAGATAATAAATATCTCTGATGCAAAGAGCCTACTCATTGGAAAAGACCCTGATGCTGGGAAAGATTGAAGGCAAAGGGAGAAGAGGTTGGCAGAGGATGAGATGATTAGATAACATCACTGACTCAAAGGACATGAACTTGAGCAAACTTTGGGAGATATATTAAAGGTATATAAAAGCTATATTAAGATGAATAAAATAAAATTAAAAGAAATATATAAAAAAAATCTCCACCTACTTATTTTATTGGGCCTCATTGTTTTCTTATGTGTAAGCCCTTTGTGTAACAGATGAGACGTCAGCACACTTCTGCAGAGGGCCAGATAGTAGATACTTTGGACTTCGTGGGTCTTGTAGATTCAGTCCCAGCTGCCCAGCCCCACTGTTTCAGGGCAGATATAGCCTCAGACGCTGGGCAAAGCAGTAGTGTGGCTGTGCTCCAGTATGGATGCTGAATGTGAATTTCATGTTGTTTTTACATGTCCTGAATTAATCTTGCTCTTGATTTTTTTTCCCACCATTTAAAAATGTGAAAACCATTCTTAGCTCATGGGCTGTGCAAAAAAGACTCTGCGGGCTGGATCTGGTCCTTGGGCTATAAGCTTGCCAACGCCTGTAATAGATGGTAACGATTCGTTTTTGACTGTTTTTCTCACTTTAGATCAGCGTTTTAGAGCTACAGAAGTACAACTTTTTTACGTAATCAAAAATTTAAAAATTTCTGACCATTTTTTGGTCATCATTTTGAATGTTAAAAGGTCTTTACTAAAGATGGAACCCAAAATACACGTGACTTGTTTTAGCTTTAGTGACTTGTTTTTTAAAGAATTAACTTGTATTCATCTGGAATTAATTTTGGCCTATAGTGGGATTCAGAGGTCTCGATTTAGTTTTTCCTTCCAAATAGCAAACCAATTGTCGATTGTTTTTGAATACTCACAGTTAGTATTGGGTTCCCAAACTGTGCTTCGGGTACTTTTGATCTCAGCCTTGCACCGTGATAATGTCCCCACTTTTCATTTATGGGTTGAAAGTAATGGCAGCAATTTGTGACATAAGTTCCACTTATAGTTCTTCTTGGCTTGTCTGTTTTCCATTTGAGTTGGCATTTATAGGATAGTCAGTTGGAACCCCTGTAGGCATAGTAGATACATGTGGAAATAGTTGGTCTCTTTTTTGAAAAGTTTGTTTTATATAGATATATATTCTTAATGAAGAATGACAACTCCATCTCCTGCACTAAGAGAGAAATGTGCAGCTAATAGTTTATATTACAGAACATTATCTGTTAGGTTTTTTGCTTTTGGAACATACTGTACTTAAATTTGTAAGTAACGTAATTTATCACAGGCTGTCCTGTATGGTTTGATAGGAATCATCTTTTATTTAGTCTTTGTCGGTGTACTGAAATGATTCAAAATATAATTTGAGGACAAGCAAAAATTTCTTGTACTGAAACTTGTAAAACTGAATTTTTAGGAATGGCTTCTTCTTCTCAAGTCTTAAAAAAAAAAAGCAAACAAACAGCTGTTCTCAATTTACTTGACTATGAAGAATAGGTATAATACTTTTATTTTTTGAGAACATCAAGCTATTCCTGGTGAAGCACAATGTTGTTAGAGTGTCCGTGATAGGTATGTGTTACTTTCCATCCCAACCTCTCATTCCCAAGTGTAATTAAAAAAAAAAAAATCTGTTTAAATGCCTTGCTGATTCTTTGGTTCAGAGGAGAAAAACCCTCCTGCAGAAGCCCTCCTCTCATCAGCCTATATTAGCAGTTGGAGTGTTCTTTCAGACCCAGTCATGTCTGTATGTTCAAGCTGAGTTGCCATGGTGCTGGGCAGCAAGAGGTGGAAACCCCACATAAGACTTAAAAAGATGAGTAGTGCTGGGGATACAGATGACGGGAAGTACAACATGCCAATGAGTTCTAGGTGAGAGGTTGAACGGAATATCTTAATCGAGAGGAAACACTCCACTCCAAGGTGCCTTGGGTTTAAAGGAGATTCACTGGTCGATTGGGCTCCAGATGTGCTGTTTGCTTCACTTAGGAAATGAGTTTCAATTTTGTGTCTCCATGATGGTCTTCAACTACCATCTGGACTGATCTCTTAAAATGAAAATTAGATGTGATCTTTTGGTTTGAAATTTGAAACCTGTGTTTGTGTTTAGCTAGACTACAATAATAAATGGAATTGTTGTTCAACATCCCCCACCCTACACGGATTTGTAGAAAAGCAGGGATGAGTAATAACACAAGTCAACAGACTCACATGAAATGAGAGGGCAGTGTGGAAATCTCCTTGAATTCCTGTTAGTAAGCCAAATTTATTTTTATAGCCCTTTAACGGAAGACAGCTTGTTCTTCTTTGGATAATTGGCCCCGGCTTTGTCCTCCTCTTTCAAATATGCTTCAACCAAAAACTCAACTGTGAGATGAATAGGAAAAATGAATTTGGGAAGTAAAAGAAAAAAGTTTTCTTTTTTTCTTAATTTGAAAGCAAAGCAGTAATAAGAAATTTTTTTTTAAATAATTCTTATGAGCTGCTTTCAGAATCAGAAAGTCATTGCTTAAGCATATTTGTCACTACAGAGAGTAAATGGGATTCTGAAGTCTTTAATGTGGCTTCATAAATGTAAGCCTTGTTGTTTAATCATGGCGTTTCTGCAAAAATGAACTCCTACGCGTGCATCTCACCCTCTCATTTCTTTTAGTGTCTGAGATCTAGACTAAGCATCTGAACAGCCATCACTAAGTATTTCCACATTGGAAAACAAGAACTTGGCTGAGTACAGTTCTGATTTTTTGTGGGAAAGGATTATTTTTCCCTTTTTTGCTTTAGAAGTCATATACTGTATCCTTGCTATTTGGGCTGAACTGGGTTGAAAGTTAGATAGGAATGAGTCTAGCTAGTCATTTTAGGAAACTGATTCATAATTTCGTGATCTTATACAGTGAGTAGTGTTGTCATTGACTCTTTCATTGTTTTCAGCACTTGCCAATTAAGAATAAAAGCCAAGTGTGCTACTTAACCCTCTGTGGCTCAGATAATTCATTTCTACATGTATCCTGCTCATCTCTGACAATCAAGTGTAACCCATAGGTCCTAGCATATATAGACCCTACTATGGGCAAATTTTGGTGCTTCTGCAAGTTATTTCAGCATTCAGACATTGTCTTTTTTCTTTTATTTCCCCAGTTAGCCAGTATATTTTTATTTGAGTCAAGCTGTAACTCCTATCTCATTGGCATTTCCCAAACCCCTTTTCAAGTGAGATTTGTAGGAAACTTGTGGCCCTCTCTACCCACCATAGGTGCCTTTGTTTCTGAAGCTCTCAGTGCCTGTCTCAGGAAATCCTAAGACCTTGGTGGGGCAGTGTACTTGATGTGTTCAGTTGCTGCTGCTAAGTCGCTTCAGTCGTGTCCGACTCTGTGCAACCCATAGCCGACAGCCCACCAGGCTCCCCCGTCCCTGGGATTCTCCAGGCAAGAACACTGGAGTGGGTTGCCATTTCCTTCTCCAATGCATGAAAGTGAAAAAAAGTGAAGTCGCTCAGTCATGTCCGATTCTTTGCAACCCCATGGACTGTATGTAGCCTAGCGGGATTTTCCAGGCANTCCAGGCAAGAACACTGGAGTGGGTTGCCATTTCCTTCTCCAATGCATGAAAGTGAAAAAAAGTGAAGTCGCTCAGTCATGTCCGATTCTTTGCAACCCCATGGACTGTATGTAGCCTAGCGGGATTTTCCAGGCAAGAGTACTGGAGTGGTGTGCCATTGCCTTTTCCGGACGTGTTCAGTAGTCCACGAAATTTCCAGACTAAATATATTATTTCTGTGGCTCATCCAGAAGATGCTGTCATCCTTTAAGACTGCAATTAGCACTGTTCTTAAATTGGCTATTAGATGCTATACCAAGGTTAGATATGCTTTGGATTTAATATTGCTTTACTTAAGGATTTTAGATTTGACTTAATCCTTCACCTGGGATATTCAGGATGGAAAATGAGACTATATATATATAAACACACACATATATATGTATGTATTAATCCATAAATTACTAATGGAAGAACTTAGTGACTGGGTTTGGAGAATTAAAAAAAAAAATCACTAGCACAGATGGTTTGCCTGGATCGTTTGCATGGAAACCAGATGGGCAGAATAGAGGGGGAGACTTAAGGGAAATTATCTGAGTAATTTAGTTTTCCCTTTAACTCTCTGAACTGTGTAGAATACGTTGGGATTTGTGGTATTAGAATTACCTGCTGGAATTGCACATGAGCTTTCCAGAAGAAACGTCAAAAGAGAGAAGTTTAATTTTCTAGTAAGATATAAGACATGTACATGAATAGACTGACATGTGCTGGGAAAAGAGATAGGTCAGTTCCAGGGTGTGAACCTCAGGCAACTTCCTGGCTAACACATGTAGTTGGTAATTTTCCTTCTTCTCTTTTCCCTCCCCTTTTCTCCCTCTCTTCCTTCTGTTAGTCCTTTCATCCATCAAGCTAAGGTCTCTGGAGAGAAGTGGCCACAATGCAGCATCTGTAAGCTTCTGATTCTCTTGTTCTTCCCCGAGAGCTGGCATTGGTAAAAAAAAAAAAAAAA
>SJYV01044322.1:545710-642612 GCA_006410875.1 Neotragus pygmaeus
AAAAAAAAAAAAAAAACCTTAGCCATAAAAAAAAAGAAAATCTTGCCATTTGTGCCACAACAACATGGATGGGCCTTAAAGGCATTATACCAAGTGAAATTTCAGAGAAAGACAGGATATCAGGTGATTTCACTTAGAGGTGAAATTTGAAAACAAAACAACGTAAAACTGCTAATCGGTACAGAGAACAGATTGGTTGTTGACAGAGGCAGGGGATGAGCAAAGTGGGTGAAGAGGGTCAAAAGGTACAAACTTCGAGTTATAAAATAAGTCATGGAATATATTGTACAGCCTGGTGGTTTTATTAATAGTTAATTCTGTATTGTATATTTGAAAGTTGTTAAGAGAATAGATGTTACAAGTTCTCATCATAAGAGAAACAATTTTGCAACTGCATGGTGATGGATGTTAACTAGACTTATTCTGGCGAGGAAATCAGTCCTGGGTGTTCATTGGAAGGACTGATGCTGAAGCTGAAACTCCAATACTTTGGCCACCTCATGCAAAGAACTGACTCATTAGAAAAGACCCTGATGCTGGGAGGGATTGGGGGCAGGATGAGAAGGGGACGACAGAGGGTGAGATGGCTAGATGGCATCACTGACTCAATGGACGTGAGTGAGTGAACTCCGGGAGTTGGTGATAGACAGGGAGGCCTGGTGTGCTGTGATTCATGAGGTCGCAAAGAGTCGGACACGACTGAGTGACTGAACTGCACTATTTTGAAATACATTTAACCCTTGAATAGCATGAGTTTAAATCGCCTGTGTCTACTTTTTTTTTCACTAGTAATACAACAGTATTACACAATCCATAGTTGGTTGAATCTATCAATTTGAAATTGTGGATTTGGAGGGCCAGCTATAAATTATATACTGTGTTCGATTGTGCAGAGAGGGTCAGCTCCCCTAACCCCAGTGTTATTCAAGGGTCAACTGTGTATATGCATATCAAATCACTATGCTGTACACCTGAAACTAATGTTAAATGTCAAATTCTATTCCAATTAAAAAAAAAAAGTGAAAATGACCAGGTGATTTAGAGGTGAAAGTAAAGTACAAGCGTTAGTTGCTCAGTCTTGTCCAACTCTTTGTGACCACATGGACTGTAGCCCACCAGGCTCCTCTGTCCCTCTGTATTCTCCAGGGAAGAATACTGGGATGGGTAGCCATCTCCCTTCCCCTTCAGGGGATCTTCTCAACCCAGGGATTGAACCTGAGTCTCCTGCGTTGCAGGCAGATTCTTTTCCACTGAGCCACCAGGGATGACTTAGAAGAGCAGGCAGTTCTGTCTGGATGGGAAAATTAGGAAAGGCTTCAGGGAGAATGTGTCACTGGGCTGGGCGTAGAAGGAATGAGTGTGCTGTGGAGAGGAAGAGATGGAACCAGCCAGAGAAGAATGTGATGGTCCCAGTGATAGGCAAGCTTGGGTAGTGCCCGGGAACAGCAGACAGCTCAGCTGGCTTTATGAAGCAGTCTGGGGCATTGGTGCTGGGACTCCAGACCTGAGATGGGGTTTGGGGGCAAGACTTCTCCTACCTAAGGCTATGGTGTGGATGTGGTAGAGACTGAATCAAATCAGAGGCCAGGTGGTGACATTAGAGAAAAATTATAGACCTGACAGGTAGAACAATGGAAAATGGCAAAACAGGACATGAGCGAGAATGTTAAAGTGGTGGTGGTAAGGGGAGCCTAGAGGACTCTCTGAGCCAAAGATGGCCTTGGCTGTGTCTTTTTTATAGATGCTGATGAATCTGGACATGGGTAAGAGTAATTTAGTCAGTGTTCTCTTCATGGTCTTGACAACAAGTAGGAGACACAAGGCTGGATAGGTAACTTGAGCTGCTGGTGCTAGAAACATGGACCCTGGATGTGGGTGTTTAGTTTAGACTGGGAGAGTCTGATGGACGTTGACAGCTTTTGGGGGGAGATTGTGAGGGGGAGGTGGTGACAAACTAGGGCTTACACTTGAGGGAGATGGATTTGGCATTTATGTGGGGATGAATGACATTGTTTGGATTTTTCAGGCAGGCATTTGGGTTGCTGCCTTTATATCTGGAGGTGCAATTCACAGGGCTTTGCTGTTGATTTGAGGGTGGGAGATGAAGGATTAAAAATGTGACCTTTGTGTTTTTATTATACTCCTGGGTCCATTCATTTAATGGATACTTGCACATGTTCTACATGACAGGCAAAGTGCTAGCTACTGGGTATTCAGTGCTGAGCAAAACTGGGCCCTTGGACCAGTGGGGAGGAGTAGAGTAAGAAATGTTGCTGAGGGCTGAACCTCTGTTATGGGGAAAGTGGTGAGATATTTATTAAAAGAGGGCAGGGAGTGAAGAGTTAGCTCAGAGGCCCTGCTGATGAAATTTTTGATGAGTTGTGTTTGAGGTCGGTCACAGCAAGTAATCAGTTGTAGGATTAGATGTCATGGGCTTAGGTTGGAGATGGCAATCCAGGAAAGTGGGGCAGAAAACCAGTTTTGTGGAGTTTCAAGGGGAGAGGACAGAACCTTGTGTGCAGAGGCCAGAAGGAAGATGCTGCAGAGAGAGTTGGGGAAGAATCAGGGTAACTTACATTTTTCTCCATAAATGTGTTCTTAGGCAGTTTTCAGGTTTCTTCTCAGGCTTTGAAACAAGATTTCTTAACCTCGGCGCTAGCTGGGTGTTTGGGGTGGATGACTGTTGTGTTGCGGAGGGCTCGCTAGCGGGGTGTTTGGGGTGGATGACTGTTGTGTTGTGGAGGGCTTGCTAGCGGGGTGTTTGGGGTGGATGACTGTTGTGGAGGGCTCGCTAGCTGGGTGTTTGGGGTGGATGACTGTTGTGTTGCAGAGGGCTTGCTAGCTGGGTGTTTGGGGTGGATGACTGTTGTGTTGTGGAGGGCTCGCTAGCTGGGTGTTTGGGGTGGATGACTGTTGTGTTGCAGAGGGCTGTCCTGTGCTTTGTGTGTAGAATGTTTTGCAGCATCCCTGGCTTCTACACACTAGATAGATGCTGGTGGGTTGGGGCTTTCCTGATGGCCCAGCAGGTAAAGAATCCATCTGCAATGCAGGAGACACAGGTTCGAACACTGGGTGGGAAAGATCCCCTGGAGAAGCAAAGCACTCCAATACTCTTGCTTGAAAAATCCCATGGACAGAGGAGCCTGGCAGGTTACAGTCCATGGCGGGTCACAGAGAGTCAGACATGACTGAGCAACCAAGCAGGCACTGGATAACACATTCTCCTCCTAGTTAAGCTCATCAGAAATGTCTGCTGACAGTGCCACATGTGCTGGGGAAGGGGCAGAATCACCCATCATTGAGAGCTAGGACTCGGGATGTTTTTCTTTCTCGTTTTTCATATATATTCTACCCACACCACAGCCAGGGAGGAAGGACTGGGCAGACGTGCCAACAAAAGGCATGACTCTTTACTGGGCTTCAGAGGTAATGTGACTCAGTTCCCGGTATAGTCACTGGAAAATGTTGGAACTTAAACAGTGAGGTGGTTTCCTGTACTAGAGTAGGCATGGGTTTGCTAGACGATTTCATTTCAGCTCTTAGCAGGCCTGGGCCTGTGATGTGACTGTATGTCTGGATTTTGGTGTTGGTGGGTAGAGGGGAGGAACTTCAGCTCTGGAAGTTTGGGGAATTTATCAGTTTTAAACAGGGTATTATTTTACATGGACTCTGTGCCGTTCTTCAGTGTTTTTAGGAAGAACAATTCATTTAAATATGTCCTATCCGAGAAAACAGACATGTGTCGTAATAAAGCTCCCTACAATTGCATGTTGAATGCTCCGCTGCAGTAAGTGGATTGCCATGAGGTCTCAGTGCATGGTTCCAAACGGTTTCTGTGTATCTGTAGATGAGTTATTCGAGTTGAGATCCTCACTATCCTTTATGCTTGAGGAATTCCTCCTTTTTGATCTTGAAAGAGGAAGAAGTAGTGCTGGGAGGCCAAGAGCGATGACTTAATCAATGCAAGGCATCAAAGGGCCAAGTTTGTGAGGATGTGGGGAGTGTCCACGTTCTCAAGTGACACCTGTATTGGCAGGTTCCCTGTGGATTTGGGGGTGCTTGTCGGCTCAGCAGAAGGCACTGCCGATTGAGGTGGGGGCTTTCCTCCCCTGCCTGCAGGTCTGCAGGTGCTCCCCTCCTGCCTTTGAACCTCAGATGGATTTCTGACAGCTGTCTGATGAAGTGGTTACTGGGGTCTAACTAACCTGCTAAGCTGTACCCAGGGCTCGAGAAACTGTCAAAAAAGAGAAGCATTTAGGGGAAAAAAGAGAACCATTTCTAAGCAGTTTCAGTTGTTGTGTTTAATCCTTAAAAAGCCCATGAATGCACAGAGTTGTTCCCGTTTATAAATAGTGGTGAAAACAAGGAAGGAGAAGTGAGCGGGTGTGCTCTCAGTCCGGGAATGGGGGCGGGGGTGAAGGTGAGCCCCAGCAGACCCGGCCTATTGCCCCATTCCAAGTGGAGTTCTGGGGAATAGGCTCTGGGGATCCTTTGTTTCTTAGAAAAGTTCAGGAAATGCCTGTTATGCCTCTGGCCACTGAAATAAAATCTGGACTTGCCTCGCAGTGTGGTCCAGCTCTTGCTTCAGACCCCTGCAGGGTTCCGCCTTCAAGGCTTTGACTGCTGTCTTCCGGTCCTCGGTCCTCGGAGGCAGGAGAGAGCAGGCAGACAGGGTGAGGAGGGCAGTTGCTGCTGGAGTGAACTGGCCGGGCTCTGTCTGTTCTCCTTTGCACACCACTCTCTTTCTCATTCCCTCCTCTCTCTTTTTTTTTTTGCTTTTGAAATAAAATTCTTACCATAGAATAGATTTAGATTTATAGAGGAATTAAGAAGATAGTACAGAGTTCCCCTGTATGCTGAACCTTTGTTGTTCAGTCGCTAAGCTGTGTCCAGCTCCTTGTAACCCCATGGACTGCAGGATACCAGGCTCCTCTGTTCTTTACTATCTCCTGGAATTTGCTCAAATGCGTGTCCATTGAGGTGGTGATGCTATCTAACCATCTCATCCTCTGCCACCCTCTTCTCCTTTTGCCTTCACTCTTTCCCAGCATCAGGGTCTTAACCTTGGTGTGGTACATTTATCACAATGAATGAGCCGGTACTGATATTAATACATTCTTATTAACTAAAGTCTGTCCTTAAGTTTTTACCTTATATATATATATTTCTGTTTCTGGATCCCATCCAGGACACCAGATGACAGGCATTGTGTCTTATAACTGTTTTTGGTTGTGACAATTTCTCCAGCTTTCCTTGTTTTTGATAACCTTGATGGTTTTGAGACGTTCTCATTAGGTGTTTTGCAGAATGCCCCTTAGCTCTGATTTGTTTGGTGTTTCTCTCTGATGGTTAGACTAGGTAAAGTACCATTTTCACCATTTGTCAAGATTAATATGACTTAGCACCGTCGATGTTGACCTTGATCACCTGGCAAAGGTGGCATTTGCCTGGTTTCTCCTCTGTAAACTGTAACCCAGCCCCACCCGCCTCCTTCCATCCCTCCCTCTGCACACTTTGGAGGGAAGTCCCTGTGTGTAGTCCACGCCTAAGAAACAGGGATTCAGGCTCCAGGGCCTCGAGAGTGGAGAATCTACGTCAATTATTTGGATTTCTCCTGCACGGGAGATGCATCTTGCTCACCACCCCTCACCCCCCCACCGCCCTTCCTTTGTGTATTCAGCGGTTTATATATGTGAGTGCAGACTTGTGGATATTTATTTTACTCCTTGGGTTATAATCCAGCATTATTTAGTTCAGATGGTTCCAGCTTTGGCCCCTGGGAGCTTTGCTTCTGGCTCCTGTGTCCCTTTAGCATCCTCTCACGTTCCACTTGGAAGCCCTGTCTTGCCTTCTGGGGCTCCAGGGCCCCTTCCGGCCTCTGCTGTGTGCTTGTCATCTTTTTGCCTCAAGTGGGGCAGTGACGGATCATATGCTCAGAGGTTTGGGCACTCAGGATTGACTTCGACTCAGCTGACCAGTTCTCCTCACCTGGGTGACTCTCGTTTCAGAATGAAATTTGCCATGAATTTCTAGCTAACAGAGTTGTAAAAATCAAATGAATGTAAGAGAGTTTTACTGTGTTCATTTTCAGTAAATCTCTGCCCACCCCCACCTTTTTTTTTTTTTTTTGGCGTTGGAGCACATCTTGGACTTCATCTTGGATCTCCCCATGTCCCTGGTACGTGTTTGTTGAATGAACCAGAGCCAGTTCAATGAATGCAACTCCTGCGCTGCTTTTTTGTCAGTTGATCGATTTAATGGGTATAAATTGACAAGCTTTTCCTTTCCTACATAAGACATTTTATCTTCTGAGTTAATTATCTTGTACCTCCTCATTCCACAAAGCGTAACATTGGGTCGCAGGTACTTATTTATCTGCTGACTGAGAGGAAAAAAATGGAGAAAGGAGATACCAAACTGAATTTAGAAAAAAAAAAAACAAAGAAAAAACATTTAAGTAGAAAAAGCAAAGCTTTAAGTAAGCTTTGGGGATACTGTCATTTTCTCACTGCCTTTGTTATTACAACCCTTAAGATGATTTTCATTACTTTTTAAAAATTTGTTTTTCTTCTTTAAAATTTTTTGTTTACATTGGGGTGTGGTTGATATACAATGTTAGTTTCAGATATACTGCAGAGTGATTCAGTTATACATATACATCTAGCTATTCTTTTTCAAATTCTACATTGCTCATAGTCAAGGGCTTGTATCATGAGATTGTCAGTGATGAGTGAATGAATGGGTGGATGCCTGTTGGGAACTATGTAGAATTCTGATTAAGGAAAGGAATTCAGAAGTATCTTTGGGGTATTTCATCTGTGAGTTCTTTTGGACCGTTTGTGGCAACATGCTGGTGGCATTAAACACAGCAAAGGCAGACCAGAAGCCCTGTCTATATTGTTAAACCCAGTGAGATGTTAGGGTGCAGTCAGCTACTGTCCTAGAAGAGATGCAAGAATATATATGTATTTATAAACACTTATAGACAAATTGCGAACTTTTTTTTGAGAAGAGGACGAGAGGGTCAGAATATATGCTCCAAAATCACATGAGGTGAAGGATGTTCCGTGGTGATGTTTCATGAAGGGCTGAGTTTGGGATGACAAGGTAAGCAGGGCCCTGTCTCTGCACAACAGGCCTGGAGCAGCCATTGCTCATCCTCTTCCTTCCCGTTTCTTAAAAGCCTGTTGAGGTTCTTATTGCTCTTTGTTCATTCCTGCCTCTGAAAAGAGTGCTTGGTAAAGGACACATTTGTATCCTGACATGTTGGGAAAGAAGTGTAGGTGCTTGGGAACAGAGGGTAAGGAAGAAATCGCTGATGGTGTTTGGGAAGCTTCGCGTTCCCTGGGGCATCCTTGGCTGGAGCATCCCTGTTTACTCATGTGAACTCTGGTTCTAGAAGTAAATTCTTTTCACTCCTTTTGCCAGAAAGAGATTGAACATTACCAATAAGTCTCAGCGTATTACTATTACTGTTAAATAGAAGGCTGGATTAGGAAGGGCTTGGGAAGCAAAGATCCTCTGGCATTCAGAGCATCTCTTTGTTTTTTTCCGGAGCCAGTTTGTCTTCTGTCCTCTGTAGGAAGCTGTTTTGGTTCCTGTCCTCTCACTGACCAGCACCTAGAATGTCAACAGAATAACTCATGTCTCCAACATCCTGTCCTTGCTCTGGTTAGAGGGAATTGTTTGCCTTTGGAAAACAGTGCTTACTTCTGTGGAAAAATCCTAAAACATGCATAGCTTTGATACATATACATATTGTCCTTATATGATGTCTGTGATCGTGTGTGTGTGTGTGTGCACACTTGTGACTTAAAAAAAAAAAAAACTATTGGGTTTTCTGTATCTGTTGTGAGATTGGGAATCCAGGAGCTTTAGATATGAGAAGGATCTTGGGGACAAGTTGGTTCAATTCCTTTTTATGGTTCTAGAAACAGAGGCCCAGTTGAAATAAAGTAATTTGAGATCTGAAGACTGGCCAGTGAGAACCAGGACCAACTAGTACCTAGTCTCCTGATTCCTGGTTCTGTGGCCTTGACTTTGTGGTGTGTTGTGGGGTTTTTGAACAGTTCATTTGGCTACCTAATTAGAAGTTCTGGTAAATAGAATGCTGCTGATACTGGTACATATTTAAAACTACATATAGTCAAATCTTTTAAGAATACGTGGCATCATGCATTAAGTTGTTCCTTGGAAACTAGGGATGGGGAAGGGTAAGAATTGTTCTGAGAATCAAGACATTCTGTTGCAATTTAGCCTCCAGACAGATGTTGGGCAAGTTAGTCTTACCTCTTGGGACTTTACTCAGAAGGGGCTGGATTAGACTGTTGCTTTTGCTGTTTTGAGCTCTGAAGTTTTGTGAATTTTTGTTTCTATGAAGGCATGTTACATATCTATCACATGATGATATAGAATATCTGCGATGTGGGTAAATCTTTCCCTTTAATTCCAGTCTTATATGGGCTTGTATTGTTGCCATGAATATTCTTTTTATCAAAGAAGGGGTTACCTCAGTTGCAGAGCTGTCTGCTGTGTTTGGTAGTATCTGAGTGTGGAGATAGATATCTGAGTAAGCTCGCCACTGGGCAGTCATCAGAGCTCTGTTAAGTCAGAAGTGCTGTGATGAAGCCATGAGAACGGAAGAAAGGGAGTGTGTGTGAGTTACGGACCCATGATCCCATTTCCCATTTCAGGTGTCTTAAACACTGAGATTGAAGACACTTGGCAAGTTCTGTAACTGTGACACTTTGAGTTCCTTCCACAGCCCACACTTTCTCCTTTTCGAGTTTGCATTTTATGATGTAGTATAATTTTTGTCTAAGTGGTGTTAGAGATGGAATCACTGCCTTTGCCGTTACTGCTTCTGTTTGACAGACGCGAAGTGCGAGTCTTACGGGGCTTAACTTGCCCCGATTGCATGTTGAGGTGTTGGTTGTTCAGTCGTGTCCGACTCTGTGACCCCATGGACTGGGCCTGCCAGGCTTTTGTGTCCATGGGATTCTCCAGGCAAGAATACTGGAGTGGGTTGCCATTTCGGTCCTCAAACCCAGGTCTTCCCGACTTCAGAGTTCATGCTTTTTCTTTTTTTTAAACCATAATACCTTTTAGGTGCCACATTCTGCTCCAATTTGAGTTGATGTTTCTTTTTTACCCCCCATGTTATTCTCCAGTGCCTGGCATAGGACCGTAATAGTAACATTTTTTATTAATGATTTAAAGGTAGTGAGTGATGAACAGAAAGGGAAAACGAAAGCCAGAGGTTTCTGAGTCATTTATACTTTGTCACCTTGTAACCTTGAACAAAATAAGAAATTCCCTATCAGTTTCTTCACTTGAAAAAGTAGGGAAACTATTATTTGCTGCACTGGGCTATTGTGACTTTAGAAATAAAGTTCATTAAACTCATTGTATAGTGCTTAGCACATAATAGATAATTAATGAGTGGTCTCTGTTATGTTGCTGTTAAATTAACAAAAACCTACAACATTGCTTTTACTTTCTCTCTTTTCCCCCTTAGGATAGAGCATGCCATTTCCCCTAAATGCCTGCTACCCTCAGGGAGTTCTCAGTAATAGTATGAACACATCATCCATGGAATATGAGGGCTTAATGTTATCAGATACCATTTCTTTTGATACCCTTTCCCACAGTCATTCAGGGGAAACCCACGTAGCCTGAGGCACTGCTGGATGTTAGCTCCAGCTCTGCCTGCTGACTCCTGGCAGGGCCCCTCTCCAGGGAGGTGGATGGAGCTTGGATGGTAATCAGCCCCTTGTCTTCATGCTTTCCTTCCCTGTCACCTGTCTCAGTTCACTGGGAAAGTCCCCAGTTTTTCTTCTGCTGAAGTGTGGCCCAGTAGCCAGACAGTGGCCTGTGCGATAAATGGAGAGGAAGCTGTGTTTCTTCCCTTGCTCGTCCGCATTTTGGCCCGGGAATTTTTATCTGCCACATTGACTCTGTTGGCTCCTGCTGCTGTTACCAACATCTCTTCTGTGTTCAGAAGCCACTTGGGCACACTTCTCATGGTTTAGGTTAATTAACCTTTGTTGGTCCCTTTCATCTGTCTTAGAAACACACTTCTTTATCATCCCTTCCCTTCAGCTTCTGGGAGGAAGGAGTTTTCTAGGCAGAGGAAACTTATCACAGGGATGAGTTAACTAAACAGTCACCAGTGCAGTGCCTGGCGCTCAGCAGGTGCTCACAGATGAAGGGATGACTCTAGTCCCTGTTCAGTGTTTGCAGTTTACAAAAGATGAGCATTAGATTCAGTAACTTGGGTTGGGAAATTACCCTTTCATCTGCAGTGATGCCTGAGGATGGGAGAGTGACAGGGAACAGGGAGGGGTTTGCAGAGTTTCTCGGGATAAGTGGATTAGTGTAGCTCTCAATTCAAAATAAGGTACATATTTGAAAATTGTTTAACAGAGAGCCTTGAATTAGCTTCTCCTTATAGGGTAATTGACAGGTACTGACTAGTTGTGATAGGTTATAATACATACCACTTAGGTCTTTTTATCCTCAAAGAACTTAAACAACAAAACACTTTAAACAGTGAATCTACCTTGTATTCTTCATCATAGCTTAATGTTCTCTTCCCTGTCTTTGTTGTATTCTGTTTCTTAGGATGAGTGAGTGAACTTTGCCAATTGGTTTATTTTTTTAATTTTTTCTTTATTCTACTTTACAGTACTGTATTGGTTTTGCCATACATCGACATGAATCCACCACAGGTGTATACGAGCTCCCAGTCCTGAATCTCCCTCCCACCTCCCACCCCACATCGTCTCTCTGGATCATCCCCGTGCACCCGCCCCAGGCATCCTGCATCTTGCATCAAACATAGACCGGTGCCTCGTTTCTTACATGATAGTATACATGCTTTAATGCCATTCTCTCAAATCATCCCACTCTCTCCCTCTCCCTCAGAGGCCAAAAGTCCGTTCTATACGTCTGTCTCTTTTGTTGTCTCACATACAGGGTCATCATTACTATCTTTCTAAATTCTCTATATATGTGTCAGTATACTGTATTGGTGTTTTTCTTTCTGGCTTACTTCACTCTGTATAATAGGCTCCAGTTTCATCCATCTCATTAGAACTGATTCAAATGTATTCTTTTTAATGGCTGAGTAATACTCCATTGTATATATGTACCACAGCTTTCTTATCCATTCATCTGCTGATGGACATCTATGACATAAATCACAGCAGGATCCTCTATGATCCACCTCCCAGAATACTGCAAATAAAAGCAAAAATAAACAATTGGGATCTAATTAAAATTAAAAGCTTCTGCACAACAAAGGAAACTATAAGTAAGGTGAAAAGACAGCCTTCTGAATGGGAGAAAACAATAGCAAATGAAGCAACTGACAAACAACTAATCTCAAAAATATACAAGCAACTTATGCAGCTCAACTCCAGAAAAATAAATGACCCAATCAAAAAATGGGCCAAAGAACTAAATAGGCATTTCTCCAAAGAAGACATACGGATGGCCAATTGGTTTATAAAACACTTAGGGATTTAAAGTCTCTGGGGAATGAGAATTGAAATGACAATTTGCAGCTTCACATTTGCTGGTTAACTACTGGCTTAGTGTTCTTTTCCTATTTGTTTTTCCAAGCTGTAGACCCTATCAATCAAATCAAATGAAATCTGGGAATTGTGAGTTGTTTTGTTTTGTTTTTCCTTGAAGAAGTTAGCTCTGACTACCAGACGTGGAAGAGATGCTTGCTGTGCAGTGATTTCTAAAGTCACTCTTTACCAGATGCTGGGGGCGGGGGTCGGGGGGAATGAGAAGTTTGCTAGCTGAGACATTCATAAAGTTCTTCTCAGGCTTTCAAGTTGTGTGTGAAGAAGAAGCTTTGATGGAACACTAGGAGGTACATCGTTTGCCTTCTCATCCATTATTTCATTTGTAGAATGAGATACTAAGGTGCTGTCTGGTGGCTCAGATGGTTAAAAATCCACCTGTCAATGCAGGAGACCCAGGTTGGATCCCTGGGTAGGGAAGATCCCTTGGAGAAGAGAATGCCAACCCACTTCATTTTTCTTACCTGGAGACTTTCATGGACAGAGGAGCCTGGTGGGTCTGTGGTCCATGAGGTCACAGAGAGTCGGACATGACTGAGCCACTAACACTTTCACTTTTCAAGGTGTTCCAAGGAAATAAAAATATTATTCCAAATGATTAGCTGTTTTCTGTCCAAACCCAGCTGTCTTGTACAAGGCCTTAAAAAAAAAAATTACCCTCTGTGGAGGTTTAGGAAAATGGTAACTGGGACAAGCAAATTCATAAAGGTGGTATAATACCACTTATTACTGTTTATATATAGCAATGGTTTTTTGTTTGTGTGTTTTGTTTTTAACTAAGGAGCTACAGAAAGTAAGGAAAACTGCATTTCCTGCTCTGGAGTAAACTGGTCTGAAAGGATTTTCTAGAAGACCAAGGACTGGAGCGATGTTTTCCTGTCTGTGGAGGAAGTTAAGGAAGGGAGTAGATGGAGGCTGTGGGAAAGGTGGCTGTGGTGGGGGGTTTTGCAGTTTGGGGTACAGGTGCTCTGTTTTACATGGGATGCAACTGAGAGTGCTAACTGTAGTTGGCACCAGCAAGACTGCTAACAGTGACACTGGGTCATGTTGGTGTGGTTCGTTTAAATACAGATCAAGATCTGGTTTGTCATGATGCTGCTGGTATTGATACTTTATTGAGGATTTAACATGTGCTGAGCACTTCATATGCTCATTCCTGTTTAATCCCAACAGTGACCGTTTTCAGGTGGTTTTCACTTTCATGCATTGGAGGAGGAAATGGCAACCCACTCCAGTGTTCTTGCCTGGAGAATCCCAGGGACGGGGGAGCCTGGTGGGCTGCCATGGGGTCGCACAGAGTCGGACATGACTGAAGTGACTTAGCAGTAGTAGCATACGGTCAGCAGTGGGCTTATCTGATGATTTAGTGGTAAAGAGTGCCTGCAATGCAGGAGCCGCAGGAGAAGAGGGATCCTCCCTGGGTTGGGAAGGTCTCCTGGAAGAGGGAATGGCAACCCACTCCAGTGTTGTTGCCTAGAGAATCCCATGGATAGAGGAGCTTTGTGGGCTACAGTCCATGGGGTCTCAAAAGAGTTGGACATGACTGAAGTGACCATACCATACAGAACACAAAACGCATACTGTCAGGGGTAGAGCTTGGATCTGAAACTACTGTACAATATTGAACCTGGAAGTAAAGACAAGGTTAAGTTAAAGGCAAGGTTATCAAAATAAAGAAGAATAGAACCAGAGAACTATTTCAGGGAGAGGAGCCACAGTGTTTAGTAACAGACAAAGTGTGTGAACTTGAGGCAAAATGAGGAGGAGGATTTTAAAATAGCAATTTTGGAGAGAAAGCAAGATCACAGTGCTAGTGATGGGGGTGGGAAGATTGAGACTCTATGCCAACCGTGTTTATGGACCCCTTCGTCCTAGAAACCAGCTAGTAGCCCTTTATCCATGTTAATTTCATCTTCGGCTTTCAGAGAACAGCTGCCACTCTATGCGCTTGCGGTCGTGGGACATAGGGTGAGTGCAGTGCTTTCGCGCCAGACTCCTGTCGCACATGGGTGTTGATTCTAGCATCAGACCAATCCCTCCTTCCCAGCAGAGCCCAGGGTCACACATCACACCGCCACATTGTCCTCTGACGCAGCTAACCTGGGCATCTCACGGCAGTAGGATGGCTATTTTCACTGATTGACAAGACCCTCCTTAGGAAAAGTGAGAGTCGCCCAGTCATGTCCGACTCTTTGCAACCGCAAGGGCTATATATGTAGTCCATGGGATTCTCCAGGTCGGAATACTGGAGTGGGTAGCTGTTCCCTTCTCCAGGGGATCTTCCCAACCCATGGGTCAAACCCAAGTCTCCAGCCTTGCAGGTGGATTCTTCACCAGCTGAGCCACAAGGGAAGCCCAAGAAGACTGGATTGGGTAGCCTATCCCTTCTTCAGCGGATCTTCCCAACCCAGGAATCAAACCGGGGTCTCCTGAGATGCAGACAAATTCTTTACCAGCCAAGCTGCCAGGGAATCCAGGAGCCATTTTTTTCTAATGTCTCCAGATCAGCTTTTCAAGACCACGAGGACAGCCAGTTCTTGGGCAGAGTTCATACCGAGCAGATGTCGCATTCTGCAGGCCATTGTTTTAAGGACTCAGGATTCTCAGGCCTGACTGAGCAACCTGTGGCAGATCATATTTCTCTTCGACTTGAGAAGAATGCTGGCTAAAGCTTGACTTCATTACTGTGACTTCAGCAGTCTGGATCTGTCAAGGGCTCGAGCCTGGTTGACCACCATCTGAGCTACCATGTATGTCTGAGTGTGGCTCTGTGGATACACTGTGAATCATTACATGTTTTTATTCCCTTTTGGCAAACTTTGTATTTTTCTGGGTGAATCTTTCCCAGTGAAATACTTCCTTGATTAAAACAGGCCTCCCCTTAGGAGAGAATACTAATGTTGTGTGCAGGATGGCCTTATGGGCAGCTGCTCAGCTGCCTAGAGATGTCCTTGAGCCCTTTGTTCAAAATGCTTTCCTCCACCTGCTTTCTACAGCATCACCGAATATACTGGAAGCTATTTGGTGGAAAAACACAAATGAATTTTTTTGGCTAACCCAATAATTGCCTCTCATTAAAGAAGAGTAAGCCACCTGCCCCCAGGCCGTCTCAAGATTACTTAAAGCAACACCCTCTTGAAAGGAAACTTTTTTTTTTCCTCTCCTCACCTGCATCAAATGTTTGCTATTAGGAAAAGACTCTTGAAGCCATTGATTAGTTTGCAAGTCCTTTCCTAAGGATAGTCAGCCAAATATGCTGTCCAGAGAGAATTAGATATAGGTAGGTAAGCTTTTGAAAAGAGTGGAGAAAAGGAGAGCAACTCTGGGAAGGGAAAGTGACATTGTGTTCCTTAATAAAAGCCTGAATAAATAGTGGACATAATTGATCATGTGTGTGGTTGTATGCTTTAGAAAAGTGGTGAGTATTCCACATACCTGCCACCAGCGGGAAGAAGAGCATTGCAAGAGAGGTAGATGTTTGCTTGGAACAAGGAGTATACCCTTCTCTTAGGAATCTGTCCAGTGCCCACTTTTGCTCATAATACTCGTTCATTTCATTGACAGCATTCTTCAGGAAAGAGAAATGAGGTGTGAAATCCACTCCTTCTACTCCCTAAGAGGCTCTCTTTAAGGTTAACCCACTTTGAGCTAGGTCAAGGGCCAGCCACTCCTTTCCTCCATTTACCTTAGGTAGGATTATACTCAGTTCATTCACTGGAGCCTGGTGGTGTCCTTGCCTCCAGTTCCCCCTCCATCCACGTAAGTGGAATCTCAGCTCAGCACCCTGAACAATCTCTTTAACCTGAATGACTCCACTGTGACCAAGCTTCTGGCTAGCTGAGCTCATGATGGTACTCTGTTGATGTCACAAGATAACCTTTGTATCCTCTGGACTTTGAGCCTTCAGTTACGCTTACAGCTATTCCCCGGTGGATATTTTACATGAGCAGGGGGGTGTGTTAGTCCTACTGTGTAGCTTTTGTGGTCGGAGGAGGTGACCCCTGTATAGGGGCCCCATAGCTGAGGTCCCAAGTGTCATTGGGAAGCTTAACATTGGATTATATAGTCTTCTTGGCTGGTTAATCTCCTCCTAAAATTTTGCACACAGTGATTCTTTATTAGTTTGAATGCTAAACTGTAAACTTCATTTCTTTCACCTTGTTACCGCTCAGTGAATTCTTCCTTTTTTATCTCACCTCCATAAATGAGACTGCTTTTCGCTCTTTTGTGTTGTCTTTGAGCGCATGGCAGGTGGGTTTGGGAGCCCTGTGAAGGCTACTCTTATGTATTGTTTTCATGAGCTAAATAAAGCACAAAAAGAAAAATCAAAAGATAGACTTTCTCTCCAGGCTAGAAGGGAAAGGAAGGACAGTGTGTGGTTTACATATGAATGTCGTTTGATTGCCCTTCTGAAGAGAATATTTTCTAATTCTGTCTTGTCTTCTCTTTGGTTTTACATTTCTTCTTCCCTTCCTTTCCCCCATGTATGTTATGTATGTATTAGTTATTGTTTTTTAATTGGGAGCAACATTTAATCCACTTTACTGTTAAATTTCATTTTGTTTTCAACTTTTTCCTGGATCAACTTAATTTTAGAGCCCCTATTAGGAGACATATGTCTTTTTGTAGGACAAGAGAAAGAAGGAAAGAATTTTCATTTTTAGTCTTACTATATATTCTGTGGCTAAATGATTAGGTATTCAGAGGTATTTGATCTCATGTCAAGAAGCAGCAGTTTTAAAACAGGCATTTCTAACAGAATTGGTCTTGACACAAAGCAAAATAAAAACTTCCTCGGAAAGGTTTAAGCCTGTCCATTTCCTGCCATCACTCTTCCTCCTTTCAGATCCACTTCCTCTACCAGTCTGCCTTCTTGTCCTCATTTCGATAGCTTCTCCTTGCCAACTCAGGTACTGACGTGTTTCTGTTCTTCTTTTTTCCCTCCTTGTTCTTTTTTTGGTACTGACATTGAAGTGGTTTGCATCTTCAGGGGTGGCATGGGTAATAGTCTTCCTGGTATTTCGTCATCCACAGGTGTGGAGTCCTTTTGTACGTACCTAAGACAAAAACAAAACAAAGCCCCTACTGCCTCCCAACAAAAAACCTGAGAGGTCTTTTGGCAGTGAAAAATGGAGAAATTTGGATTGACCAAAGTATAAAGTTACCAGAATTCTTCTAGCTAACAGCTGTATGTATTAAAGAAAATTTCATTTTTTAAAAGTGAAGAATTTAATCTCTGAAGATCATGATCAGAGAGCCAAGCTGAAATAGATACTTATTTCCATGTTCTACCTTAACCAAGTGAGCAAGTGTTTCCAATGCTGTCTGTGTGAATGCTATGAATTTGCTGGTGCGATAGGTAAAAAGATAGTTGAATAACATCAGTCTTAACGTGAATCAGCCCTGTGAACCTGATGAAGAAATGGAGACCCAGGAAAGCTAATGGCTGATCCCTCATCCTGTCCCTTGACCCTTGGAGGCACTGAGATAAAGCTATTTTATTGGACTCTTTATCCCTTTCTTCCTCCCAACCTTCTGTTTCTTTTCTTCTGTTTCCCATTTTCTTCTATCTATCGAGTTAACACATATAAAGGAATAAAAGCCATCTTTGTAGCTGAGGCCGACTGACATTTTGGGCGGTGAGCAGGCAGCAACAGAAACATTGCTGCTAGACACTAGGGAGGTAACTCTTACCCAGATTTTAAGACAGACCCGCAGTAGAGCTAGACTGCATAGCAATGAGTGTATTTAGTTACTGGTCATTTTGTTTGATTTTGTGTGAGACACATCATCTTGTCGTTGAGCACATATTGTCCAGTTTTTCACTACATCCCTGGCAAGCCTCAGAAAAGTCTGCTACCATCTACTGCCGTTGATTGATGCCAGGGAAGTTTGCTGCACCTAACAATAGCCCTGATCCATGAAGCACTGCATTGATGCTTTTAGAACTCATTACTGCTAACCAAACAGTAGTGGTTTTATTACTGCACTAATGGAGCCTGGTACTTGGAGGCTGGGGCTTGCGGGAGTTGGGGGGGAAGGTGGGGCAAGGAATGTGGGCAGGAAAAAAAAAAATCCATTTCCATGATGAGTGGTGACCCCAGAAGAGCTGTCCAATAAAGAGCAGTTTCCAGTAAAACAATGTAATAATCTGTATACAATGCAGGGTTTAATATGCATATGCAAGGATGCACTAAATGAATTATTCCTCGCAGGGAGGAACAAGGGCTTTTTCAATAAAGAATCAGCAAGACAGCAGAGTTTTCTATGGCCTTTTCCAATGAAGCAATTTGCTTTCCTAACAGTGCATGGAAATGAACAAATCAGTTGTGCAAGGTAGGGATGCTGATGCATGGAGGACTGTGCTGGAAAACTTGGCAGGCCCTCATCATGGGCAGCGAGACAGACCCTGGTGACAGCATCTATTCTCTTTCATGGTTTTTGAAATGTACTTAGGTCCTTCTTTTCAACTTTTGTTTTTGTACAATATTTTAATTGGGTAGCTTTCAGTTTACTGTTCATGTATGTAGTTACCAGTGTATTTGAAATTTTGTTTATCGTCTGACGGATTTGTTTTCCATCTGACCTATCTGTTCTATGGTTTTCTCCCCTTCCTTGATTTCTTTTGGATTAAGCAAAAAGTTATTCCAGGTTCTCTGTTTATTGACTTGTTAATTCTTTTACTCTTCTTTTAGTGACTGTCCTGGAGATTATAGGGTTGCATCCTTGCCTTATTGCAGTCTAGCACAGACTCTTCCTTTTGTCTCTTTGACTCCTCCTTTCATTTGGAAAAGTTCATGATTCTTAATAAATCCCACTGGCAGTGGAACAGTTTTGTCCTTATTTCGTGCTTGAATCCCTCCCATGGTAGCTTGTACTTTCTGAAATAGCGTGTAACTGTCATCAGAGCTCTTGCTCAGAATCATCTGCCCTTGGAGACATGCCACAGGCAGCCTCACTGCTGATTTGTGGCTCTCAAGAAGAAGGACGCAAGCTTTTTAGTATCCCCATGAGGCCATCAGCTCTCCCATAGCAGGCTTTTTCTATTCATTGTACCATGATATCTGGCCCATGGTAGCCTGTCACTAGAAATATGAATGACTAGCTCCCTAAAACCAGATGCCAGGAACCTTTTCAGAGTCAAGATGCAAGCTGGAGGGGGTTTAGCACATTTTAAGTGGGTTCTGATTTTTAAAACTCTTCCAGCTTCTACCAATCTCTTCTGGTTGTTTATTTCAGTTAAATCAAGGTTGTTCTTTACTAGTTTTCTTATCTCTGATGTCATTCCAGTTCATATACACACTAACTATCACCATACTCACTCACTGGTTGTGATGTGATAGTTGCTCAGTTGTGTGACTCTTTGCGACCCCATGGACTGTAGCCCTCCAGGCTCCTCTATCCATGAAATTCTCTAGGCAAGAATACTGGAGTGGGTAGTCATTCCCTTTTCTAGGCGATCTTCCTGACACAGGGATCAAACCCAGGTCTCTTGCATTGCATGTGAATTCTTTACCTTCTGAGCCACCAGGGAAGCCCAAGCAATTTCACTCACTCACTGGTTGCTACCCTGAGTATCTAGTAACTACCACTGATTTTCAGGGGAATGTGAAACATATGCTTGGAAATATTGTGTGGAAACATCTTTGAGTTTCTCTTGGATTTCTTGAGCTTTGTGCCTGAAGCATATAACATGTTATAAAATCTTAACAGAGAGAGTCTGCTGTGCTGGAGGTCAGTAATATTTTGGTTATTTTAAGCTGTGATAAGGAAACCTAGAACAGAGGTGTGAACTTTGTCTCCCTGTGGCATTTTTCAGTCTTGTTATGGTTATTGGTTTTTAAAGTAACCCCAGAGATTTATCATGGTGAAGCAAACACCCACTTCTCAATGATGGAGGAGTTTTTGGATCATGCAGGCTTTTGCTTGGGGACCACATAGTTTGTGCAGACGCAGCTCAAAGTTGTCAAGACCTAAGTTCACCATCCAGTGCTGCCAGGTTTTGAGTACCTGTGGGCAAGTTACATCACCCCTGTCAGCTTTACTTATACATTAGGGCTAATGAAACTCAGCTTACTTGACAGGCTTGAAGTTATATATTGGTCCTAAAAGTGTTTCTGGAAACTAAGTCCCTCTACATATGTGATTTGTGCATGCTGTTTTCCCTCACTAGATGTTTTCCATTTGGGCAGCTTCTTAGAATACAGGCACCCTTCAGGCAGAGCTTACTAACCTTGATTTATGTGTTTTTGAGGTAGGTGGTGGAAGATTGAAACCACTAGCTAATCTATTGAGGTCAAGAGAATCTTTTTCCTACTCTTAACTAAGCTATACTTGAAATCTACACCAAGGGTATTATAGGTTGTTCTAAATGAGCCAGTTTTGGGCTTTGAGATACATAAAGTCAGAGGGGAGAGAGAGTTCTGCCTTAAACTTTCAGGGAAGAGTTTTTTCAAGATCGATTACCAAGAAGTTGTTTCTTGAAACAAAGGCACCTGGCTGATGTGAATTGACAATCCAGAAAAATATTTATCACTGCTGCTTCTGCCAAAGTGAATGTGGTCACCAGGGGCAACACTAGCAGCCGTCTTTATCTAGACAAGTGCTAGTCCTGAATTCAGATGCCCCTTCCCAGGACTGCCAGCTGGTCTGGAGTTGGGAGTGCAGAAAATGCATGTTCAGTGGCAGCTTCCGTGGGTGTTGGAAAACCCCATTTTGGGAGCATCATTTTGGGAGAAGGGCTTTTCATGATGACAAAATGACTTCTTGAGGGACTGCTAAGTGGAAGGATAGTTGTATAGATGTCCTGCTTGGGACTCAGAAGCACTATTGAAACTGTTAGGTAACAAGAAGAGAAGAGGCAGAGCCATTCTCTTACCAGGGTGCCCGTGAAAGTGGGAGAAGGAGGGCGAAGCCAGGACAACTCCTGGGACAGGGTAGGGGGTTGGCATACTTCACGATTCCTGGAATTGGTTTTGAAGAGTGATGTTCACTTCATTTTTCAAAGCAAGATTAGTAGATAGTGGCAGTAACTAGCTACTAATATTCTGTCTTAAACTTTCATGACGCATGAACTCCTTTTCTTTTTAAAAATATTTCTTTATTTGGCTGTGTTGGATCTTCGTTGCGGCACACAGGATCTAGTTCCCTACCAGGGATCGAACCCAGGCCCCCCTGCATTGGAAGTGCAGAGTCCTAGGCACTGGGGCACCAGGGAAGTCCTTGAACTCATTGTCTAATTTCTGTGAGAGACTGCACCTGTTTAGCCCTCGTTGTAGAGGGCTGACTGGTTGGCAGAGCTTCCATGAAATCTAATTTTTTAAAGCATTTGAAGCAAGGGACCGATGCTGTAATAGAACATGTTGGGTGTGCGCTTCTCATTGCTCAGCTGCAGCCTTGACAGATGCATCGCGGTGGCAAGTGCCTGAATCCGTACTTGTCTGTCCTTCTAGTCAAATTGCCACAATGACACTTCTGCGATTTGGAGGAGACTTTTCCATGAGATGAGATTTTAGTTGCTAAATTTAACTTTTAATTGTGCCCTGTTGGGATGACTTTGAATTTCCCAAGTGTTTCAGCCAAAGCATGAAAATGTGAATCAAGTAACAGAATTAAAAAAACAAAACAAAAAAACAACCAATATAAGAAACTCTAGAATCTACTAGTGTGTCTTAGGCAATTAATCAGAGCAACCAGTGGTTTGTAGCCTGTGTGACTGTTTCATGAGCTTGGAGAAATAGACCTTGTGTCTCTCAGATGGGCAGCCTGCTTTCAAGAGGACCTGGTGTAATGGTATTTGACTTGACTCTCTAGATGTGTGTAGTCAAGCTTTAATGATTCAGATATAGCTTGTTCTCTATGGGTATCTATAGGGAATTGCAATCCAGTGTTTTTTGCCATTTATCATCCCAGTCTCATTAGGGAACTCAGAGTCACCTGAGCTAACAAGATAGCATGCTGCTGCTGCTGCTGCTAAGTTGCTTCAGTTGTGTCTGACGCTGTGCGACCCCATAGACGGAAGCCCACCAGGCTCCCCCATCCCTGGGATTCTCCAGGCAAGAACACTGGAGTGGGTTGCCATTTCCTTCTCCAATGCATGAAAGTGAAAAGCGAAAGTGAAGTCGCTCAGTCGTGTCCGACTCTTAGTGACCCCATGGACTGCAGCCCACCAGGTTCCTCCATCCATGGGATTTTCCAGGCAAGAGTACTGGAGTGGGGTGCCATTGCCTTCTCCCAGATAGCATAGATGCACAGATTTGACAGGTGTGAGGTTCCTTAAGTTCGAGGAGCAAAAACATGAGTTTGTGAACCTGGATAATTCCTGTCCCTCTTCTGACTTGGAGGTCAGTGATTGAGAGGTGACTAAGATTTGTGTTGAACTTGTGCTCGAAGTCTGCTGATATAAAAGTTCAAGGTTCTGGCTGAATTGGAAGAGTTTGGGAGCTCTGTTTTTTTGAGGGGGTGGCCACACTGTGTGTCTTGTGGGATCTTAGTTCCCCGACCAGGGATTGAACTTGGGCCACAGCAGTGAAAGTACTGAGTCCTAACCGCTGGACCATCAAGGGAATTCCTTGGAAGGTCTTTGAACGACACTGACACACACAGAAGATTCCTTGGCTTTCTGGTGGCTGAATCTGTCATCTGGGTAGACCACAGGGTCCTTGCTGTTGGGCAGTGTGATGGGCTAGCAGTGAGGCCAGGAGGGTGTCAGGTAATAGTCCAGGGTGTGGGGGCTGCTAGATGTGCAGACATGAAGTGTTCCCGTGGTCTGTGCACATTTATCCGAGAGAAACAGGGCCTCAAGTCTTGGGACTGAGAGGCTGGCTTTCAAAGCAAGAGATTAGAAGAAAGAAAGCATGCCACACATGATCTATCTCTTGCCTTGCTTGACTCCCATGTTCGTCTGCTGCCCTCACATAAAACCTTACCTTCCATGCATCTCAGTCAGCGCTAAAGTCTTGCTGACCCGAATGTTACTTTGACCTGCTCCATCTGTTTTCTTTGTGCACCAGTGAGTATGTGAACAAATGTACTGATTAAAAAAGGTGCTTTGGGAGCAGTTGGAACCTAGAAAAGTCACCCATTATTATTCCATTGCCTTTCACATGGTAATTTCCTTTTCCTCCTCATTTATGTTTATAGAATTTTTTGGCCATATATATATATTTTTTGGTGGCAAAATATATGCAAAACAGAATTTACTATTTAAATGACTTTTAGGTGTACAATTCAGTGGCATTTAGTGCATCCACACCATTATGCAGCCATCACCACTAGGCATCTCCAGAGCTGTCATCTTAAGCTGGAAGGCTCTACCGATTAAGCAACAACTCTCCATTCCTCCCTTTCCCCAGCCCTGGTGACTAACCTCTACTTTGCCTCTCAGCTTCTGTGAATTTGCCTGTTTGGGGCACCTCATGAAAGTGGAATCGGGCTGTCTTTGTCCTTTGGTTGTGTCTGGTGGATTTCCATCAGCATCGTGTCTTTAAGGTTCGTCAGTGTGGGAGCACTTGCCAGAATTTCGTTCCTTTGCAGGGTTGCATAATATTCCATTGTATGTGTGGGCCACATTTGGTTTGTTCACTGTTGAGAGATATTTGAGTTGGTTCTGTCTTTTGGCTATTGTGAATGCTGCTGCTCTGAAAAGTGCTGTACACGTTTCTGTTTTTGCTTTCATTATTTTGGGATGTGNAGCATAGATGCACAGATTTGACAGGTGTGAGGTTCCTTAAGTTCGAGGAGCAAAAACATGAGTTTGTGAACCTGGATAATTCCTGTCCCTCTTCTGACTTGGAGGTCAGTGATTGAGAGGTGACTAAGATTTGTGTTGAACTTGTGCTCGAAGTCTGCTGATATAAAAGTTCAAGGTTCTGGCTGAATTGGAAGAGTTTGGGAGCTCTGTTTTTTTGAGGGGGTGGCCACACTGTGTGTCTTGTGGGATCTTAGTTCCCCGACCAGGGATTGAACTTGGGCCACAGCAGTGAAAGTACTGAGTCCTAACCGCTGGACCATCAAGGGAATTCCTTGGAAGGTCTTTGAACGACACTGACACACACAGAAGATTCCTTGGCTTTCTGGTGGCTGAATCTGTCATCTGGGTAGACCACAGGGTCCTTGCTGTTGGGCAGTGTGATGGGCTAGCAGTGAGGCCAGGAGGGTGTCAGGTAATAGTCCAGGGTGTGGGGGCTGCTAGATGTGCAGACATGAAGTGTTCCCGTGGTCTGTGCACATTTATCCGAGAGAAACAGGGCCTCAAGTCTTGGGACTGAGAGGCTGGCTTTCAAAGCAAGAGATTAGAAGAAAGAAAGCATGCCACACATGATCTATCTCTTGCCTTGCTTGACTCCCATGTTCGTCTGCTGCCCTCACATAAAACCTTACCTTCCATGCATCTCAGTCAGCGCTAAAGTCTTGCTGACCCGAATGTTACTTTGACCTGCTCCATCTGTTTTCTTTGTGCACCAGTGAGTATGTGAACAAATGTACTGATTAAAAAAGGTGCTTTGGGAGCAGTTGGAACCTAGAAAAGTCACCCATTATTATTCCATTGCCTTTCACATGGTAATTTCCTTTTCCTCCTCATTTATGTTTATAGAATTTTTTGGCCATATATATATATTTTTTGGTGGCAAAATATATGCAAAACAGAATTTACTATTTAAATGACTTTTAGGTGTACAATTCAGTGGCATTTAGTGCATCCACACCATTATGCAGCCATCACCACTAGGCATCTCCAGAGCTGTCATCTTAAGCTGGAAGGCTCTACCGATTAAGCAACAACTCTCCATTCCTCCCTTTCCCCAGCCCTGGTGACTAACCTCTACTTTGCCTCTCAGCTTCTGTGAATTTGCCTGTTTGGGGCACCTCATGAAAGTGGAATCGGGCTGTCTTTGTCCTTTGGTTGTGTCTGGTGGATTTCCATCAGCATCGTGTCTTTAAGGTTCGTCAGTGTGGGAGCACTTGCCAGAATTTCGTTCCTTTGCAGGGTTGCATAATATTCCATTGTATGTGTGGGCCACATTTGGTTTGTTCACTGTTGAGAGATATTTGAGTTGGTTCTGTCTTTTGGCTATTGTGAATGCTGCTGCTCTGAAAAGTGCTGTACACGTTTCTGTTTTTGCTTTCATTATTTTGGGATGTGTATCCAGTAGTGGAATTGCTGGATCATGTAATAATTCTAGGTTAAACTTTTTTTTTTTTGCTATCCAGACCCAACTTTATTACTGTCTCTCATCACCCCTCCAGCTCTTGTTTTCGTTTTTTTTTTTTTTAAGTTGGAGGTTAATTACTGTACGTTATTGTGTTCGTTTCTGCCACACAGCTATGTGAATCAGCCTAGGTTTAACTTTTTGAGGTAATTCTATGTTTAATTTTCCACAGCGGTTGTACCATATTTCCATCAGAAACGTATGAGGGTTCCAATTTTCCACATTCTTGCCAACGCTTTGCATTTTTTTGGTAATAACCATCCTAATGGTGTGAAGTGGTCTGTCAGACGGAATCTCGTGGTTTTGATTTGCACGTGTGCATCATTTTTTAAAAGTTTCAGCACAGCATGTGTGTCATTTTGCATCCCTGCTTATTAATTTTTTTTTCTCATGTTTTGCCTTTAAATGACTTTTTCATTGCATTTTTCTGGGTCCACCTGGAAGTTACTTACCAGTTTTACCTGAAGAATTAGACTTTGAAGCAAGGACACAAACATGGCGTTCACTACAGAAAGGGAAAGGGAAGAGTTAAAAGAGTGTGTAGCCACCCCTGAGAATCCCCCAGGGGGCAACTGAAGGGCTTCCTATGCCTGGTTTGGGTCTCTGGGCAACTTCACTAGTAATCTGCACTCTGCATGCTACAGAATATGGGAGGGAGTCTGCTTGCAAGAAGCAAATTCTTGGTGAGACAAAAATGGATTAGACCAGGGTAATACCAAGCAACAAAGACAGAGCAAAAATCATCTAATTTATCATCCTTTCCCCCAAGGCTGAGAGGCTTTTAAGTAGTTTGGGAAAACTTTGAAGGGGGAGGGAAAGCTTGAGAGTAATTTAAAAACTTGTCCCTTACAGGCTAGTTAAAAGACTCAATTTTACCAGAAGGCTAAGGCTGTGATTAAGCAAAGCCTTTGAAAAAGAATCTTAAAACACCCCATTAAGAGCGATGACAGAATACGGTTACTAAACGCCAGAGTATTTAAATGAAGAATAGTGAAGCAAAAATGAGTGCTTTGTGCGAAGAGTAATTTGGTCACCAAAAATTATAGAAACTTTCAGAAAGATAGAGAATGCTTGTAAGAGGGAAATGGAACTCTTTGTAAAGCTGAGTTTTAAAGAAATGTTTACTTCATTTGCAAACATTTCTAAGACCAAAGAGAAATATTACTTCAAATGCCCTTAGGAAAACACCCATATCGTTTCTTACTACTTTTTAACCTGCAATTGTTGGAAAGAAGCATCCATTTCTGAGTCATATCTGAAAGAACCAGCTCTTAATCAGGTTCCTCCAAGACACTGGATAATACTTGTCCTACAAAGTGGAGGTGACAAGGATCACACCTGACACTGGGTGGCCTTTGAGCACTAGTGGCGAATTCATCTGTGTTTCAGGAGTAGCTGACAGTCACCTCTGAGTCTGAAAGTTGCCAGACAGTCAACTCTGAGCTTCGGACTCATTCCAGTTGATTGTGTGGAGATCTGCAGACTAGAGCAAAGAGAAGAATGAATTGGATATGCCCCAGCAGCGTTATCCATGTCTGTGTAATCGCCTTCATGCTGGGGGTTGCAGGGGGGTACTTCCATGATAACAGTGCCTCTGTAGAGATACTTAGAAACGCACTGGCAGAAAGAACTTGGGTGGGGTCTTCTCTGTATCTCGGTTGTAGAGGCAGCATGAGACTGAGCTCAAAACTAGGCATAGGAGACCTGGGTTCCTGACACAGTTTACCTGTTGTTGGCCTGAGATGCCTGCTTAATCTTTCTGCAAGGTTGGCTGGCTACTGTTGGATGCATCATGTATGCGGATCATTTTGGAACTGTAGAAAATAATAAGCATTGTTATTAGGAAGTCAGATAGTAAAACTGAAATGAAAGAATAGCTGCTCTGTTCCGCCCTGCCCTCATCAACTCACTTCCTCTTTTGGCATCACTAAGGGTTCTCTTGTCAGTGGGTGCAAAGCTCCCATTAAAGTGTTTGGCTCTGAAGACATCAGAGTTGAATGAATGACTTTGGAGTTGGAAAAATAAATTGTAGGCTTATTGTGGACCTTATTGGGGTTTACCTAATTCCAACGCCAATAACATTAGGTACCAGCCATGAATTAATTCTCTTCTTTTTGTGTGTGTGACACTTTAAGCCCCACAGCCTTGATATGCTGTTTCCAAACAATTAATACTGTGCAACCACATTGGGGCAACAAGTCAGTGCTAATGTGTCTGGGAGAATTGGGTGCAACTATGAAATTTAAGAGTCTGGCAAAGGCCTGACAAAGGGGCTGAAGAAGTGACCACTTACTTTATGAAATCTACAGACATGACCAGGAGTGCATGATTGGTCCATTCAAACTCTTCCTCATAGAATTTCCCCCAGATGCTATTCACAGCACCATGGATTCACCTAAAACATCTAGAAATGTAAGAGGACTCAATTCTGTTGTCAACATGTCTTTCTGCTACCAAATCTCGGCTACAGTGGAGTTCATTACCTTTTGTACAGGGAGATTACTTGGGAATAATGTTACAGGAATAGTGTAAGTATAGGTGAGTGGAGTGGTTGAGTTGCCTTATTTTGTGTGACGATATCACTGTACATTTTATTATGTTTGTATATAATTATAATGAATGCTACTGTGTCTACCACATTTAGAGGAATAAGCCTGAATTCAGGGGAAGTACTTAAAGCTCAACGTTCAGAAAACGAAGATCATGGCATCCGGTCCCATCACTTCATGGGAAATAGATGGGGAAACTGTCAGACTTTGTTTGGGCTCCAAAATCACTGCAGATGGTGACTGCAGCCATGAAATTAAAAGACGCTTACTCCTTGGAAGGAAAGTTATGACCAACTTAGTCAGCATATTGAAAAGCAGAGACATTACTTTGCCAACAAAGGTCCGTCTAGTCAAGGCTATGGTTTTTCCAGTGGTCATGTATGGATGTGAGAGTTGGACTGTGAAGAAAGCTGAGCGCCAAAGAATTGATGCTTTTGAAGTGTGGTGTTGGAGAAGACTCTTGAGAGTCCCTTGGACTGCAAGGAGATCAGTCCTGGGTGTTCTTTGGAAGGAACGATGCTAAAGCTGAAACTCCAGTATTTTGGCCACCTCATGCAAAGAGTTGACTCATTGGAAAAGACTCTGCTGCTGGGAGGGATTGGGGGCAGGAGGAAAAGGGGACGACAGAGGATGAGATGGCTGGATGGCATCACTGACTCGATGGGCGTGAGTCTGAGTGAACTCCGGGAGATGGTGATGGACCGGAGGCCTGGCATGCTGCGATTCATGGGGTTGCAAAGAGTCGGACATGACTGAGCTGACTGACTGACTTTCATGTTGAGGCATGTGTTCTTAGTCACCCGGTGGTTAAATCAGTTTGTGTGAAGCATTCTTCCCAGAATTCAGAAGCTCCCTAGGGCTTCTCTTGCTCCCATGCTTTGCAGCTATTGAGTCAGGGATAGGCCAGTGTGGGGAGTGTGGGGAGGCCTCCTGTGCCCGTGCTGTCCTTTGAAGAGGCACCCGCAACGGGGGTTTGCATCCTGCGTTCAGATCCCAGCTGAATTCAGAATTCTGATTTTCCATTAGTTTGACTAAATAATTGACTTTGATTATTTAGTTGTCTCATTGCTTTTCTTTAAAAGACTGCTTGACTGAGGCCTAGTTTATGTGTGATATGTTTTGATTTTAAAGTGTGTTATGATTTTTAGTGGACTTGTCGTATTATGCCACTGTCAGTTCAGTTCAGTTGCTCAGTCGTGTCCGACTCTGCGAAACCATGAACCGCAGCACTCCAGGCCTCCCTGTCCATCACCAACTCCTGGAGTTCACCCAAACTCGTCCATTGAGCCGGTGATGCCATCCAGACATCTCATCCTCTGTCGTCCCCTTCTCCTCCTGCCCCCAATCCCTCCCAGAATCAGGGTCTTTTCAAATTAGTCATCTCTTCGCATCAGGTGGCCAAAGTATTGGAGTTTCAGCTTCAACATCAGTCCTTCCAGTGAACACCCAGGACTGATCTCCTTTACGAGGGACTGGTTGGACCTCCTGCAGTCCAACGACTCTCAAGAGTCTGTTCCAACACCACAGTTCAAAAGCATCAAGTCTTCGGCGCTCAGCCTTCTTCACAGTCCAACTCTCACATCCACGCATGACTCCTGGAAAAACTATAGCCTTGACCAGATGGACCTTTGTTGGCAAAGTAATGTCTCTGCTTTTGAATATGCTATCTAGGTTGGTCATAACTTTCCTTCTAAGCAGTAAGTGTCTTTTAATTTCATGGCTGCAGTCACCATCTGCAGTGATTTTGGAGCCCCCAAAAATAAAGTCTGACACTGTTTCCCCATCTATTTATCATGAAGTGATGAGACTGGATGTCATGATCTTAGTTTTCTGAATGTTGAGCTTTAAGCCAGNTATTTGTAAGTCCTCCTCACACTGCCATTTTGCTTTTTTGCATTTCTTTTTTTGGAGAATGGTCCTGATCCCTGTCTCCTGTACAATGTCATGAAGCTCCATCCATAGTTCATCAGGCACTCTATCAGATCTAGTCCCTTAAATCCATTTCTCACTTCCACTGTATAACCATAAGGGATTTGATTTAGGTCATACCTGAATGGTCTAGTGGTTTTCCCCACTTTCTTCAGTTTAAGTCTGAATTTGGCAATAAGGTGTTCATAATCTGAGCCACAGTCAGCTCCAGGCCTTGTTTTGGCTGACTGTATAGAGCTTCTCCATCTTTGGCTGAAAAGAATATAATCAGTCTGATTTTGGTGTGGACCATCTGGTGATGTCCATATAGAGAGTCTTCTCTTGTGTTGTTGGAAGAGGGTGTTTGCTTATGACCAGTGCATTCTCTTGACAAAACTCTATTAGCCTTTGCCCTGCTTCATTCTGTATTCCAAGGCCAAGTTTGCCTGTTACTCCAGGTGTTTCTTGATTCCTGCTTTTGCATTCCAGTCCGATAATGAAAAGGACATCTTTTTTTGGGTGTTAGTTCTAAAACATCTTGTAGGTCTTCATAGAACCGTTCAGCTTCTTCAGCATTGCTGGTCGGGGCATAGACTTAGATGACCGTGATATTGAATGGTTTGCCTTGGAAACGAACAGAAATGCCACTGTCACCACAATCTAATTTCAAAGCATTTCCATTGTGCTGAAAATAAATTTTGCTCCTGTTATCTCAATTTTTAGCTTCTCTTTTGTGGGACTCCCATCTGATTTGAGTGCTTACCTGTGGCTCAGATGGTAAAGATTCTGCCTTTAATGCAGGATACCTGGGTTTGATCCCTGGGTCAGAAAGATCTCCTGGAGAAGGGAATGGCAACCCACTTTAGTATTCTTGCCTGGAGAATTCCATGGACAGAGGAGCCTGGCGGGCTACAGTTCACGGGGTTGCAAAGAGTTGGACACAGCTGAGTGCCTAACACACACACCTCTGATATGAAACCTGATCTATCAGGTATTCTAAAACTGAAAGAGGAAGAAACGATTTTTAAAAAAATGATCTTTCAGTTTTATTATACACTTAATACAGCGTTCTCCGTGTCAGGCACTGTTCTGAAGTGCCTTGTGAAAGTCAAATGCTTTGTGACGATCAACTTATTTATTAGTTCATTGATCCCTTATAACACTCTTTGAGACAGGACTCGTATTATTTATATTTTACAAATGAGGAAACAGAAGTATAGAAAAGTTAAGTATTGTCATGGTGCTAGTAATGGTGAAGTCAGGGATCAAAACATGTTGTTCTAAATATTTTGAAGCACCTGATGAGACCAGAAGGAGTAGGAGGCGCAGGAGTCAGCCAGGATGCAGAGCATCAGAAAGAGTAAGCTAGTGCCCTCCAGGAAAGAGTCAAAACCTTTAGTAAACCCTGTTATTTGATGCCTCAGGGTAAGTTATTGAAGAAGTCAGATAAAATCCATCCTAGTGGTCTCAACAGCAGTGTTCATCACCTAGGATTCGTCACTTTATTCACTCTCCCTTTACCTTGGTGTCATAGGGAGCGAAACCTGTTTTTATGGAATTTACTTTGGCTTGCGAATTGGACCCCAAAGAGGTAGAGTGTTGTGCTAGGGGTTCCTTACCTGAGAGGGGCGTTTGTTAGGTGGTTGGAGGTAGGGTGTGTTCTGGTCAAAAGGTCCTTCGTGAGAATCTGAGGCGCCTGGCTTGGTGTCATCTGGGGGAAGAACCGGGCCCAGTCCGTTGCCCTCTGTCCTGCCCTTGGTCTGGTCCCCTCACCCTCCTCTTGCATATGGTTATGTTGTGACTCTTAGGGGTCTGCCCATTGCTTACTCTGAAGCCTGGGACCCCTTCTTTGTTTAGGCATGATCTCTTGATCTCTCAGGGTACTAGATTTCTGGGGAGGCAAGCCCATAATGATAGTAAAGTAATTGAGTTCAGCTGCCTATCAGAAACAAAATGTTTGGAAGTGGGAGAATCTGAAAAATGCCAACCGTGATAATAATTCCATTTTAGCCTCAAAGGGAAAATTGTCACTCTAGTTTTTACTTAGCATTCCCCTGTGTCTTCAGGGCAAACAAAGGTTATGGAGGAATTGAGTAGTATAAACGAGGAGATTCCCCCTTTCCTGGGTGTGTGTTCACATTTATGTTTAATAAATATTAATTGATTAGAGCATTCTGGTAGGAGAATTTGACCCTTCCTACTTAATCTGTAATGTACTTGGCATTCAATAGTTGCTTTTTGCTCATTTCAAATATACTGGCGTTGGGTTCTTTTTTTTTTTTTAGTTACCCGGGGCTACCATCTTTTCACTCTGTCAGGTATAGCCCTCATCTTGCTGATGACAGCTTTTCATTGGTTGAGGGCATCTTAACTTATCAAAGGTCACAAGAACATGCTCAAGAGGGAATCAGACAGTGTATGGAATGCAGGGTTACCTGTCAGAACTGTTGGAATGTATTGAAACTTGGAAAGCTGCTAAACTTGAAACTCCACTGCTTTTTTTCTTCCTTGCTCCAGCTCCTGTGGGTTTTGGGGGTTACATACTTGAAAAGCAAAATATGGATTTAAGACTCTACATTGATGAGAACATAGGTAAATAATTTCTGTCCATTAGTTTTATAAATTCAACAGCAGGAACAACATTTGAATCCATGTTGAGTCCTGGGTGCTGAGAATACCTGAAATGTAATAAAAATCCTTTTTCCCTGATCAGTGATTTCTTAGTCTGACTTGTCTGCTCCTGTGTTGATCAGCTTCTTTCTTTCAAACTCATGAGCTAGGCTTCAAACTTAGCCACGTTTTGTAGAGATAAGTAACATTGATGATGACCCTTTTTCTCATGGTTATGCAACCTCTGTCCTAAGACCATTGGAATCCATGGTATTGGCTCAGTGGCAGAGTCAGAACTGTCAAGCATTCTGAAACTTTCTTATCTGAAAAAAAAAAATGAAGATAATTGGCCCTGCACTCTCCTTGTAGCTCTCAGAGGGTTTGTGTCTGTTCGAATCATAGCTTGGGCCTACGTTTGCTAGAACCTTCAAGTCCTAGGTGTTGAGTCTTGACCTGACCTGTGGAGCAGCAGAGCTGAGCTTTGGGAGCCAGAAGAGGGACAATTCCGGAGTGTGATAGACACCTCTTTTTAGGGGATGGTGTGGTCTGGGTGATGATGGGAAGCTTTGTGGGAACTGTGGGCTGAGGTCTTAGCATTTGTTTGTCCCTCTGAGTTTGCATATGTATGAAATAGTTCTTTCAGGGTTTGTGCCTTAGTTATTTAGAGGGGCATTCTCTGATAAGTGGGCTTCCCTGATGGCTTAGACAATAAAGAATCCGTTGGCAATGCAGGAGACCTGTGTTCCATCCCTGGGTTGGGAAGATCCCTTGGAGAAGGGAATGACTACCCACTCCAGTATTCTTGCCTACAGAATACTATGGACAGAGGAACCTGGTGGGTTACAGCCCATGAGGTTGCAGAGAGTCAAACATGACTGAGTGACTAACACTTTCACTTTTCTCTGGTGAGTAGAATGGGTCAGGTGCCTGGCTAAAGATACTTTCTTGGTCTCTGCCCCTATACAGATGCAGTTTCGAGTAACACCAAAGGCCAATGCAGCATATAGGATTAAGTTTAACTCCCCCTTCCTTGAAGTGGACTTTCTTTATCAGCTCTATGAGATGCCTCCTAGATATTGCTGTTTAACCTTGGAGCTATTACAGTGTACTTACTGTGCAGTTGCGCTAGCCACCTCTTTATTGCCCTGTGGTTTAAATGGCATGAAACTAGAGCACTGAGTGTAGTTTCTGGTGCTTGGCAGTTCTGTGGATCGCTCCTCCTGCCACATTTCAACCCCAGATGGCCCTGTTTCTTGGTTCCTTTTGGTCTGTACAGCTTAACTGCCTTCCTATACGTGTTTAAAAACTTATATTTGTAAATTGTTTGTAGAGCTAAGGAAGCTACCCATTTCTTTCTGTTTTCCATCCTACTGGTATAACTTGCATGTCTCAGGGAACGTTGATCAAAGACTGCGTTGGTGGTAGGGCCGAGTCTGTGATGTGTATTCACTTTCAACCTTTCAGGTGTCCTTTTTTTTTCCCCTAGCTGTGATTTCGGAGAAATTTTTGAAGCTGAAAAGAACTTCAGTAAATCTTTAAGCACAGTCTGCTTATTTTATATATGTAGCCTAGGATGTTTAAGTCAGTTTTCCAAAGTACTGAGGAGTTCATTGAAAGAAGCAACACAGTTCTCTGACTTAATTTTCTGGTGTTTCTTCATCCAAAAAAGTATAATATAGAGTCTTATTAAAAACCTAAGGACACAGACTTGCGACAGATGCCTTTCTAGGTCAGAGCACCCTATGCTACTGCAGTGAATGGGGGTGGAGATAGAGCTGTTTGACATCAAGTAACTGCAAAGAGCTTCACAGTTTGATCTCATTCTGTGCTGTCGAGTAATGCTGAGTCAGACTTAATAAGGATTTCCAGTGTATGTATCAGAAATGTTGGTAAAATCCCCATAAATGATAGTTATGGAACATATTAATTTATTATACAATATTTTCCCCCAAATTGTTGAATTCTTCCTTAGTTTAATTTCCAAGCAGAAGCCAAAAGTAGAAATGATCCTACTGATGATTGTACTGATGATCCTGTTTATTTATAATGGAAATAAAATGTTATATCCTATTATGCTAAGATCAATTAAGAGTTTAAGGGTCACATTTTCACCAGGGTTTTTTTTGTGTTCAGTTCAGTTGCTCAGTCATGTCCGACTCTTTGCGACCCCATGAATCGCAGCACGCCAGGCCTCCCCACCAACTCCCGGAGTTCACTCAGACTCACGTCCATCGAGTCCATGATGCCATCCAGCCATCTCATCCTCGGTCGTCCCCTTCTCCTCCTGCCCCCAATCCCTCCCAGCATCAGAATCTTTTCCAATGAGTCAACTCTTCGCATGAAGTGGCCAAAGTACTGGAGTTTCAGCTTTAGCATCATTCCCTCCAGAGAAATACCAGGGCTGATCTTCAGAATGGACTGGTTGGATCTCCTTGCAGTCCAAGGGACTCTCAAGAGTCTTCTCCAACACCACAGTTTTTTTCGTGTATGTGTGTGAGATTGTGTCCCTCTCCCTTGACATCTTGAATGGTATTCTAGTTAGGGCATGTCTGTAACATTTGTAAGAGATACGAACCATTCCTTAGGTTAGCATAAGTCAAGGTAGTGCCTTTTGTGGTTTTCCATATGTTTCCAATGAATATTTCTTGACAGTTTCTAAATGACCCCCACCCCCCTCCTTGAGATGAATGTTCCAAGAAACAAACTGTATAATCTTTGACTAGAACACGTGGAGAGCGTTGTAAGGCTTTTTAACAATTTTTGAGTGGGAGAGTGTGACTTCACAGGTTGCGCATAATCTCTGTTGGCATTTGGTTACATGTTGTGGCAGATTTATGTTAGTGGTGCATCATTTCAAGGATAATTCCCCCCTGCCTCATTGCTAACATGTAAAATGATTTAAATGTTATGCCATCTTAGTGTATGGAGATGGGAGATGTCAAGGTTCACAGTCTTTCAAGCCACAAGTGGTCCTTGAGCTGTGATTAAAAGCTGCTTATTTTTGTAGTTGTCTGTGCAGAAACACCAGAATAGCTGTTGGCATTGGGAGCTGTAGTCTGTCAAGGTGCTTCTGTATTTAGAAGGCATCACTTGCAGCACAGACACGCAGGTAGGGGAAGAAATCTAAAAAGGCAACACCCCAATGGTTGTTGCTGTAGCATCTTAGTATCTTGTATTGCTTGTTTTATTCCTTTCTTCATTAGCATTTAGCCCCAAAGACAAAGGCCATGTTCCTGGACCCTCTAAGTGCCCAAGAAATGTTTGTATAATTCTTGAAAATTTATCCCTCACTTCATCAGGTAATGGGATGATTACCTACTCAGCTTTGATGTGAAATATGTTATTTGATCATCGATTGAGACACCATGGTTCTGATTTCATTGGTCTGAAGTGTGGGACCCAGGTAGGGGGATTTTTTAAAAGCTCCCAAGATAATTCTTTTGGGCAACTGAAGTTGAGATGTATTTTTCTTAGAAAACACAAGTGTAAAGCGATGATCTATTTCACATATACTCACTACTGGGCAGTGTTAGAAAAGCTATTTGTAGCTTATTCCTATTTTAGTTTGAATTACCGTAAGGAAATCTACTTTAATGGGTTCATTCCCTGTTCGCATGTAGGCAAATATCTCTAAGATACCTAGAAGGCATTTGTAAGAAAAGTGAAATTTTAAGCACAACTGACCCATCTGAAGAAACAAAAAATCAAACACTTGCCGCTCAGGAGGCGTACTCTTCATGCCTGGCCTCCGGGTCTCCGCCCTGCGGGGTCAGGTGCCTTGGGTAATGGCAGGCTTGTTGTTTATGTCATGGAACCCCTCCGTGGGGCTTTCTTTACCCCTGGTCGTGGAGGATTGTGTCAGCCCGGTTTGTTTCTCCCACTCCAGTGTTGGCATGATTGGAAATGCGTTAAATGATTCTGTTTAGGCCCCAAATAGCGTAAAATGAAAGCCAGTGCTCTAACCACTGACTCTGAAAATATGTGGATTAGGGGACTCAGCACAGGGTGGGGAGGGTGTTGAGGGGGAGGGGGATATGATTTAAAATCATTTGTTTTACTTTCTAAAATTACTTTTCTTTCTCTCTTCTAACATAACATCTCTCTTAAAAAGGAGCTTAAAACTTCAATATGTGAAGGCAAGGCACTTCAAAAGCGTAGATAATGAAAAAGAAGACTTTTCCTCATTTGTGATGGCAGTTTCTTTCTCCAGTATTTCCATTCCAGGTAGCCTGTATGAAACTTTTTTGTAAATCCTGCCAGAATTNTTTTTTTTTTTTTCGCTCTCTCTCTTTAAAACATTTTATGAAATTACCCAGGTCCCTGAGGATCAAGCAGATTCTAACCATGCTACTCTACAGCTTGGCTGAGCCTGAAAGTCCTACCCCTCGACCGCCCGGCTGTCTTGTCTAAGGGTCACTTCAGCTGGGCTGCAAGGTATGGGACATGCACTAGCTCAACTCAAACCCACTAAAGACATGATTATAGAAACTTTTTGGCTCCCTCTTGTCCTTCGAGTTTCCCTTGCCCTGACACGTTGAGAACAGAGCCTGATAACATCAGTATTTGGGTTTAATCAGTCTGGCTTTATTACCCTGTGGGGCCAGTGTTGATGTCTTCAGCTGGGAAGTTTCTCACAACCAAGACTTGGGCCCCTGGGCTGTATAACTCTGCCTCGGCTGTCTTTCTTCTTCCTCACATCGGGCTGTGAGACCTGGATGCTCTCAGGATGGGTTTTCTCCAAGACTGCACCTAGAGGACCACCCCCACCCCCCACCCTGCTCTGTATGCAGAATAAGTATACACTGCCTTTAAAACACAACAAAATAGGTTCACATTCAATGTGTTGTGCTATTCTCTGTCTTTTCCATTTAACAGTATGTATAATGGCAACTTTGCCAATTGTTTTTAAATGGTGAAGTGTGTGGCCATATTGCCAAATTACCTTTTAAATGGTGGTACGCTGGGACCTCTTGGTAGTCCAGTGGTTAAGAATCTGCCTTCCAGTGCAAGGGATGTGAGTTCAATCCCTGGTTCGGGGCAAGCCCACAAAGCTAGAGAGAAGCCTGTGCCTCAGTGAAAAATCCTGCATGCTGTAACTAGGACCCATCATAGCCAAAAATAAAATAAATATGTTTTAAAAAGTGGTACTGATTTATGTTACCAACGGTGTAAATACTTGTTTCCTTCCCCCTATTCTTTCCAACTTTGCATATTATCAAATGTTTGGCAATTGTTTGATAAAATTCTCATTCTAAAGATATTTTAATAATTATTCTACAGTTAAATAAATTTTTCATAACATTAAAAAATGTTTTAAGTGACTACTGTGTGTTCTTTGCTGGAAAAGAACAGTAAATCAGAAACATATTTCCTGCTGTTATAGAAGGCTATGGTTTGTTGAGAGGGAGGGACAGAAAAATAAGCAAATCACAATTCACAATTACTTTATGCATAAGTTTATCTTGGAAACAAAGGGGCAACTGTAGTAATCTGTGTAGTTTAATTTAAAGCTTAAAATGCTACATAAGTAGGCCTTATTGCTGTTTATGTTGCTGCTGTGTTTTTCTTACCTTTAGTATGTTTTCCATTTGATTTCTTTTTGCACCTTCTAAGTAACCTTATCTCCAAATTTAAGAGCCTTTCCTTTCCCTCCAGACACATTGAATAAACAGCAGATATCCTGTCTTTAGAGACTCTTCTAAAAACTTTTCTGAAATGATACCATTTTTATTCTTCTATTTTAGGAGGGGGACTAACATACAGTGTGTTGGAAAGGTGAGAAATGCCTAATAGTTTGAAGCAAAAGTTTATAGAGGAACTTCCTTGGTGGTCCAGTGGCTAAGATACTCCATGTTCCCGATACAGAGGGTCCAGGTTAGATCCCTGGTCAGAGAACTAGATCTTACATGCTGCAATTAAAAAGGAAAAAAAAGAAAAAGATACCACATGCTGCAACTGAGACCTGACACAGCCAAATAAAAAATAAGTAAATATTTAAAAAATTTTGTAGAAAGCCTGTGTTTTAACTAAATCGTATTTTCTAATTTTGTAACATGGCTGTTGGTCTTTAATCATTGTGACTCTGGAAGGAGGTCAAGTTGTGGGGTAGAAAATGTTCCTAGTTATTACAGTATGTCACATCTTAAGGTTTGATGCTATTTTTCTGATCTGTCAACTTACCGAACCCTGTTGTATGAAAATGCTTCAAGTCTCAGGCAGTGTGCAGTGTCTGTCCAGCTATGATCACATGAAGTTGTCCCCTTCTGGCGAACACCCCTGCCTTGTTTTGCATTTAAACTCTGTCTCCCTTTCTAGAATCTGGTTAAGGAGCTGACTGTGAAAACTGGAGGATAAATTGGTAATAGCGTCCTGCCTCTGGCGATTAATTTTTCTTTTCTACACGCTTTCAGAGATAGAGACTATTGAAATTTAAAGGGAAGAAAAGGATGGTGGGGGTGGTGTAGTCGTTAAGTCGTGCCTGAATCTTACAACCCCATGGACTGTAGCCGGCCAGGATCCTCTGTCCATGGGATTCTCCAGGCAAGGATACTGGAGTGGGTTGCCATTTCCTACTCCTGAAGAGAAGGATGAAAGCTTAGCATTTGAATCTGCCAGCTTTTCCAGCTCTGCAGTGAAGAGCCGTGGCCAAATCAGTGTGCTTGGTATTTACTCTTAGTTCCCTTAGATGAGCCACTTCTCTTATTTCTTCCCCTTCTAAGGCTTTTTTTCCCCCAGCATCTGTTTTCAACCTATCTTCAGTTTTGATTAAATTCTTTTTTCATTTTTAACTCTTAAGTATTTAGGAAATTGATTCTTTAAGATTTGTCTCTGAACTAACACTGTAGGATAGGAATCCAGGACCGGAGTTTGCTCCCCAGGGCCATGAATGTTATATTCAGGTTGAAAGGTCTATTTTTTCCTCTCTGTAGTCTTCTTCCACCTTCTGAAATGAAGGGACTAGACTCAATGAGCTCCATCTTTTTCATTCAGCTCAGCAGTTCCGTGCATGTATCACATTTGTGTGTCTGTCTGGAATCTTCAAAAAGCAGTATGTGGCAGCAGGTATGCACTTTGAACAGCTAATAACTTGAGGATTTTTATACAATTGGTTTTATCAAACAGTGACTAAGTATCCTCTCACTGGCAGGTGCAGGGGTGTTCATTTTCCATGTGGAGGTGGAGAGGCTGTCATCTGCCTGAGTGTAGGAAATGTTCTCATATGAGCCTCTTGGGAACTTGGGGCTATGTGATTCTTGGTCTGTTCCTTGGCAAAAGGCACCCCTTCGCCAGCATGCATTTAAATGTGTGCTCACCCCTTTACTTCTGTTTATTAATGTTCTGTTTTGGCTAAACCAGCTTTGTGCTGCATGTGTTTCACTCACATCGTTTAGTTGAGATGAACGTGGAATATCATTTCCTGTGGCCCCATGATGGCATAGAGGAGCCCAGGCACAGGGGGCCAGTTGAAGGTGTGAACACTGTGGGCAAGTTAATATTCATATACCTGCTTTCAGCTCCATTAATCCGTCATCTTTCTTTAAAAGTTTGACTCAGGATTTATTTCAGCAAATCCTCACATTACAAAACTCTGGCTCTTATTTTGCTCATTGATGGTTAAAAATGGACCTTGCCTTGTATCTGTTTTGAATGATTGGGTTTTGTGTTTTGCTTTACAAAGGCAAAGTGATTTTGAGGGCTGAGAGTTGATCTTTTTTTTTCTTGGTTTCTGCAGATTTGGAAAATAATGATTTTTTTAAGGTCAATTATTATTTTCTTTATCACACCAAGAAAAAGAGATCATCTTTAGGAACTGCTGGTTTAAATAATCTTCCTTGAAAGTTAGTTTTGTCTTCTTTCATCCAAAAATGGAGGAAATTAATCCACACCCTCATGGGTTCGTATAAAGTTCAGTTGAGATAATGATGTGAAGACTGAAAATTAGAGTTGAGAGAAATTGAGTTAATCTAGGATTACTTATCAGTGTTTCAGTAACCTAAAATTTAAAAGGTGTCTTGTCTACCAGCTTGCTGCCTGTGCTCAGTTAATCTGAGAGGCTCTGCGTTTCAGCAAAGGGAGAAAGATTCATTTTATTTTTTTTGGTGGTGGAAATGAAACATTCTCTCTTCTAGCTGCTACAGTAAATGAGTAACGTGTTTTTGAAACTACTGCAATTTTGAATTAGTCATTTAAACATCAGATATATTCTTTTCAGGTTGAGTAGCATACTTTGTATTATTATGATTTGTAACCAGTTTGTAAAACTTGAAGTACAGGACAAAATAAGAGGTATTAATATGCTATGTGCCTGTGCCTGTTTTAAAGATTAAATCTGAGAAGTATTTTGAATATTTTTGAAAAGTTTCCCCCTCCCCATCTGTGTGTGTGTGTGAAGTTTTATGAAATGGGCTTTGTGCTATCATTTGTTATCTGTATTTGGCTAATACCTATATAAAAGGAAGTGGGGACCTCATATGCTGAATATGTGTTTTCTTCTCATAAATAGGGATCAGTGGTTGCATTCTTTAAAGAGTCTGCAAAGAGTTTTTATGGCCACTTTACTTTCATTCTGGTATTGCCTCTGTTGAATGAGCATGTGAAAGCTTGACATCATGATTCATCTTCTGATTTTGCAGTAATTCAGAGTGGAGCAGAAGCATCATGAGAATCATGCCAGTTTTCTTAAGGTTTGGCACATCCATCTTAATTGACAGTATTGTTCTAAAGATTCACCAGGACACACACGCACACACACACGCAGAGCCAGTGGGACATCTGAAGGGACTTGGCTGCCTTCTGTTCTTTTCCTGTCTCCTCCCTTTGTTTTCCAGATGCATCAGCAGATGGCTGTCCAAAGCTCTAAATTTGTACCTTGTATGACCTTTAGCCTGGAGAAAGGCAGATCTCTTCTGAGAGTAAACTTCCAGGCCATCGCCAGTAGGTGTTTTGTTGTCATAAATAAATTCAGGTCTTTGGCTGTTCTTTCTCAGGTTTATGTACCATGGGCTTTCCTGCGACTGTCACAAATTTAAAGATGAGTTGAAACTGGAGAACATTCTATGGTATTTCCTGAGTCCTGCAGTGTGCGAGAATATAGAAGCTTCAGTATGCTTCTGCTGAGGGCTGGCTTTGAAAGAAGCTTTGAGGCTGCCCAGGAGACAAGGCATTGTCTTGGAGTCAGGCAGACTTGGGTTTGGGTTCTGCCTCTGCTGTGTACTAGCAGACCTTACGTCATAGAGCTGTTAGCATTGAATGAGGCCTTAGGTATAGTAGCAGCCCAGAACTGATCAGATATAATGGGTGCTCAGTAAGTGGTTCTTGGTTCCTCCTAAGAGCTCATTCTTAAATCTCTGCATTTAAGAACAGGAGGCTCAGGACGAACCAAGAGAAGGAACCTTGTGTGCTACCAAGCAGAGAATCAGAAAAAGAATCACATGAATAATTTTATTAGCTCCTTTATCATCCATTGCCTTAGGCCCTTTTCAATTATCGTAATCCAGACAAGGGAGAATGTAGGTTGTCTTAAATTAGTGGCTTGCCCTCGTTGGTGAGAACTCATTTTATGGGGAGAAATCATATAGGTTACATATGTCCATACATGAAAGACCTAAAAGTGAATGAAGGAAATTGATGTGTTCATCCTAGGGGAGAGAAAATAAACCCAGCCTCTTCCCTTCCTGCCACCAGGCTGCAGGGTTGACTGTCAATGGGATGTCTTGTCTTGTGTCACTGTTGACTCTTCATGAAGTGCGGTAAGGCTATCAGTGTTAGGCTTCCCAGGTGACTCACTAGTAAAGAATTCACCTGCCAAGCAGAAAGTTCGATCCCTGGGTCGGGAAGATCCCCTGGAGAAGGAAATGTCAACCAGTATTCTTTCCTGGAGAGCCCCATGGACAGAGGAGCCTGGTGGGCTACAGTCCATGGGGTCGCAAAAGAGTCGGACACGACTTAGCCGCTAAATAGCAAAAACAAGGGTATCAAGGTTGGTCTGACCATAAAGCTAAATTGCTTCTGAGTATGATGTTTCATTGTGAGATGATAGGAAAAGTTGGAAAAAGTAAGTGGGGTTGTTGAGGATGCCTAGGAGTCCTTGAGGAAAACGTGTCGCCGGCTGTGCCTGCCTGATGGAGCCTGTGTTCCGAGGGGGGTGGATAAAGCAGGGTGAGCATCTTCCTTCCTCACTGCTGCATTCTGGTCCCTCCCCGCTGTTGGCCCCACCCTTCTAAAGAAAGCTCTGTAGATGGCAGTGGGAGAAAATTAGTCTGATGTAGTCTGGAGAAAATTTGTGTCGTGCCCTGTTTTCCCCAGCTCTGAAAAATCTTAAATGCAAGGCCAAACAATGAATTATTACTAGAGGAAACTGGTACTATTAATGTCATGTAAGGAGAAAGCCCATTTTGAGTAGAAACAGAAGGACATTTATGAGGGGAAAGTTGGCTGGTGATGGCAAAACTGAGCAGTAAGAAACTTAACTATGATTATTCCATTGAATTTTTTAGAAGGAATCTTCCAACTGATTGGAAGTTGTCTAGTAATTAGCATAGTAGCCATTAACAAAATTCTGCTTTGACCTGGAGCAGCAGGGGAGGGAAGGGGATGTGGTATGTAAATTTTGTGCAGACCGGGTTGTATAGCAGGAAAGTACGCACAGTGAGTTTCCATGTTAGGTCAGCCCTTTTAGAATGTACGGATGCCAGGGGCTGTAGGTGGATGGAGGCGTTAGGGTTGTGTATGATCTGGCGGCACTTTGAAAACTGCATGTTTGGGGTTCTTATTTCTAGTTGCAGCTGAATCTGATTTTGAGAGTTTAATCTCTTTGAATCAAATTAGGTATAAGAATTAGACATTTGAGCTCATGCATCTTATGCAATATACAGAAAGCCAAGTGCTTCCTCGGCTTCGATGTGATCTGGATCCCTGCTGGTCTTTGATTCTAGTTTGCAGTGATGAGCTGGTACCTTCGTGATGATGGGATCTTCTGTATAGCTGAGGGGCTCCTGCAGAACACTGCAATGGGTTTATGAACCAGCCTGAGTCCTGCTTGCCCTGGTAGGCTGGCAGTTGGCTTTAGGTGGCCGATGGGTTTGTTAGTGGCTGTAGTTAGGCAGGTAGGCTTAGCCCCTTTAATTATTCATGCCACTTTGGGAAAGCATAAGCTGACTATTCAGAGCTCTGGGGCCTGGATTTGGGTAGGAATTCTTTGGCTAGGCCAGCTGCAGGATTAGCATGAATGTGATACTAATCCCTGGGCCGGTCCCTCCGAGCGGCACACTCACATGCTTGTTTTTCCCATCAAAGTTCACAGGCACAGGAGTGCTGAGTGGGCTCTGGCACTTACTGTCTAGGCTGTGCGGTTGTGGCCAAGGAGGTTTGGAGCATGTGTCAGTCTCCAAGATAGATCACAGATGTTGCCTAGAAGGTGTTCTTACATTGCATGTCTCTGGAGGCACTGGAATTGTATGGCTTTGATTTCTCTACTCAGAAAAAGACAAATATCACGTGATTGTACTTGTATGTGGGATATATAAGTAAAATGTGACACTGATGAATTTATGAAACAAAGATTCACAGACATAGAAAGCAGACTTATGGTTACTGAAGGGGAAAGGGTTGAAGGAAGAATAAATTAGGAGTTTGGGATTAACAAACTACTATGTATAACATAAATAAACAACAAGGTCCTACTGTATAGCATAGGGAACTTTATTCAATATCCTGTAATAAACCTTAGTGGAAAAGAATATATATACATATAATTGAACCACTTTGCTAAACTAATCACTTTTCAGGGAACTAAGACAACACTGTAAATCAACCACGTTGTTGCTTAGTCGCTAAGTCATATCCGATTCTTGCGACCTCATGGACTGCCAGGCTCCTCTGTCCATGGGATTTCCTAGGCAAAAATACCAGAGTGAGTTGCCATGACCCAGGGATTGAACCCACATCTCCTGCTTGGCAGGCGGATTCTTAACCACTGAGCCACCAGGGATGCTCTCAATCAACCATACTTAAAAAAAAAAGCCATAACTAGTGATGGTACATTGTGTAAAGGTGATTAAAAAGAGATGCGTGGGATAAGTGGGCTGTTTTAGACTATCCCTCTTGAATATAGATTTTCCAGTATTTAAATTTTGTTCATTGTGGGATCGAGAGGTATAGCTTGTTGGGACTGACAGAATTGAAAGATAATTTAAAAAATTGAACAATAAATTATTAACAACAAATTGCTGACCTCAGCAAGTCCCTGTGATACTCTAGGATCTTATTGTGCTACTTGATTGGAGTTAGAGGGAGCTTGCCTGTTTCCTGTCTTGAAATAAGCCCGGGTGCCGAGACTTCACGAGGCTGCCACCGTGTACTTCTTCCACCCACTGGAGTCCCAAGATTGCTCCCTCCACATTCCCTTCCCTCCACCCTTGCAGTATTCCAGTGTGTACGAAAAGTGTCCCTACCACCAGAAGACCTGTTTGGTTTCTTTTCTTCCCCTCTCATCTTTTTCAGTGAAGGTGTTTTCTCCAGCAGAAAGCGCCACGAATACTACAGTCCCATACTTGATAAATTCCGATCTTTCCCTGCTTCCTGACCCCGTTACAGACCTAGTGTAAAAGTTAGGAACTGAATGCCACCTGCTGTACCCTGTCTCGGAATTTCACTGGCTTATCATTCATCTGTTCAAGTTACAGTTTAGTATAGACACTCTTGTTAGGCGAGTGGGCTGCCAGACTTCTTTCTTTTTCTGCCTTACTGTCCTTTCAGCTTTGGACTCTTCAGAGTTTAGCTAGCCAATGGGAACGAGAGGGTGAAGGGACTCCACTTCTTTGCCAGCTTAGCTCAGAAGTGAGTATATCACTTCCCCTAGTTGTCTCTGGTGCTGAGAAATGTGAGATGCAAAGAGCCTACGAAATAGTGCCATGGTTAGAAACCCATTTCCCAGTGACAAGTTGACAGTATGAAGAGGAAGTAAGCATCCCGATGGACAGGTCATCCCCTGTGGCCACATTTATGCACTCTAAGAATCTAGTCTGGACTAGATTCCAAGAATCTAGTATTTGGATATTGTGGGACTAGGCATTAGATATGCCACTATGTATCTCAGATGGGATCCAATTGTAAATGTCTTGGGATACATTTTACTACCTGCCATGCCTGTTTGCATAGGTCTTTGTAAAGATCAAATGAAAGAGAATGAGAGTACACTGGCAAGAGGAAACAGACTCTAGCTGCCAGGCAGTGGAATGATGATAGTGAGTGAGCCCTCTTTGTGGTGAAAAAGATGCTCTGGCCCAGCAAAAATAACACTAACTTCATGAAACCTTCCCTAATTTGCAGCAGGTCACTGGATTGATTTAATGCTGCTTTTTTGAAAACAGATAAATCTTTATTATGCCTTTTTATAGTCTGTTGGTTTGGCTGAAATTCTTTGTAATTCTAGTGGCAAATGAAAACAGCTAAGACATCAAGGTCCATTAGTAAAAATCCCAGATTCAAGCAATTGAAACAAAAAGTGATCCAGTAGTCCCCTTTGTCCATTCTTCATTACATCTATGAGAATCATATAGTGGTCCTTAAATATCATTATCTTTTGGTTGTTTCTTGGGTGTGTCTATTGAAACAGGGAAATTTAAGGCCATTTACTCAGTTCTGAACCTCTCATACATGTTCTAAAAGACACTAAAATATATGAGGAGGAAAAATCCAGTGTCTTTATGAAATGTATACTTGAAACGAGAGATGTCCTCCTTCAATGTGGCCATAACACATGAAAGAGAATTACATGGACACGTTGGGAGGTGTTTTCAGTGAAATTTGCCCTTGAAGTTTGTCTTCTCTCTTCTTAGTGCCAAAATGAGAAGGCAGGATGCCCAAATGCTAGCATTTGACACATTAAAAGGGAAGTTTGGCTAGAAAATGGGAAATGTGTTCAAATGAGACCACACAGACGTTAGGGAGAGTGAGACCGCCTGTTCAGCATTGGGTTTCAATAGAATAAATAGAAAATGGCGTCATGATGTTGATTCATCTTCCTTCTGGACACAGTCATTGAGAAACCAGAAGTAGTTGGCCAGCTTCCTCTTGTATCTAGAAGCAGAAGGGACAAACTCAAGGGTGCAGGAGCCATACAGTTAACTTAAGTGGGTAATGCAGGCTTGGAGGAGAGGGTAGGGGAGAGATCAAGTCTTTGGAGGAAGGGAGAGAAAGCAGGCTTTAGACAGAGATGCAGCACCAGTGTCATCAGATCTTTAGATTGGTTTGGAGAGAGATGCATACTGTGTAGGTTAGTGACAGTTGATATGCATATCTTATTTGTCCTGGATGCTGCTGGACTGTGGCTTCCATTTTAGTGGCAAGAAATGCCGTCTTTGCTTCTGGGCACAGGATGAACAGGAAGGCTCCCTGCTTTAGCAGTGTATTGTCCAAGTAAAAGGCTCACTGTTTGCAGTTGTGATCTCAGGGTGCTAATGTTATTTTGCATGTATAAATTTATAGGGATATATGGAAAATCTGCTATTAATTGATACTCCTTCATAAACTGAAAATTTATTTACTTTATAGGAATGTCATAATCATCAGTTTCCTACATATAAGTTTCTAGTACTTGAGATTGGGAAATCAGTAATAAAGGTTTATTTGGGATTTAGAAAAGGCAGAGGAACCAGAGATCAAATTGCCAACATCTGTTAGATCATCGAAAAAGCAAGAGAGTTCCAGAAAAACATCTACTTATGCTTTATTGACTATGCCAAAGCTTTTGACTGTGGATCACAACAAACTGTGGAAAATTCCTCAAGAGATGGGAATACCAAACCACCTAACCTGTCTCCTGAGAAATCTGTATGCAGGTCAAAAAGCAACAATTAGAACTGGACATGGAACAACANTTTTCTAGAATATTTCCTTTGAGAGAATTGCTAAATCTTGAGCAATATTATGTCCCACAAAGTTTAAAATGTGTTCTGAAGGGCTTGTATTTATGTGTTTTATTATAAATATCTTATTATATCAGCTCTGTATATTTTCATGTTTTAAATAATCAAATAGCAGTCATGTATTTCAGCATTATTATTTGAGATGTACATTTAGTATTAAAATAAGAAAAGGATTAATAAAGAATAATTTATAGTAAGTTTATTATCTGGAATCCATATATGTGTATGATATTAGTTAGGTTACTCAATTTCAAAGCACCATTTGTTTAATATGCATTGTTGTCCAATCCCTATCATGAGCCAACGTGGTACCAACAACACTGAGCCTTTTGGTTGTGAATTAGAGTGCCAGTGGCTCTTTCCCTGGGAGATTCCATAGGTGCTAGAGACCTGTGTACATCTGGAAACATAGTCAATGGCACTGACACTAACGTTAAATTATCTGATGCCACTTGACAGTTACATGGATATTTCTGTGCCAGAAACTAGACCAAGGAACATATGCTTCTAATATCTTACATTAGAATTAAGCTTCTGTTAAGATAGTGAAAGAAGGCATTCCACTGAGCCCAGAGGCAGGCCTGTTGCTCTTGCAAAAATCAACAGCAGAAATATAAATTAATTAATTAATCAAACTAAGACTTCTAAATCAGATTTTGAACAAGTTCCATATATTCTTGAAACATTTTTGGTTGTGTGTGTGCAGTGGATTTTGAATATGTCTGTTAGATCTGTGTGTGTTCAGTCATGTCTGACTCTTTGCAACCCCATGGACTGTAGCCCACCAGGCTCCACTGTCCATTGGNCAGATTTTGAACAAGTTCCATATATTCTTGAAACATTTTTGGTTGTGTGTGTGCAGTGGATTTTGAATATGTCTGTTAGATCTGTGTGTGTTCAGTCATGTCTGACTCTTTGCAACCCCATGGACTGTAGCCCACCAGGCTCCACTGTCCATTGGATTTTACAGGCAAGAATATTGGATTAGGTTGATATTCTCATCTCCAGAGAATCTTCCTGACCCAGGGATTGAGACACATCTCTTGTATCTCCTGCAATGGCAAACAGATTATTTACCACTTGTGTCATCATGCTGCTACTGCTAAGTCGCTTCAGTCATGTCTGACTCTGTGTGACCCCATAGACGGCAGCCCACCAGGCTCCTCTGTCCTTGGGATTCTCCAGGCAAGAACGCTGGAGTGGGTTGCCATTTCCTTCTCCAATGCATGAAAGTGAAAAGTGAAAGTNCCAATGGGAACGAGAGGGTGAAGGGACTCCACTTCTTTGCCAGCTTAGCTCAGAAGTGAGTATATCACTTCCCCTAGTTGTCTCTGGTGCTGAGAAATGTGAGATGCAAAGAGCCTACGAAATAGTGCCATGGTTAGAAACCCATTTCCCAGTGACAAGTTGACAGTATGAAGAGGAAGTAAGCATCCCGATGGACAGGTCATCCCCTGTGGCCACATTTATGCACTCTAAGAATCTAGTCTGGACTAGATTCCAAGAATCTAGTATTTGGATATTGTGGGACTAGGCATTAGATATGCCACTATGTATCTCAGATGGGATCCAATTGTAAATGTCTTGGGATACATTTTACTACCTGCCATGCCTGTTTGCATAGGTCTTTGTAAAGATCAAATGAAAGAGAATGAGAGTACACTGGCAAGAGGAAACAGACTCTAGCTGCCAAGCAGTGGAATGATGATAGTGAGTGAGCCCTCTTTGTGGTGAAAAAGATGCTCTGGCCCAGCAAAAATAACACTAACTTCATGAAACCTTCCCTAATTTGCAGCAGGTCACTGGATTGATTTAATGCTGCTTTTTTGAAAACAGATAAATCTTTATTATGCCTTTTTATAGTCTGTTGGTTTGGCTGAAATTCTTTGTAATTCTAGTGGCAAATGAAAACAGCTAAGACATCAAGGTCCATTAGTAAAAATCCCAGATTCAAGCAATTGAAACAAAAAGTGATCCAGTAGTCCCCTTTGTCCATTCTTCATTACATCTATGAGAATCATATAGTGGTCCTTAAATATCATTATCTTTTGGTTGTTTCTTGGGTGTGTCTATTGAAACAGGGAAATTTAAGGCCATTTACTCAGTTCTGAACCTCTCATACATGTTCTAAAAGACACTAAAATATATGAGGAGGAAAAATCCAATGTCTTTATGAAATGTATACTTGAAACGAGAGATGTCCTCCTTCAATGTGGCCATAACACATGAAAGAGAATTACATGGACACGTTGGGAGGTGTTTTCAGTGAAATTTGCCCTTGAAGTTTGTCTTCTCTCTTCTTAGTGCCAAAATGAGAAGGCAGGATGCCCAAATGCTAGCATTTGACACATTAAAAGGGAAGTTTGGCTAGAAAATGGGAAATGTGTTCAAATGAGACCACACAGACGTTAGGGAGAGTGAGACCGCCTGTTCAGCATTGGGTTTCAATAGAATAAATAGAAAATGGCGTCATGATGTTGATTCATCTTCCTTCTGGACACAGTCATTGAGAAACCAGAAGTAGTTGGCCAGCTTCCTCTTGTATCTAGAAGCAGAAGGGACAAACTCAAGGGTGCAGGAGCCATACAGTTAACTTAAGTGGGTAATGCAGGCTTGGAGGAGAGGGTAGGGGAGAGATCAAGTCTTTGGAGGAAGGGAGAGAAAGCAGGCTTTAGACAGAGATGCAGCACCAGTGTCATCAGATCTTTAGATTGGTTTGGAGAGAGATGCATACTGTGTAGGTTAGTGACAGTTGATATGCATATCTTATTTGTCCTGGATGCTGCTGGACTGTGGCTTCCATTTTAGTGGCAAGAAATGCCGTCTTTGCTTCTGGGCACAGGATGAACAGGAAGGCTCCCTGCTTTAGCAGTGTATTGTCCAAGTAAAAGGCTCACTGTTTGCAGTTGTGATCTCAGGGTGCTAATGTTATTTTGCATGTATAAATTTATAGGGATATATGGAAAATCTGCTATTAATTGATACTCCTTCATAAACTGAAAATTTATTTACTTTATAGGAATGTCATAATCATCAGTTTCCTACATATAAGTTTCTAGTACTTGAGATTGGGAAATCAGTAATAAAGGTTTATTTGGGATTTAGAAAAGGCAGAGGAACCAGAGATCAAATTGCCAACATCTGTTAGATCATCGAAAAAGCAAGAGAGTTCCAGAAAAACATCTACTTATGCTTTATTGACTATGCCAAAGCTTTTGACTGTGGATCACAACAAACTGTGGAAAATTCCTCAAGAGATGGGAATACCAAACCACCTAACCTGTCTCCTGAGAAATCTGTATGCAGGTCAAAAAGCAACAATTAGAACTGGACATGGAACAACAGACTAGTTTCAAATAGGAAAAGGAGTATGTCAAGGCTGTGTATTGTCACCCTGCTTATTTAACTTATATGCAGAGTACATCATGAGAAATGCCGGGCTGGATGAAGCGCAAGCTTGGAATGAAGATTGCCGGGAGAAATATCAATAACCTCAGATATGCAGATGACACCACCCTTATGGCGGAAAGCGAACTAAAGAGCCTCTTGATGAAAGTGAAAGAGAGTGAAAAAGTTGCCTTAAAGCTCAACATTCAGAAAACTAAGATCATGGCATCCAGTCCCATCACTTCATGGCAAATAGACAGGGAAACGATGGAAGCAGTGACTTTATCTTCTTGGGCTCCAATATCACTGCAGATGGTGACTGCAGCCATGAAATTAAAAGATGCTTTCTTCTTGGAAGAAAAGCTATGACCAACCTAGATAACATATTAAAAAAACAGAGACATTAGTTTGCTAACAAAGGTCCGTCTAGTCAAAGGTGTGGTTTTTCTAGTAGTCATGTTACGGATGTGAGAGTTGGACTATAAAGAAAGCTGAGCACCAAAGAATTGATGGTTTTGAACTGTGGTGTTGGATAAGACTCTTGAGAGAGTCTTTTGGACTGCAGGAGCTCCAAAAATCAGTCAATCCTAAAAAAAATCAGTCCTGAATATTCATTGGAAGGACTGATGCTGAAGTTGAAACTCCAACAATTTGGCCACCTGATGCGGAGAACTGACTCGTTTGAAAAGACTCTGATGGTAGGAAAGATTGAAGGCAGGAGGAGAAGGAGGTGACAGAGGATAAGACGGTTGGATGGTATCACCAACTCAATGGACATAAGTTTATGCAAGCTCTGGGGGTTGGTGATACACAGGAAAACCTGGTGTGCTGCAGTCTATGGTGTCGCAGAGTCGAACACTACTGACTGACTGATTTGGAATTGAAAGCGTAACCAGTTTATAATTTATTCAGTTATTGAAAAGAAAGTAAAATTAAAAACAAATTTGTGACTGGTCTATCAAATAGATTGAATTCAGTTTAATTCTTTGTGTGAGTTGCCAAGGCTAATTTAAGTGTTCTAGGACTAATATCCGTATCTTTTTAGGAGATTTGGCATTTAGAAGAAAAAGGTTCCTTAGTGTAGGAAAAGAAATGACCATGTAAAATGTGGAAATTGACGAAGATGAAATATAATTAGAAAGAAACTAGGAGTGTTGTTTAAAAATTGTGTCTATTAAAATTGTCTAAGTGTCTATTTAAAAATTGCTGATTTGAGGATTGAAAAATCTCACAAACTACTCCCCCTAAAAAAAAAAAAAAAAAAAAAATCCTGAACTCTCACATCAGGAACTGAATGCAAGTTATGTTAGGTTCAAGATTTATTTTCCTTAAGAGAAGAAAAATCTTTTGGGGTGTGCTTTGTTTTTCAGTCTAACCCAAATTTTAGTTTATTTTACATAATGGGTATTGAAATTAAGAAAACCACTTTTAAAACATGCATTTTTACTACAAACTGTTTTGTTCTAGGTTTGAAAGTGACCTTTGTACTCCATAGTCTCTCTGTGGGAACCTTCATCTGTAAATTGGGAATGCTGCTGCTGCTGCTAAGTCATTTCAGTCATGTCAGTTTCCTATATTTTGCAGATTACAAGTTAATCAGTAGGGTAACCTTAAAAGTCAGTGCCCTGATATCTTTGACCCTAAAGACACTGAAAAAGGAACAAGTCCCTATTATGTGCCAGGTATTGCAACAAGTGAATTATATAGTTACTCCTTTAATGCTAAAGAACAATCTGCAAGATCAGTTCAGTCGCTCAGTCGTGTCCAACTCTGAGCCGAACTGGGTAGATTGGTTTTATCATAAATGAATTTTGATCACATGCTTTGTAGAATTGAACAAAAGAGTTGGCATCTTAACCACTAGTAGCAAGCAGATAATGAAGTTGCAATGCAGTACTGCCCAGTGGATCCTCTGCTGAGAATGTCTAAGGAAGTGCCACAAAGTAAGGAGTGAGCTTACAAGAACCTTGGGTCAACCTGCTTTCCCACATGAAAGAGTTAAGACTTTGTTACTATTAAGTTGCTTGCTCGTTGAAAGACATGGAAAAGAGAAGAGTTTAATAAATGTGCATGCTGTGACTTTATGCTTGCAAAGCATAAACCTTCTGCTTGTTAGTCTGGCTGTAAAAACTGACATGTCCTTCTGCCTCTTGACCAACACACTGATGATAAGGACAAGGGAAATGGCATGACTGACTATGGGCTCAGGAATTCTTCCTTTTGCCTTAGAATAAAAACAGTGTTTTTTGGAAGGTCAAGTTGAAACTGTCTTCATCAGTTCAGTTCAGCCCCTCAGTCGTGTCCAGCTCTTTGCGACCCCATGAATTGCAGCACGCCAGGCCTCCCTGTCCATCACCAACTCCCAGAGTTCACTTACGTCCATCGAGTCAGTGATTCCACCCAGCCATCTCATCCTCTGTCAACCCCTTCTCCTCCTGCCCCCAATCCCTCCCAGCATCAGAGTCTTTTCCAATGAGACAACTCTTCGCATGAAGTGGCCAAAAGTACTGGAGTTTCAGCTTTAGCATCATTCTTTCCAAAGAAATCCCGGGCTGATCTCCTTCAGAATGGACTGGTTGGATCTCCTTGCAGTCCAAGGAACTCTCAAGAGTCTTCTCCAACACCACAGTTCAAAAGCATCAATTCTTCGGTGCTCAGCTTTCTTCACAGTCCAACTCTCACGTAGGATTCAATTTTTGTAACATCAGTTTCAGAAGTCCTCCTTGATACATATGTGTAGTTCACAGAAGTGACTAAACTTGTGGTTAAAAAAAACAAAAAAGAATAATTTGTTACAGATAGAGCCATGTGAAAAATTCTTTCTTTTTCAAGCTGTGAGTCCTTAGGGGAGAATCTGCCTATAGAAGACGCTGACAAGGTTTCATTCTTTCCCTTTGAAGTGTTTCTTTGGTCTTTCCCTGCCAGAGATGCGAAACTACTTTTATGGGAGTGATAAGAATGCTATTATGGAAAGGTTACTGAGTTCTTGTTTACTTAAATATGAAATATGGCTAAATCTTACTAGTCTACAAGATGGTTGAAATGTAAACCTCTGAAAAGGTGGAAATCAAAGAAAAACTGCCATTACTTTCCTTTTTTCAAAGAGGGAAATAATTGGGAAGGCAAGTCCTCTGTGACTTTTTAGAAGTGTGATTTCTGGAGCCTTAATCAGCACCATTTATGGACTGTTTAATATATGCAGAGCACTAAATGTGATTATAGGTAATGAAATTTTAGAGTTGGAATTGACCTTAGTTGTCATTTGATTGTTCCTGCTTATTTTGAAAACAAGGCAACTGAGAAAAGAGACAGTTTTGCCCTTGGGGAAGTCAAACTGTTGAATCGATAGATACACGTGTCTTATAAATAGTCTTGAGTTTGGTGCAGCAAGTGATATTTATACAGACACACATACACAGCTCCTTTAAATACTGAGGATCTGTGGAGTGATAAGAGTTTGCCTGATTGTAGTGATACTTCCTGGGAGGAGGTGGGATTTGAAGCAATTTTAGCAAAAGGTGAGGGACTTGGGGAGTAGAGTTAAAGAAGATTCAGCACTGTGATGGAGAATGAGTAATTGGTGAGAACCCAGAAGGCCAAATGAAGTGTGTGTATAATTTATTGGACCAAATATTGAGAGTATAAGTTCTTACCACTTAGGAGTTTTAAGCAGGAAATAGTGGCCAGGGAGTTCTGTATAGTAAATCTGTGTTGTGGCAGGTTTTTTGGTTGGCGAAGGGGGACAGGATGAATGGATGAAGAACAGGTATTATTTTGACACCTGAGAAAGGAAGAAAGTATTATTTTCCACTATGTGTTTAGATAGCTTATCTTCTTGGTCTCATTTCTTGATCATTCTAGGTATTAACCAATTTCCTCAGTGTGCCATAATTCTCTTTCTTCATTTTCCATATGCTGTTGCTTTTGCCAGTAATACCTTCCTCGTGGTCTCACCCGTAGACATTTTTTGTCTGTTTAGTCCCTGTTCAACCATCATTTCTCATATTGGGGATAATGACTTCTACAATAAATGATATTGAAGAACTTGATCTTTGTTATAGGGACAGTGAGAAGCCACTGAAGGCTTTCAATCTGGAGAGTGACGTGAGCAGACTGGTATTTTAAAGCCGTGGCTCTCACACTGCATCCCAGTTACCTGGTTTTGTGCTGTGCTTATCCTCTCGGTCGTGTCTGACTCCCTGTGACCCCGTGGACTGTACCCTCCAGGCTCCATGGCCCTTGGGATTCTCCAGGCAAGAATACTGGAGTGGGTTGCCATGCCCTCCTCCGGGGATCTTCCCAACCTAGGGATCGAACCCATGTCTCCCGCATTGCAGGCGGATTCTTTACCAGCTGAGGCACCAGGAAAGCCCAAGAATACTGCAGTGGGTAGCTTATCCCTTTGCGAGGGGATCTTCCTGACCGAGGAATCAAACTGGGGTCTCCTGCATTGTAGGATGATTCTTTACCAGCTGAGCTACCCACAATTACCTGAAGGGCTTGTTAAAACATGTTACTGGGCCCCACCCCCAGAGTTTCTGATTAAGGAGGTCTGGGGAGGAGCCTGAAAATTTGCATTTTAATAAGTTCTCAGGTGTTGCTGCTGATCTGAGAACTCCACTTGCAGAATTAACCGTTGAGAAGGGCCACTGAAACTGAAGTGGAGGTGAATGGGGATGGATGGTTGGGTGGGCAAGACCGGAGGCAGGGAAAACAATCTGGAAGCCGTATCACTATGTCAGATGGTGATGCAGAGAAGATGTAGGCCTATCAGGAGATGCTGAAGAGAGAGAGTGATTGGTCAGAGATGAGAAATCAAGGAAAAAGCCCTGGCTTCTTACATGGGGAGCCAGGTGGATGGTGGTACTATTCACTAGAAAGCACACAGTGATCAGATTTTTTTGTGAGTGATCAAGGGGCAGGATGGTGATGAGATTGTGTGCCTTTGAGACATCTAAGTCCTTTGTTGAGACATTGGCCTTAAGTTCAGAGGTGAGAGAAGCTGCTGCTAACAGCTTTGGGAGTCATCAGCGTGGGATTGGGAGCTGACCCTTGGGAGTAGATGAGATGGGTAGGAAAATGTGTAAGGAGAAGACAACCAGGGACAGAACACTGAGGATCACAGTTCCGTTCAGTCGCTCAGTTGTGTCCAACTCTCTGCGACCCCATGAACCACAGCACACCAGGCCTCCCTGTCCATCAGCAAGTCCTGGGGTTTATCCAAACTCATGTCCATTGAGTTGGTGATGCCATCCAGCCATCTTATCCTCTGTCATCCCCTTCTCCTCCTGCCTTCAATCTTTCCCATCATCAGGGTCTTTTCAAATGAGTTAGCTCTTTGCATCAGGTGGCCAAAGTATTGGTGTTTCAGCTTGAACATCAGTCTTTCCAATGAACACCCAAGACTGATTTCCTTTAGGATGGACTGGTTGGATCTCCTTGCAGGCCAAGGGACTCTCAAGAGTCTGCTCCAACACCACAGTTCAAAGGCATCAATTCTTCGGTGTTCAGCTTTCTTTATAGTCCAACTCTCACATAGTCATGTATGGATATGATGGTCACATGAATCAAGGAAAGCTGGAGGAGGAAGATTAGGAGCAGCTTGAGAGGTAGATTAAAAAAAAAAACGGATGTGCACTGTTTCAGGAGGGAGGTGCTGCAGGGAATGTAGGGAAGTAAGCACTGAGAGACCGTTCATCTGATCTAAGAGCACAGAAATTCCCCATGCACTCAGTGTTGACCAAGCCTGTGTGGGGCCAGGCTCTGTGCTAGACACTGTGGCTTTAACCATGACCTAGATTTTTCAGTGGCTGGGAAGAGAAAGAAGCCAGACAGCACTGGCTTTAGGGAGGATCAGGGTAGAGACAGACTGTTTAAACAGTGTATTCTAGAAGGTCGGCTGGAAGAGAGAGGAGGCAGAGCAGAGGGGAGGGTGGGTGGCATGAGGTCTGGGGGAAGATTTTTTTTCTCATTGTGATGGAAGAGACTTGAGCATGTTTAGATGTAATAGGAAGACTCAGAGAGGTTTAGAAGGATGGGAAATGTTGATAGGGGAATGTTCCATGAGGATATGGGATGGGAAGGAAGGAGACCACGGCATGGATCCACAGCATGGGGTGGTCTGCCTGCCTGTTCCACAGTGGCCAGCTTTATACTTGGACCAAGTGGGGTCTCTCAGTTATAGCCCACAAGGGCCTGAGTTTCCAGCACTAAGGATTTCTTTCTTTCTTTTTATAAATGTATGTTTCTTGGTTTTACTGGGTCTTTGTTGCTGCGAGAGTGCTTTTCTCTTGTTACCGGAAGCCGGCTTCTCATTGCGGTAACTTTTCTTATGTGGAGCACAGGTTCTGTGCTTGCAGGCTTCAGTAGTTGAGGCACACAGGCTCAGTCCTTGTGGCTCCCAGGCTCTAGACAGGCTCAGTAGTTGAGGCACACAGGCTTGAGTCGATCATGGCATGTGGACTCTTCCTGGACCAGGGATTGAACCCGTGTCCCTTGCATTGGCAGGTGGATTCTTATCCACTGTACCATCAGGGAAGCCCAAAGATTCATTTCTTTGGGCTGTTTTCCATAATTACTATTAAAGCTATTCCTCAGAGCCATAACACATTACAAAACTAGACTCCATTGAGCAAGTGAGTTCTCTGCGTCCCATTCATCCTGGTGGGAGGTACTGAGATGGGTGGTGAGTGGGGGAGGTGCACAGAGATGTGAGGATCCTTTCTCAACTTGTCTCCTTTAACTTTCAGTTCAGTGCAGATAAATGGCCCTGTGTTATATTAATAGAGTTTTTACAGCCGTTTCCTTGAGATCAGTTTGAAGATGATATTAAAATAGGATAGAATGCAGTGAATGTTGAGCACACGGGCAGTCCCCCGCCCCACTCCCCTGCGGGAGCGTGCACCCGAGCTGGTATCCGCACTCATACGGAAATGGCGCCAATGCCTTGGGCCCTGCTACATGGGAGGCAGCCCCTCACTCTTCTGACTGCTCTGGCTTATCTTGGTGTGTGTTAGGTGCTCAGTCATGACTCTGTGCGACTCCATGGGCTGTCGCCCACCAGTCTCTGTCCATGGGATTCTCCAGGCAAGAATACTGGAGTGAGTTGCCATGCTCTCCTCCAGGGGATCTTCCTGACCCAGGATTGAACCTGGATCTCCTGCACTACAGACAGATTCTTTACTGTCTGATTATCTCTGAGGATATCACACATGGTTCACAGGCTGTGTTTTCCTCAGGCAGAGCCATTGGAGGGACGTATCTTACCTCTGTTGTGACTTTGGGGGCCTTCCTGGAGGATGGGGTAACCCCCAGGAGTCTCAGTGAATCTCAGTCTGTAGAGCTTTGACAGACGATTTAATCAGATCCCTTTGATCTTGGTGCATCAGTCTCATCTCTGTAATGAAACAAAGAGCTTTACTTCAGTCTGTTTCACAAAGTGCCTGGTGAAAACAGTACCTTCCTGTAGCCACGTCTATTTTCCACGGACCCAGACCTGGCCTATGTGGCCAAGTTGGATAACAGTCACCATGATTTCCTCTTTACCCCAATTCTCTTGATGTTTCCCACTGGAATCCAGTCATACGATACCTGGAGGCTACAGGCTCTTGAGATACAGAAATAATCAGAATTTCACCTTTGGGTGCCCCAGAGTTAGAGAAGCATTGCATTCTGTGGATGGTAAATTGAAGTTCATTTTAAATGCTCTCGACCATTGCTGCCCATGTGTAATCTGTGTTGACTGATATGGTAGCCATAGCTAACTGAGTTTGAAATTTTATTTAATTGTAATTACTTTTAGTTTAGACGTGAGTTTGATCCCTGGGTTGGGAAGATCCCCTGCAGAAAGGCATGGCAACCCATCCCAGTACTCTTGCTGGGAAAATCTCACAGACAGAGGAGGCTGGCGGGCTGCGAGGTTGTCCATGGTGTTGCAGAGTCAGTCATTACTGAAGCGGCTGAGCACATGTGAGCACTTTAAAGTGAGATAGTGACATGTGGTTAGTCACTATCACATGTAGATGGTGTTAGGCCAGCAGTTCTGAAATTTCTGGTATATAGCAGAATCATCGAAGAGGACTTGCTAAAGCACAGGTTGCTCGTCCCTGAGAGTTTGATTCACTAGGTCTGGGTTAGGGATTGACATGTTGCTTTTCTGATAGGTTCCTGGGTACTGGTGCTGGTCTGGGGAAGATCTTACTTGGAGAACTACCATTGTAGACCTGTGTACAGCATTCAGTTTTCAACTAATTAATACAGATGGAAATGCCATCAGCCCCTCAGGGCCCCTGGTCAGCTACTGGACTAATAGCCTAGTACCTCTTCCCTCACCCCACTCCTCAACCCCACACTAGATCCTTTTTTCCAAATCAGCACAGCTCATCTTTAAAGCTGACTCATGACACTTTCTGAGCAGCCGCAGTAGCTGAAACAGTTGCCTTCTGGGGAAGTTCCAGCCCTGAAGAGACTTTGGTTTTCATTACAGCTTTATTAATTCATTTTCTAATCTTATAAGAAATTGACCATGTGTATGGTATATGTAGAATATTAGTAACTTTGTTTTTGCCAAGTTATACTAGAATGAATGATTTTGCATTCATTCTGCATGGCTGGACTGGGCTCAGATGGACTGTCCCTAGAATCTAATTTTAATCAGTAACCTTTATTTTTAAGCAAAGAGATAAAATCATTTTTCAGTACTCAGAAATGCCATTAAAAAAAAGTTTCTATAATAACTAAGCATTCTCTTGTGGGTGATTGCTTATAAAAAAAAATCCTCACAATGCAAGTTGAAGTGTTTACAGATGAAATGACATGCTGTCTGAAATTCTATTTTTGAGTAAGGGAGGGTAGATGAAACAAGACTGAAAAAAATTGATTGTAGAAGGTCCACATGAGGTGTATTACATTAGTCTTCTTTTGTGATTGTTTGAAATTTTACAGAATAAGAAAATAATCCTCTTAGAGAAACTAAATATAGCATTTTTACAAAGTGATTTATGAAGAAAGATTGAGGGCATGAGGAGAAGGGGGCTACAGAGGATGAGATGGTTAGATGGCATCATCAACTCAATGGACATGAGTTTGAGCAAACTCTAGAAAATCGTAAAGGACAGGGAAGCCTGGCGTGCTGCAGTCCATGGGGTGGCAAAGAGTTAGATGCTTCTGAACAACAGCTACAATCAAGTGCCAGGTGAATAGTTGAAGCTGCAAATGGAAAGTAGTTTGTTGGTTTTACTCTAGGGAATTTAACTGGCATAAAATTTTGATTTAAAGGATGCTCTGAAGTAATAGAAGAGAATAGCAATTTTTTTTAGTATAGGGGGTTACAGAGAGTCGTTCATGAAGAAGCTGCAAATAAGTGAGGTACTTTGTATGTGTGTGTGGTATTTAAGGAGGGGGAAATATACCCTTGCTAATTTTTCTGCACATGGCTACAGGTAACTCTTCTTACAAACATACATCCCCAGCACAATGGTTCTCACTTTGATGTGTCAAAACTGTCCTTAATTTGGACAAAGAAGAGTTTTAAAAAGAAGTGTGGGAGAAGGGGCGATATCACTACCATCTGTAGGCAGCTAAACCTTCCTGGATGCCTGAGTTGACATTGTTCCAGGAGAGTGATGATATTCACCTGAAGGAGGAGAGAGGAGTGTTTTATTTTTAAAAAAGACTTTTCTTGATCTTCAAAAGGCTGTATGAATAAATTCAACTTATTTTTGGTTTAGGAAATGGTTTCAGATTTTCTTTAACTAGATAGTAGGAGTTGAGTATTTAAAATTTTCTTGATAATAACAAGACATGGTTTATTCAACAGCCACATGTGTCATGCCAATTTATAGTACATAACCTAGGCCTACTCTTTTCCTTGTTTTTTTGGTGGCACCATGAGACAGGTGGGATCCTAGTTCCTGGACCAAGGATCGAACCCTTGCCGCCTGAATTGGCAGCATGGCATCCCAACCACTGGATCACCAGGGAAGTCCTGCTCTTCCCCTCTGATATAGCCAGTTTGTCATCCGTTGTCCCCCCCTTGAAATGTCCCTTTAGTGTATTTCCACCCCATTTCCGTACCCCATCACCTGCACCCACTAGTTCGGTCCAAATCCCCCATTGCCTGGTTTACTGCCTGTAAGTAGTGCTCCGTCCCTTCTCCTCCTCTTCCTCAAGTGATTTGCCTCTTCTTTGTCTTCTGTGCTTGGACCACGTGACTCAGGATTCGTTTTTTTATGACATATACGCCACCTTTATTTGCCAGTCACGCAGATAGTATAACCGCATCCAACAGTTGATTATTCTCTTAAAGTACCTGACACTGCTGGCATTCAGTTGAAAATGTCTGTTTAACCTAACAAGTCTTTCAGGCACTACTTGGATTTATTTTTCATCTGTATAATTCTATAGAGGAAAAGTTTTTCACTGGGATCTTTGTCAGCATAAGACATTGCAGGTTATACTAATGGTTACAAATGCATCTCTGGACTTTCTCCTACACCTGAAGAATTCGTTGAACCTGGTTGCATCTTTAAGGGAGTTGCTTAAAGTGAATATTTTGCAGCAGAGATTTTTGCACCTAGCATTTGGGGCTTGGGGAAGAAAAAACATTTAATAACAAAAAGACTGTTCTGTATTTGATTGTTTCAGCAGTCCTTGGTGTTTAAGCATTCATTGCTTGATTTCATGTTTTTGGATACTACTACTGGTTTGTATTATCCTTTTATGGAGCTGCTTCTAAGGGCATGTGCACAGCATTAGTCAAGCAAGTGTTTATACCTGCTTGGGCCTGGTATGTGTGTATGTGTTTTAAAGGATGTGGCATCTTTGTCTTGTGTGGAGTTTCAGTAATGTTCAAACAAGAGGAACATAAAAGAATTCTCTAGGGACATGGAATGTGAATTGTTAGGACAAGCCTAGACTGACCCTCAGTCAAAACAACAAGCTTGCTCAGGAACCTCTCCTTTTTTGACTGGTCTTGGAAGGACAGGTGAAACATGGGGTACAGTTCTTGGGGGTTTTTTCCTTTGGGGTTTTTTACGATGTAAAAGGAAACCTTTAATAACTTGAGCATGCTCTCCAAGCCTGGATGCATTCACCAAAGCATTTATCAAACACCTTTACAATTCTCTTGAAGTCTTGCACTTTTCTCACTGATGGATTTAAAAGTAGGTCAGTGACCACGTATGTAAAAAAAAAATTTGAAAAAGATCCTTGGGGAGTCCTGCTTTGGTAAGATCTATATAAGCTCGCACCCAGATAACCGATTCAGTGTGTGTCTCTTGATTTTTCCTCTGTCTCATACACTTGTCTCCAAAATACAGAATTGTTTAGTGCTTTTAAGCCTTGCACTATGGCTTGGTGAGAAAAACGAAAGACCTATGCCTGACAAAGTCATGTTTGAAGCCTCAGCGTCACTCAGTCAGATTCAACACTGAAGGCACCAGAGAGGGGCTGCCAAATGTGTCCCTTGCTGTGAATACATTGTGCCTCTTAGTTGCTAGAAAGGACTAGATGCCATCTCTTTATGGATACACTTCTTCCTTCCCTTTTTCTTTCATTCTTTGGCTTCTCTCTCCCAGATGACCAAGTGTTTATTGCAGGAGGCCTCTTAGATGTGTAACCTTTAAGCTTAATCCATGGCTATATGCAGGGAACAAACTGGGCCTCCTTTTCTCTCTCTTTTTCTCCTCCACTCATAGGCACTGGGACATAAGATCCCTTTTCAGGATTTCCCTGCCGTCTTAAAGATGTCTGCAAAATTAGTTAACAAGTGTAGGATTTTTTAGTTCTTTTCTTGGCCGTCTCCCGCCCCATGCCCCTCCAAGTAATCTGTACTTTTATGGGAGAACCATGGGGCTCCCAACCCTGTCGGGAAGAACCAATCAAGGCTTTCATGGTAAATGCCTCTTCAAGTGTTTGGAATGGCCTGCTGTTAGCCTAGAGCAGATGGAACACCTTCCAGTGAGGTTCATACCATTTGAGCAGAACTTTGGGGTTGCACAGATTAAGTGTTCCTGCTTAGGTCTTGTTTTCATTGCCTGGTCACCTCCTGCAAATAGATTTATATAAGAGTTGTGGCTTTTAGGATAGAGACAGTTGTTTAAATTCCAAAGGTTTTGAAAATGAAATTTGATCTTAGAAGAAGTTTCTCTGATAAGGTGTCAAATCTATTTGGCTGAAGTATGTAGTTGATATACCACATAAAATCCCTGTGATTTCCTGCAGTGGTCTGAATTATTACCACCCAGATGTAAACTTTCCCTCACTCAAACATATTTCAAAGCTGAGTGATACCTTCTTCCAAGTCTACCCCTAGCCACTTCTGTGTGCTTTCATCTAATTTTAAGGCCTCTGTAGCTATAGCACTTTCTCAGTTACCCATGTGGAAATAATCTAATTCTTGAAAAACTCCCCATGAGGCTTTTCTCTAACCAAATGGTCAGGGAGTAAAAAACTAACTTTAATATTTGCCTTAGCAAAACAATTAGACAAATATATTGCAGACGATTATCTACATTTCAAACCCAAATACATAAAACTGTATTAATCCGAACTTCTAGTTAACATCACATTTATTTTTGTTTTACATTGATAGGAAAGAGAAGATATAAGATAATATAAAAGGAAGGATTTAATAAGAACACAGGATTACCTTTGAGTAAACTCATGAGGTCGTGAAGACACGACCAACTTATATTTTTCTGTGGTATTCTACAGTGAGAATTGACTGGATAGAACCTTAAGGTATTATACGCTCTCCATACATCATAATTACAATAACTGGAGACTTTATACAGGTTGGTATTATATTTAAGGATGAAAATCCCAAATCTTTTCTGCTTTTAGCTAGATTGATTATTTTTACAAAGCCATTTCCCTAAAATTTTCCTGTTAAAAAGTAATTGGTCAGCCTTCATATCCATAACTGGAGAAGGCAATGGCACCTCACTCTAGGTCTCTTGCCTGGAAAATCCCATGGATGGAGGAGCCTGGTTGCTGCAGTCCATGAGTTCACTAAGAGTCGGACACGTCTGAGTGACTTCACTTTCAGTTTTCACTTTCATGCATTGGAGAAGGAGATGGCAACCCACTCCAGTGTTCTTGCCTGGAGAATCCCAGGGACGGGGGAGCCTGGTGGGCTGCCGTCTCTGGGGTCGCACAGAGTCGGACATGCCTGAAGCGACTCAGCATATCCATAACATACACATTCATAGAGTTAGGCCAGACAGCAGTCATCTGCAGCTCCCCACTTTTGAATAAGTCAGCCCCGAGTCTCTACTTCGTGACCTCGCTGTTTCTTGCTTGTGCGCTTACAGAAATCTCAGAGCCAGCCTCTGTCTTCACCCTCTTACCTCTTTGCTCCACAATTCAAAACCATTGAATGTTGTCATGTCACAGCACGGGATGAGATCATGAGATCGAGTCCCTGCTCTGTGTGTCCATTGGCCTGTGGTGAAGGTTTTCAAAGGTGCGTCTCCGATGTGTCTGGGCCACTGGGTCCCAGGTTTTCGTTCCCCTCACTCCTATCCTCACAGCTTCAGTTGGAGTAGCTCCACTTTTGTTCTGCCTTTTGAACTTGGAATAGGATTTTGTTGAGTATAATGTTCCAGGACTTAAAAAAAAAAGTTTTTTCAAGCCATGGAATTTCAGGTAACTATGAAAATGCTATGCATTCCCTCATATTCTGCTGGAGGTGCTAACTTTGAACTTTCAGCATTCTGGTTTTTTAAGCTTTTATATTGTTCCAAAATACATTAAATGTATGTTTATGTTCCAATCTCTTGCTGTTCTGCAGTTCATGGGCTCATGTTTATGGAGTGTTTATTGTGACTCACACTTTCATGCATGTTAATTTATTTGAGTTGTACTTGATTGATGTCCGTTCTATTAGTTAGCACCATCTTACAGATTAGAGACTGGGGCATGCAGGTGGACTCTCTTATCCGAGGTGTTATAGTGAGTAAGTTTAAAGCCAGGAGCCTGAGCTCCAAGACTTGCAGAGTCCACAAACACTCGGTGCATTAACACAATGAGGTGGCTTTGGGAAGCACAGCCATCCGACACTTCTGTATACACTTCTGGCTGAACTTTCAGTTTGGGGCTTAATGAGTCCCTACATTACTCTTGAGCGCAGGCCTGCATGGGGGCATGTCAGGCACGGGCAGAGGGAGGAGAACTGCAGCAGGAGGGACTGGGCCACAAAGTCGGGGAAACCAAGGCCAAGAGCCATCGCCCCCAACCCCAGAAGGACTCCAGCCAAGTGTGCTCCCTGGCTTGGATCTGAAGTCTCTGGACCAGTGGTTTCCAATGTCAGGATAATGCCCATGGTCCCCTGGCCCAGAGTAGGGCTTCCCTGGCCCCTTCACTCGTTCACTCCTGGTGGGGAAGTGTGGTGCTTTGGTCACTCCAGGTGTTAGGATCTTCTTTCCTCTCCACATCTCGAGAGATGGTTGAGGGGCTTATAGATGCTGAAGGAAGATCACTGATCTTTGAAATCAGTTTCTCAGGAGTGGGGTTCATTGAACCACCAGCAATGCTTGCAGAAGGCAGCCTCTGTGCCTAATGTCCCGCCTGTCTTTGGTCACATTTCAGAACGGTCAGTCTGTCTGCCTCTCACACGCACATTTTATTTCCGGGGGTCACCATTGGAGGATGAGGCCGGGCTGCCACTTTATTTTTGTGGGCAGAAACCACTATGCAGTAGTTGATGGAGCAAAAACATCTTTACCAGGACACTTGTGGGTTGGTAGGAATTTGTGCAAAAAAAAAGTCTTTTAAAAAGCACTTTTGTAATGGGACAGATGTGACTGCTCAGATCATTCCCACATGGGTACTTTAGAATATCTTTTCTCTCTCCTCTCTCTCTCTCTCTCACACACACACACACTCTCTCTCTCTCTCTCTCTCAGGTGAGGGACCTGTTTGAGGATGTAGGGGAAGTAACTGAGCAACTGTCCTAACTGCAGAGGAGGGCCTGCCTCTGGCCCAGGGCTGCCTTTGCAGACTTTTGTGGGGACCAGATGGGAGGGGTGTTGAGCCAGGTGAGCTACAATTAGTGGTTGAATAGGCGGTGGAGAGGGTTGGGTGTGGAAGCCACAGGGCTGGGTTCTCAGCTGCTCAGTCCAAGTGTAAACCTTGGAGTTTAGCCTCAGTGTGGGCCAGGATTAGAAAGAAAACATGGCGGTATGAAAGGTCAGGATTGGATTCCTGGGCGGGGCTGACCCTGTGTGTTTATGAACAAACTGCTTAATTAGGAGTGGTCTGCTAAGAAATACCCCTTATGTATATATTTTAAAAAGAGCTTTCTGCATCTTGCTTGAAAGGTGAATTGCTGGACGTTAACACTTGGCGTGAAGGGGCGGATGTCTAGAATCATCAGCTCTTGGTCTCCGAGAGGAGTGGACAGTGCAGTTTGGGGGTTGCAGGAGGCCTGTTTTGTTCTCTGCCTCCCCTGCGGCCTAGCCTTCTGGCTGTTTTACTGCTTATTAGCCTCTTTGTTAGAGGAGGAAACAAAAGGAGTTAAAATTCAGCTTCTGGTTTCCCTTCTGGTTTAGCAGCTTGCATTGAAGGTTAGCTGGGGGGGTCTGGAGGGTGGCAGGTGAAGGTCTGTATGATCCTTTTGGGTTGTCGATGAGTTTAGACTGGTCTCTCTTCTGTCCCTTCCATGCTGACTCTTTGGGAGTAGAACCTTTAGGAACAGAAAGTGAAAGGGAGATTCTTTGTAACAAAAAGACAAGGCTTTAGAGCCTAATTGAACAATATGCATGTTCAAAAGGGTTCTCCTATGGCCAAGAAAATACTCTCAAAAACTTGAATAGGACAATGTGATGGAAAATACGTAAGATTTGTTTAAATGGCTCAGATATTATACAGCAGGAAATGAACAAGTTAATAATATTAGAGTCTTTTTTTTTCTTTCTTTGTAGTTGGGGAGAGGATGTGCAGTCAACTGATAATGAGGGCTTGCTTTCAGGATTTTCTTAATCTTTTTTGGCCTTGTATTAAATTTAAGACTGTAGACTTATCACCAGTACTTGGAGGCACCTAGGTGAAAATCCTCACACATCAAGTGGAAAATCTCTCTTTCTGTGTGGGTGTCATGTTTCACTTGAAAAAGAACTGTTAAAATCCTACGGGATCACAGGTAACAGATAGAGTGCAAAAGGCACAGGAAAAACTCCCTTTTGACTGTGGATGCTTCCTGAATCTTGTCAGATGACCGGCTTTGTCTTACTGCTGCTACCATTCACCCCGATTTGCTCACTGCTGGCGTGCTGTGAAAAGAATGTGGGCATTAAGGAGCTCCCAGTAGCTTTTCATTAAGCTCAGGCTCCCTGTCTTCAAGGGCCACTGCATGATTGGAAGTTTAATCAGCGTGCCCTTGGAAGGGACCTAAGGTGGCTGTTAATGACACTGAAATAACCAGAGAAAGGGCTGACTCTGGAGGAAGTGCTCCTCACCTGTAGCTGTTGGTACTTGGATGTAGAAAGCAGTGTGCCTGGAGGAGCCCCATGCTGCTGCAGGGCCAGGAAACCCTATCCGGATTCCTCCCTTTGAAGCAGAGAGATGATGAAGGGTCTCCAAGCTTCTGTGGGGATATTAGATATCTAGAGCCGCTAGATACTTGGGGGCCCCCCTGGTGGCTCAGCAGTGAAGAATACACCTGCAGTACAAGAAACATGGGCCCGATCCCTGGGCCGGGAAGATCCCCTGAAGAAATGGCACCCCACTGCAGTATTTTTGGCTGGAGAATCTCATGGACAGAGTCTGGTGGGCTACAGTCCACAGGGTCACAGAAGAGTCAGACACGACTTAGCAACTGAACACCACCACCTAGCTACCCCTTAGGTACGGGAGTAGAAGGTTTTGTGTACAGAAGGCCTGGTATTATTCAAAGCCCACCTCAAGGGTTTTCTCTTCTGATCAGATCCCTTGGAGGGGACCCCTGGAGTGGGGAGGTAACCCAGAAGGGAGAAGGTAAGCCAGAAGGGAGGCCTGGGAGGAAAGGCCCGGAACGACATTGCCCCAGAAGGTGAACAGAAAAGAACAAATTGCACTTGAAATGGGTGGGAGTGGGGATTTGCTCCCTTTTAAAGGCAAGAGGAACAAGGCCTTAGGGAGAGAAACAAATAAGGAAATGGAATCAAATCACATGAAGTCCTTTAAAAGAAAGGATGGTGTTAACAACTCTATAGACAGAAAATGAGGACAAGCACACTGATGGAAGTGTCAGAGGAGAGTTTCAGCTGGTGTAGGGCGGAGGGGAGGTTTATGTTTGCAGATTGAGGCTGGTGCTCTAAAAGATTGAACCTTGGAGGGTTGGGACATCATTGGAATGGGGACCACCGGTGTATTTCATGCCATAGTTTCCTCATTGGATAATGTCCAGGGAGTTCAAAGTATTTTGGTACATCATAGGTATTGACTGATGCATTTGAATGCAAAGGCAGAACGTCAGATACCTGCAGGAATGTTTTGAGATGAACATGCAAGCCAGGAGGTTTGTTCTAAGCTCCCTGTAGATCTGTTTCTTTGTCAAATTCCTATGTTAAATTTTCATTCCAACTATCCTATGAATGGAAAGAGGAAGACTTCATTAGCCTCATTTCTTAGAATCATGGATTTGGTAAATGAGGTTTGAATAAGTCTAACAAATGAGTGTCTCCATCTTTAATTTACCCTTCAGTGAGTCAGAAGTAAGAATCTCAGAAAGTTGTATTTAATACATTGTCTGAAAACTAGATTCTGGAGGATGTGCTGTTCGAGTCAATACCTCTTTGTACCTATATACCCTTCAGCCTACTCTTGGCTTACAAAGAATTCAGAGACAAGTGGTGATTTTCAAAGCACTAGCCAGTAGGGAATGCAATTTTGATGGAGGTTTCATTAAAATATTTTTGAGTAACACTGTTTACTTACTACCATATTTTGGTTATGAATCTGGGTAATTTTTAGTGCCTAAAAAATGGAATTCGTTATTTAGCAGAGTCTGGTAAATATCTGAAATAAATTAGAAGAGTTGTGGGCAAGAAGTGAAGATGCTGTCAGAGTTGGACAGGGTATGAGGTAACTTTGAGAACTTAAGACTTGTCTCTTCACTTATTAAGCAAACACTATAGGCTAGGTACTGTGCTAGGATCTAGCAAAATAAAGGTGAACATAGCACAGTTCTTCATGGAGCTCATGATAAAATGGGGTGACAAATGTGAACAGATGCTTGCTTGTTTACCTTTAAATTGAAGGATAGTTGATTTATAATATGTTTAAGGTATACAGCTGAGTGATTCACCTATATATATTCTTTTTCATTACATTATTACAAGATACTGAATAGAGTTCCTCTGTATTGCTTATCTTTTTTTATGTAGCATTGTATATCTGTTAATGCCAAAGGTCTAATTCATCCCTCCCCGCTGCTTTCCCCTTTGGTAACCATTAGTTTGTTTTCTGTGTCCTTGAGTCTGTTTTGTAAATAAGGTCATTTGTGTCACTTTTTTAAAAATAAAAATTCCACATAGAAATGATACATGTGACATTTGTCTTTCTCAGACTTGACTTGTTAGATAATTTCTTGGTCCATCCATATTGCTACAGATGGCATTATTTCGTTCTTTTTATGGCAGAGTACTATTCCACTGTGTATATGGTACATATCCTCTTTATCCATTTAATACAGATACTTTTAAACATTACCATAATTGTAGTGGTGTAGATTGCTCCAAGATTCCCCACTGTTTTCTGGAGAAGTGATACAAGGAAGAAGTCTTAATGCTGATGTTAGTGAAAGGTACACTAACTAGAGTGGTTCCTAACTCCCCTTGACTCACACGTGTGACTTTAAATCTCTGAAAGTAGTGACGGTTACACACAGTTGGGAGTTTGTATTCTACTCAAGAGATCTCTCCATAGCTCTTTGTGGTGGGTGGATGTAGGTCTGAGAGGGTGGTGTATAGTAAAGGTCTTGGGAAGAGGAAAAAACGGTCCAAAGATGCTCTAGTTCTCTATTGCTGCTGTAACAAACTGCCACAGACTTACTGCCTTAAAGCAACACAGCTTTATTATCTTACACTTACGGAGGTCAGGAGTTGGACATGGGTGTCCCGGGGCTGAAGTCAAGATGCTGGTGTTCCTTATGGAGGCTCTAGGGGAGAACTTGCTTCCTCTTCCACTTGCAACGTTTCTTGGTTCTTGGCCTCGTTTCTGCATATTCAAAGCAGGTGACGTCAGGACGTCCTGGAGCCTCCAGTCCTGGAGTGCTCCAGCGTGAGTCCTTCTCATGCTGTCGTTTCTCTGGCCCTGATCTTGAAAGGATCTCTAACTCTGGGCACTCTCGTTGTACACTGGGCCCACGCAGATAAGCTGAGATAGTCTCCCCATGTCAGGGTCCTTAACTTGAATCATAACTTCAAAGTCCCTTTCATCATGTAAGGTAACATACAGGTTCATGGGGATTAGAATGCAGACATCTTTGTCTATCAGAAAAGGAGGACTGGGTTCCTTCTCCTGGGCCTATGGTTCTTAACCTGGGTGAATGGGCCTCCAGATCCATTTTCCTGCAAGTTTTTGTTATCACCGCCGTAATTGCTCCACCGTCATCTTTGATAGGTTGTTCCTTGGCTCAGAATACTGCTTGGCCAGGCACTTGGGTCGCTGCACAGGAGGTCCTTCGTCACCCTTCCCATCCTGGTCTTGATCGAGAACTCTGTGTTCTGGTTGGATGTGTTTCTTTGCCATGGCCTTCTGTCCCCTGTTCTTTCTGCGCATTCTTTTGCCTGCCTTGTCCCTGCCAGACCAAGACATCCTCTTTTATTTTTGTCCATCCTTATAAAATCCTGCGACATTGGTCATCTTCATAATTACTATTATTTAATGTTTTTATCATTTATTTCTTAATTTTTAAATTTATTTTGACTCTGTTGGGTCTTCGTTGCTGCACAAGCTTTTCTCTAGTTGCAGCAAGTGGAGGCTACTCTGTAATTGGGGGATACAGGCCTCTCATTGTGGTGGCTTCTCTGGTTGTGGAGTGCGGGCTCCAGTAGTTGTGGCATAGGGCTCCCTGGCTCTAGTTTTTGTTGTTTAGTCACTAAGTCATGTCTGACTCTTTGCAACCCAATGGACTGTAGTCCGCCAGGCTCCTCTGTCTATGGACTTTTCCAGGCAAGAATACATCTCCACCTTCCCAACCCAGGGATTTTTTTTTTTAACTTAAACTAATTTTCTATTATTCATATTATTACCAACAGGGATGAATTTAATCTTTCTGTTTCTCAATGAAAAAATAGTAAGTGTTTAAGCATTTTTACAGATTATACTACATTCATCAAAATATATTAGAATCACAAATTTAAATGAAGTAAAATATGTAATTAAATCTTTTAAAGTAACATTAATTGCTAAATCTTTTTTTAAAAAAAATTAATTTATTAAAAATTTTTTTTAAATTATTTTTTTAACTTTATTCTACTCCACAACACTGTATTGGCTTTGCCACACATCCACATGAATCCACCACAGGTGTACATGAGCTCCCAATCCCGAATCCCCCTCTCACCTCCCACCCCACACTGTCCCCCCTGGATCATCCCCGCGCATTGAACCTTCATCTTCTACACTGGCAGGCAGGTTCTTTCTGCTGAGCCACCAGAGAAGCCCTATTATTTAACTTTCGTGTGAGTGCGTTTATCTTCCCATCTAGACTAGGGTGCTTCTCATCTAGACTGGGGTGCTTGTTAGAAAGGCAGTGTCCTGGGACTCACCCTCAGAGAGACTGATTGAATGGCCTGGATGCAGCCTGGGAGTTTGGCTTTTAACAGACCCTGTGGGTGATGCTGATAGAGGCAGCCCACACACAGCTTGTGCCGGGAACTCGTTGAGAGCGGAGGTGAATGACCTGTCCTCCCATAGTGATGAACATCATGTTGTCCTTGTAGGGGAGATTGTGATTTTTTTTGTGGGGGGGAATGAATCCCGGTTTTCTGCAGGAGAGTTTGAATCTAAAGAGGAAGAGGATCTTGTGAGAAGTATATAATAGAGCTCAGGGCACCAACGGTGCACCATCATTTTTGAAAGTTCAGTGAGGGACAGAGCCAGTCTGTGCACCCTGCTGGAAGTGGGTAAGATCAACAGTGATTTGGAAATAACCTATTAAGAAGGCAAAGTGGCCAAGCCTCTAGATTTACTATATTTAACTTTTCTGTATTTCAGGGACCTAAAGTGACGTATCAAAAGCAGAAATTCTGTTGTGGAAAAGATTTGAAAAATGGAAGATGGCTAATTCTTGGGAACTTGCAGAGGGAACTCTGTGCTTTTACTGCCCTTTTCCATCACTAGTTCTTCCAGATGACTGGAATGCAAAGAATACCCCCAAATCTGAATTCCCACTGAACCAAGCATTTTTGGAATGAGACCCTTCATGAATATGCCATGATTTTAATTTCTGCTTTTGTTAAGATTGAAATAGAGTCTTTGTTGTTTTACATTATTTCCTAGACCTCCTGGAGAGTTTAAGTCCGAAGGAGTGGATTTATTTTATGAGATTGATTTTTTTGCCTTTTTCCATTTTGGGGGATCTTATAGCAGGAACTGAAACTATTAACAAGCTTATGAAGCAGAAATATTTTTTTATTTTAGTGTTCTACTTTTCATTAATTTTCTATCAACTTTGTGGCTGAAAAGGAAGACATCAATTTTTATTGAGAGTAGAGCTTTAAATAGCTAGTTAATTTAGAGTTCCTCTTATAATAGGAGTCTTCCTATTATAAATAATTAAATGAATTTAACCTGGACTGGAGGAGACAGTATTAAAAATAACAGATGTTTCTGTGAGCTCTAAGCTGTCACAGCAGTGATACACTTGAATTGGAAATTACCAAAATTTCCTTCTGCTTCACTGGTCACCAAACAAAACAGATGCATTATATTCCTAGCTTTCATTTGAAGATTTGAAGAAGAAGAGCTTTAGTATAAGATGAATTGTGTTAGGTACTTTAATAACAATCTTTGATTCAATTTAAGCCAGTTTTGTATGTGCTGTCTAAATTTTAAAAATATTCCGTAAATTAAGTTGTGAGAATTCCTTCTTTTTTCAGTGGGCTATTTGCATGTGTAATGATCACGTTCTCTCTTCACCTGGTTCTGTGATGATGATTTCTGATTCTGATAGCACTGATAACCATATGTGACTAACAGGGGTGAGGAGTAGCACATGTGCTGTGCATCCAGAGCTAAATTAAAATATGGATAATTAATGTAATTATTTGCTTTCAAATGTTATTTATTTTTTTTAAGTAGCTATTATGTGTGCAGTGTCCTTCCAGATGAAACATAATGAAAGAATGAACGAAGTTACTTCTATGTTGTTCGTGCAGACGTTATTTCTTCTGGATGGAAATCTGCATTTTTAACACACAGCTCACAGTTAAAATTCACTCCTGTGTAAACAAATCTAGGAACGATCAAGGTATTTTGGCTATGTATTGAAATAAATTGACTCAGTATTTATGTAGAGTCTTGATAATTTAGAAGAGAACTATATATAGTAATACTATGTGAATCACATAACTTTAAATTTCTCAGTAGCTACTCTAAATAGGATAAAAGACACAGATGAAATTAATTTTAGTGGTGTTAAGTTCCAATTTTTGTTCAATTGTTTATTAATATAAATAACCCCAATATAAAAATATTATCATTTCAACATGTGCTCAGTATACAAATTACAAATGAAGTTTTACATTAAAAAAAATACTAATTTTTCAAAATCTGTTGTTTGATTTACTCTTAAAGCACCATTTCAATTCGGATGTTATATTTTCATTGGAAACACTGGATCTTTAGACTACAAAATGCAGAGTTGGAAAAGTAGTCACATACTAAAGTTGCCCAGTAACTGAAGTGAACATCTGTTTTAAATATGAATTAAAAAGTAACGTTAAAAATTCAGTTCACCAGTCCCTCTAACCACATTTCAAGCGGCAGTAGCCCCATATGACTAGTGGCTACTGTATTGGACAGCGCAGATTTAGATGTTGAGACAAGACTTTATGCACGTTCAGTATTTAAAAAATTGAAGATGGTATGTTGGAATTCTCTAGGTAAGGATACTGGAGTGGGTAGCCATTCCCTTCTTCAGGGGATCTTCCCGATCTGGGGATCGAACCTGGGTCTCCTACATTGCAGGCAGATTTTTTACTATCTGAGCCACTAGGGAAGCCCAGTAATTATAAAAATGAATTCCTGTGTATTTGTAATGGACAATTAAGAGAAGTGCGGGCTAGAGCAGTGCTTGTCCAATAGAGCTTTCCGTGATGAAAATGCTCTTTATTGGCACAGCTCAGTAAGCGAGCCATTAGCCCTGTGCAGCTTTCAAACACTTTAAATGTGTCAATGCAACTAGAAACTATATTTTAGTTTTAATTAGTTCAAAACTAGATAGCCACATGGATGGAGCTGGTGGCTGCCATATTGGCTAGCACTGCCGGAAGTTTCATAAAGGAGCATGTATTAACAGAGGCAATGAGAAAAGAACAAGACATTACCGAGTGGGGGCTAGCATAGACCAGTGCTTCTCAGACATTAGTGCACATTGCAATTATAGGAGGATCTTGGAAAAAACAAACCACCTATATTCAGGCTTCCCATGTGACAATGATAAAGAATCCACCTGCCAATATTAGGAGTGCAAGAGACGCAGGTTTGATCCCTGGGTCAGAAAGATCCCCTGGAGTAGGAAGTGGCAACTCACTCCAGTATTCTTGCTTGGAGAGCTGTTTCATGGACAGAAGAGCCTGGAGGGCTGCAGCCTATGGGGTTGTAAAGAATCGGACACAACTGAGCATATATTCAGCTACCACATCCAGACATGCTCATTTAATTTGTGTAGGTGACCTAGTTATTAGAATTTTCCAAAGCTCCTCAGGAGCAGATCTGTGCTGGCTTTTTGTCAATTTGTTTTCTCTTCATATATAGAAATTTGTTAGAAACAAGCACAAATAAAGAAAAAAACCAGATCAGTACCTGCCGTTTTCTAGGTTCTTAAGACTACTGAATACCTGCTCCTTTTGGATCATACAGAACTCTGGGCATTAGACAGAAGAGAAGTGATTCCCATTTGGCTAATAAGAAGAGACTCAAAGGTCAGCTCACTTGCTGAGAGCCACACAGCTGGGGGGCCGAATGTTGTGGCTTCAACCTGGATCCCGTGTTTCTGCCACCACATAAGCAGAGCAATATAGAGTATCCAGCTTCCTCCAGTTTGTGGCTTGTTTTCTCTCTCTTCATAATAGAGCCCTTGTGCATGGATTTATAAAGAATGTTTCTTTTGATATTCAGGAAAAAAAATCTCATTAACAATTGGATGTTTGTAGTCCCTACAGATTCATGATCCTCTAAAGAGCACTGTGCTGGGTGTTGGGAGATCTCTGCTCTTTTCCTGTTACAACATATGAGCTTGGTGATCTTGAGCCAACCAGCTAGTTAGTTGGTGCCTCTGATTTCTAATTGCCAGAACAGGAATGATCAAACCTGCCTGTTTTATAACTTATAGAATTGTTGTGAAAAAAGTCATTGCCCTGAATAAAAGACTATGGTTCTGGAAATTATGCTTGAAATACTTATGAGAGTAAGATATTTTTTCCTTGACTCTTTTTAAATAATTAAGAGTATTTTTCATATGGCAGATGGGAATTAATCCTCACACCACCTTGGGAACAGCGCTTATTACCCTATCTTACATTGAAGAAATTGATGTTCAGTGACTTGCCCATGGTCACGCATCTTAGGAGAGGCAGAGCTGGGATCTGAACCAATGGGCTCTTGCTCCAAAGCTTGCAGTAACATCTGCTCCAAAGTCATATTCTTATGGCCCGAGTGCAGTTTGCCTCCTGTGTTCCATATCAGTAGTACCAAGAGGTGGCAAGATTCATTAGTGACTTTGAAATTCTTTTGCTTAGGCTTGAAAGAGGTGGTGACTGTTTCCTCAGTCTCAAGTAAACTGTGAGTAAAAACAGCTTTGGAAAATATTGCTGTTCATGTCACTTTCACTTTAAAAGCAGTGAGCTTGCTGTGCAAAGGCAGCTTTGAGACTGTCTTTTTCTATTAGGGATTCTTGGAGATACCGGTACCATTCATCCAGAGTTTAGTTTGAATTGAATTAGTAATAAACAATTGAATATTGTTTTCCATTCTCTGGCTCCTTCTCCCATGAAGAACAGTATTTTAAATCTGGAATTAGGTATTTGACTTCTATGATGGTTAAAGTTCAAATACTCTATGTATTTTCTTTCCCCTCTCTTGCTTTAAGCAGACTTATTTGAATTATTTTTTATTTTATTTTTTTACTGATTGCTCAGTCCTTTTGTTATCTTCTTCTTTGGCTAGCTTTAAACATGTTCTTCTTTTAACCTTATAATTTTTCTAAAAACTTGAGGCAGACATTTCTTATTTGGCTCCCATTTGCTGAGTATGATCATTTTCAAGGTTTCTGTCACTCCTTGGGAATGCATCTTTATGAACTGAACTTTGTCCACTCCAGTGAAATTGTTTGGGGGAAAATGGAGCAGAATACACTTTCTGGAAGGTTTCTCCTGGCATTTGCCTGTTGATGAGCTTTTAGTATTTCCATGTCACTGTCCTGTCCCTAGAGGATAACCCTGGATCTTAGCGCACATTTGATTGAGTGTAAAATGAGTTAGCACAAATGAAGTGGAAACAGATCGGTCCACAAGGAGGAGGTTCAGATGCTAAGTCCTCTAGTTCAGTGAGGTTAAGAGCATTTCCCTAAGAGCTGCTCTGGGTATTGCCTGTCCTATTTCATAGAGAAATAAGCTACCGTGTGCATGCCATTGCTGTTTATGCCTTTGATATTTGTGCTGTTTTGTGGGGGAAAATGCAAAAAGAAAAAAAAAGTACCCTTATCTCTAGCCTCAGGAAGCTTATAGAATTAGGAACTTGACTTTATTTTCTAGACTCTCAACCTACCTCCTCACTGCTAGGCATAAGATGTACAAAGATTTAAAAAGAACCACAAGCGCTACCCTCTTTGCGTAAGCAGCTTGGTAGAGGAGTCCTCCATGACTCATGTCGCAGTGTGATGAGTACAGCGGTAGAAGTGTGAACAAGAACCAGCAAGGACTCAGCACAGAGCAAGAGATCAGCTGTCAAGGAAGTTGGGGAGACTTCACAGAGGTGGAGCTGAGCAGACTTGTGGGACAGGGCATTTTTGGGAGATGAGTACCATGTGCAAAGGCACTGAGGTATGAGACAGTCTGATGTGTTGGAGGACGAAGCGCAGGAGAAGGGAAAACTGTAAGTATTACTCTGTATCTGGTGGGCAGTACAGAGGAGCCCCAAAGCGGAACTGGCTAGATCTGGCAGTACACTGCTGGGATGTTCCAGAGCAGCAGGCCACAAGGACTAAGTGGTTCAAGTTGGATAAAGGCATAGTATGGGAAGGAATCCAAGGAGATGAGGGGAGACATGTGACCCTTTTAGTATCCTGAATGAGACTTTCAGATATGAGTCCAAATATGGTGTTATGAGAAGGGGGCGACAGAAAATGAGATGGTTGGATGGCATTACTGATTCAATAGACATGAGTTTGAGCAAACTCTGGGAGATAGTGAAGGAGAGGGAAGCCTGGCATGCTGCAGCCCATGGGGTTGCAAAGAGTTGGACATGACTGAGCGACTGAACAACAAATGGTGCTATGTTTTGATTGTTTGTGCTCCTCTTTGAGGACATATTTTACTTTAATCCCAGTAATTATGCCAGATTGTAACAATGGATATGTTCTCCCCTTGCCCAAATTAAACAGTTTGCATAGTGAATAGAAGGCTCAGCATTGTCAGGTGGAAGTCCTTGCTTCTCTTAAGAAAGGTCACAATTCCTCCATGGAAGAATAATGTCAACACACTTGTCTTCATGTACAGGCACCAGGACACTGGTGGCCTTATATCCACAGCAAAAGTAAGGGGTTCCCTGGAATTTCCTTTCCATTCTGGGAACATGCAGATATGATTAGAAGACTGTCCTTCATGAAAGCATCAGTGAATGATGGAGATGAGGGTTTGTGACAGGGACCAAATGATTACTGGGAAAGTTGCTAAATAAGAAGCAGCTTGATGTTGTGGAAAAAAGCACTGGACGAGGATTGGATCTAATCCTCATTTTATTCTAACTAGTCCCATGACCTGGGTCTTTCTGAACCTTAACTTCCTAGTGGGCTTCCCTGCTGGCTTGTGATAAAGAATCTGCCTGCCAGTGCAGAAGATGCAGATTTGATCCCTAGGTTGGAAAGATCCCCTGGAGTAGGAAATGGCAAGCCACTCCAGTATTCTTGCCTGAAAAATCCCATGGACAGAGGAGTCTGGCAGGCTGTAGTCCATGGGGTCACAAAAAGTCAGACACGACTAAGCAGGCACAATGACGACAAATTTCCTAGTAGACAAATAAGGAAAATGGAGTTGGAAGAGCTGAAAAGATTCTGGAAGGCTGGAAAATGACACAGACCCTGACAGTCCATGAGCCCTGACTGCCTCCTGTCATTTGGCGCCTCCACCTGGCTACCCTTTACGTCCTCCTCCCTGTGATGACGGAGGGGCCAGCCTTGAGGTGACTCCCTGTCATTCTGCAAACCACCTGTAGAGAAAACATTTTCACTATCAGCAAATCTTCATTTCTTTAGTTTACTTTCTTTTTAGGATTTTCTTGAAGTGAAAGTTGCTCATTCGTGTCTGACTCTTTGCGACCCCATGGACTATACAGTCCATGGAATTCTCTAGGCCAGAATGCTGGAGTGGATAGCTTTTCCCTTCTCTAGGGGATCTTCCTAACCCAGAGACTGAACCCAGGTCTCCTGCATCGCAGGTGGATTCTTTACCAGCTGAGCCGCAAGGGAGACAGAGATAATTTCCAAGAAGAGTTTGGAATTCTCTTTTCTCCCTTAACCCTTTATAGCCTTTCTGTCGCCAGTTACCACTTTAGCTCTTAAGTAATGCTAGATACAGTCTGGACCACTTTGGATTGAGTTATCAAGCCGGGAGTCTGGCCAGTAACTGGATTTGAAGTGTGGACCTGAAGTCACCTGATGAAATGAAAATGGCATCAGGCCATTCTGATAACACTTGGCCCCCTTTGCCCTTCTCCCTCCTAAGACCTCTCAAGTTTTCCTGAGCATTGAGGGGCAGTTGGGAAAGGAGAGGGTGGTGTAGACAGCCCAGTGACTGTGGTATTCTGGAACTCTAAGCATGATAAATTCTTACAGAGTTTCTCCTTTGTACTTGACAGAAGAGATCTTCTGTTCTCAGCTTGACCCAAAAAAGCATAGCAACATCTGCTGTTCATTCCAGGTGCTGTAAGCTGGAGGCCAGGAGGACTGTCACATCTTTTTGTAGAGTTGGGTTGGCGTCGGTGACTCTGTGGCTTCTTTTTTTGAGTATCAGGCTGCTTGGATACTGTGTCTGAAGTTTCTGGTGCTGCTGAAGATCATTTCTTCTTCCTTTGTCCTGCTGCCTGCAGCCTGGGAAGCCTCACATAGAGCCAGTGGGGGCTGCTCCTGCCCTGAGAGAAATCATAGTGTTCTCACCCTGTGTTTACTTTTTCCCCAGACTGATATCACCTTAGCTTAACCCCCGAGGAAGCCTGGTGTCTGGGCAAAAATCTCACTTCTTGTTTTTTCCTGGTAACTTGGCTCTTCCCCCGCCCCAAGCAGAGCTGGGATCATGGACTTTGCCCATCCACCCCACCATCCCACTGTTTTTTTCCTGGAAGTGCCAAAACATTTCTCTCTGTGCTGAACCTGCTCATCAGTAATTCTTGATGGATTGTCATTCCTTTTGGCAAACTGAAATTACAAAAACACAAAAGTCTCAAAATAGATGTAACCAGACTCCTCAGACTTAATAAAGACCACATGTGCTCACACTTGGGATTGAGTTTGTTCTGTTTGGTAAGCGGTACTTCTCCCACTCTCTGGCCCTTCCCTGCCTCCTCCTTTTCTGCACATGGAGACTGACAGAGCTTCTCCCATGATTCATCCTGTGTAGTTAGCTGCATCTTTTTTGATCCTGGGCACCCTGTTCTGATTGTATACGCTGTTTAAAGAACTGTCTATGCAGACGTTATTTTGTTTGCCAAAGCTGTTAACAGTGTAGGGTCTATTCTGGTTGGCATTTCTTAGTGAGAGAGCTGTGGTCTTTCTCCAGTGTGTACATGTGCACACAGTGGGTTTTTGCCATGCAGCATTTTACTTCTTGGTGAAAGCTGGTGCAGGCCAGTAGCATGCTTTTATTGGGCTCTCAATGTGTGCCAGGCACTGTGCTCAGCTATGTGTTTTAGCTCATTTAATCCTCAAAATCACCTTATTTCATGGGTACTTTCATCACCATCATCCCATTTTCCCAGGAAGGAACTCAAAGCACAGAGAGGTTGAGCTGCATGCCCGAGGTGCCGTGTCTGGTGATCTGGTTTCTAAACCCAGGCAGTTAGTCTGCAGAACCCCTGCTCCCAGATCTACACTGCTGCTCTTAAATTGCTAACCCAAGTGATGATGCAAGGATTGATTTAGCCTCTGACTGAGAAGCCATGGAAGAGTCATGGCTCTGATTTAACAGTGATGTCTTTGAGAGATTGTGCAGAATTCTGACTTCATTACTTCCCTTGACACCTTACATTAACAAGTAAACTTTCCCTGATATATTCCTGCCTAGTTTCCTCAAGAGAGGGTTTGTTTGGTTCTAGAACAATGCTATCCGATTCAGGAGCCACCAGGCTCACATAGCTATGGAGCTTCAAAATGTGGCTGGTTTAACTAAAGAGCAGACATTTTCATTTCATTTCACTTTTAATTAAATGTTGAAACAGATAAACTATGTTTGAAACAACTTGGGTATGTAAAGCTGCCCTATTTCAACTGGATCTTTTGTGACATTTAAACATAAGTATATCTGATGAAAATTTAGTATCTGGGTTGGAATATGTTCTAAGTATAAAATATACTCAGGATTTGAAAACAAAGTTTGGATTCTTTTTCATATTGTATCATTAATAGCTTTTATATTGGTCACATGTTTAAATAATATGTCTTACTTAAACCAACGTATCTAAAATGTTGTTATTAGAATTGATTTCACTTCCTTTTTACTTTTTGATGTGGATACTGGTGAATTCAGTTCTATATGTGGCTCACCTTATAATTCTGCTTGGCAGTGCTCTTTTGAATCATAGATGTGAATGTTCCCCTATAGAATAATACTTTTGCTAAAGTGAGTGCTTGAAAGATGGTGAATAGGTAATTTGCTGGTGGCAGCTGCCTGTGACAATTGATTCATTGGGGAGAGCTAATGTAACATGATGACTTTGTTGAAGTTGGTATCTTATTTAGGGTACAAATGCAATAATAATGATATATGATAAGCTGGGCATCCCATTCACAATGCTTTATGGCCTTTGACTAAATTACCACTTGGAATATCATGTGATTAGAGGAAGGTGGTGAAAAATTGACAAGAGTCAATTACTCTTACAGTCAAGAGGAGTTTTCCCTTTCTGCTGAATTTCACTGTAGCACCTGATTTGTTTTTCTTTCCCTTTGACCAGATTTGACAGTTAAATGTATGACGCTCTCATGGCCAGCCTCTTCTCCTGCTCCTGCCTTCTCCCCTGCTGTTCACCAATTCTCTTGTGATCTGAGGAGCCCTACACACATGCCATTTCAGACCTGCTGTTGTGTGTGATGCCTAAGAGGCAGGCAGCATCTCTTGAATCAAAATTGAGTGGGTTGCCTTGGGAAGCCACACTCCCTGAGTGATGGCACAGAGCTGCCTCTCCACCCCTCCTCCATTCCCCTCATCGCTGGCTACTCTTCTCTAGCGTCTTGGTCAGTATTTCTTTTGCCACATGCCCTCTAAAGGTTTGCATGCCTGGTCTACTCTCTTCTCTCCCAGTCCGTATCTCTCTCTTTCTCCACCATTCCTGAGCTTTCCTCTGCACTCTCAGGGCCTCAGCTTCTCTTGCCTGGGTTCTGAGGAGCTGGTCCAGCTGGAAGGAAGTGCTGAACTTCATGTGTCCTTGTACTCCTCTTGAAGGGTCCAGTAGTTTCAGATTCTGTGCTTAATTGATCATGCAATTTAGAGTCGGAAAATACATGTTCTAATTTTTCTTACTACTTTTTTCTTCTCACAGTCTTTTATTTTTGCTTTTAATGTCTCAGTCCTTGAACTTCTTCCATTGTAAAATGGGAGCAGTATAAGCATCCAGAGAATTTCCCAGAGCAGCATAGCATCGTCCTAGAGAACCACAGTGAATCTGTGATGCACTGTGCTTGGCTCTGTGCTGAAATACAGATGAGTTACCTGCTGTTGGATTTGAAACAGTACATTAAACGGAGGCACTGAATTTGCTGAGTTTATTCCTATGAAAGCTTTTTGAAAATGAATGTCTTAATTTGTCTGTTTCTTTCCTCTTTTCTATACTTATGCTTGCTTTGTGTCTGCATTATTGCTTTAAAACTTTCAAATAACTTGAATAACTCTTAGCATTAAGGATAACCATTTCCATCCTTTCTTGTAGAGGATGAAGGTGGCTATTTGAGAGGTAGGTGGTATCTGAGGCTGAATAATGCAGGGTGTAGGGCATATACTTGGAAAGTGAAGGCTTGGATTCGGTTTTCATTTTTGCCTATTTAGTCATGGTATTAATTGAGCATGTTTCTTAATTTGAGATCATGTATATCTCCCTTAGAACAGGTCTGTTATGGTTTAATTGGTCAATAAACATTAGCCATTATTATTGGCTGTTTTCTTACTTGAGGATTTAGATGTCAGTATTTAAAAGATTGTTGTCTATGACTTGTCAACCTTAGTTGATAACTAGGACATTTATTTTAGGTCTTAAGCAGAGGAAAAACTGGTAAGATGGAAATACTATCTATAAAGGAGATTGAAATTTTCTCTTTTCCTAGTTTAGGAACTATAAATAATACTCTATAATGAAAAAATACCCATCAACTGGTTTTCCTCCTAGGGCCATAATGAATACATAGTTCTGCCAATACAGGTTTTTATAATACAGTCTTCTCACAATGCCACTTCTAGATTCCCTTTGCAAGCTTAATTTCAGATTTATGTGCAGGATTTGAATTGTATTATGGAATTAAAGTGATTTTAATGGTCATATATAGTTCCAGAAAGGAGTGAATTTTCTGGTTATAACGTGAATTGGGGACCCAAGTTAGCTAATTTGACATTGAGTTAGAGAAAGTGTAACGTATACAGTTCTCGTTTGAAAGTGGGAACAGAGCAGGAACGTCAGAGCTGCATGTTCTTTTAATGAAGGCTGTTAATGTAATTGTTTTTTCAAAGTGGAGGATTGGCTTCCTACTAACAGTTAGCTGGCCTTGTCCTTGATTTCTCATAGTATGACCAAACCCTGTTCTGTGGAAGTGTTAGAGAATGTTTGGCTTCACATAAGAGACCTCCCTTTCGTGTTTAAAGAGGCAAAGAATGTGACTAAGTTGTTCGAAAGATTTAATTTCCCAAGCTGTGCCATTAAAATGAAAGAAAGAAAGAAAAGAAAAAAGAGACAGCATGCGGAGAAGTCTGGAGGCTGTTGTCTTAGTTTTATCTGAGCCGGCCTTTCATTTTTGCCCTTTGTACCATTTGAACATCCAAGGGATCTGAGTCTAACTCCCTTGGCAATTTGGGACCACATTCTGCCTTTGGGAAAATGCAGTTACAAATCATGTTCTTCACTAAACAAAGTGAGGCTGTTCAGCCCCTCATTTTGATCCTCTGAGGAGTGAGAGGCTGTTTACACTAAGCAAGTAAGATATATTTATTCTTCTTGACAAAGAAAGGCAAATTATTTACCAGAAAGCTCTTTGGTTTCCTGTACCTGGCACTTGACTGCAGGGTGCCTTAAAAAAGCAAGGGACCAAAAATAAGCAAAAGAATGAGCTCTCAGTACAGTCCACGTGGGGGTGTGGGGTCGGCCCTGGGGTCTGAAGCCGCCCTGCTCCTGAGCTGGAGCCAACATTTGTTTCCTTGTGGTTAGATTTAGAAACTTTTAACCCTGCCTTCTCACACTCGCTGAAATTTATAAATAGGAACCTTTTCTTACGCCGGATCACTTGGAGGCCAGTTATTAGCTAGTTTGAGGTTCCAGATGATGATATTTTGGAAAACAGTATTCTGTTTATGACATTGTCAAGGCCTTTCTTTGAGACAAGAATGAGACACATCTCAAACTTAGCTTTCTTTGAGACAAGATGAGACACATCTTGGCGTGTGTCTTATAACTCTGCAGTTCTCAAACTTAGCTGCATAATAGGTGCCCTCTGGGGAGCTTTTGAAATTGGCGAATACCAGGCTGAACCCTGTGCTGAACCCATGTGGACTGAATCACAGCCTCAGGAGTGGGACCCGGGCACTGAGATTTCTGAAAGTGCCCCAGAGGATTCCAAAGCACAGCCAAATCTGAGAACAGGTCATCAGACCTGCTCCCATCTAGACTGGGTTGTGCACTACCCACTGGAAGAAAGATGAGTTTCGTTTCAAACACAAAGTGATGGTATAGTAGCGACAGTCTTATCATAATATGGTCTGGCTAAGTGATTTCATCACTCTGATCAGCCTGGGCTTTTGATGTTCCAGTAGTGGAGGCTTTATGAATCAGACATATTTATTGAAATAGAAACCACCCAGTGGTGCCCTGAAATGTCTTCAGGTACCTGGTTTAGTACCTTCTGTTGTTTAGTCGCTAAGCCATGTCTTGACTCCCTGCGACCCTGTGGACTGCAGAGCACTGGGCTTCCCTGTCTCCCAGAGTTAGCTCCAACTCATGTCCATTGAAGCAGTAATGCCATCCATCAGTAGTATCTTCTAATTCCTGATGATAGAAAATCAACAGGCTCTTGATGTCCAGTTAGTGCATGTGAAACCAGTTCCATCGCCTGTATCTCAATTTGTGCTCTTTTGTACAGGTCCGCATCTCTGTATTGGTACGTATTTCAGGTTAAAAGCTTCAGGAAAGTTTTTCTTTTACAGTAATTCCTTGGTGGGCAGAGCCTGGCCAAACTGAGATTGCCTGGCAGTCACCCTGACCTCAGCTAAAGTCAGGCTACCTACAGCCTTGACTTGTCTAACTTAGCGTGCTCATTGTTTCTGCTACTGTTTTGTCTACTGTTTTAACCCAGGCACCACTGTGAGGATTAAAGAGGACCACGCGCTGTTTGTTACTTTACTAAATTCTGAAAGAATTGTGAATTCCGAATTACTTTTGACTCAGATGAGGGATCATGGATGTGCTGTGTCATGATTATACCATTCCTAGAGTCCCTTTTGTAGTCACATGCTAATTCTGCTACTGATCATGTAACTTAGGGTAAGTTGCTTGATCTTTTTGAGCCTTGGTTTCCCATCTATAAAGAGGTGCAAATGATGGTATCTGCTTTTAGGGCGATTGTGAAGATGAAGAGGAATAATGTACATAGAGTTTTAAAAGTAGGTGTTTAAGGAAGTTGAAAATACTGCCTGTGGCAGAGCCTTCTTCTTGGTGTGGGTCCACTGTGTGTTGTCGTGAGACCCAGTGAAGTATTTTTTTTCCCAAGCTGTTCATCAAGATTGGGCTTCCCTTGTGGCTCAGCTGGTAAAGAATCTGCCTTTAATGCTGGAGACTTGGGTTCGATCCCTGGGTTTGGGAATATTCCCTGCAGAAGGGAAAGGCTACCCACTCCAGTATCCTAGCCTGGAGAATTTCATGGATTGTATAGTCCACGAGGTCCCAGAGAGTCTGACACAACTGAGCGACTTTCACTTTCTTTCGCTTCATCAAGATTGGGTCTTGGATTCTACATAGTAGGTAGTTGGTCATGATCTTATGACTTGTATAGGAAAGAAATATAGTAATAGAATGAAAGGAACTTAGGCCTTGCATAAAGTCAAGGTGACTTTTGTGTGTGATTTTTTTTTTTTTTAATGCCTATACATTTGTACATGTATGCCTTGAGTCACTGCCCTTCAGTTATGGGAATGGCACACAGAGGATCCAGGAGTCCCCCAAATACTGTTTATGGTCTGCTTCTTGATAATTTACCTAGGTGTCTAATATACCGTACTCACGTGGTGGTTCAGAGAATTGAGAAAATTGTGGGGATGTTATGAGTCAAAGTTCCTTGGGCTTACAATATCCAAAAAAATCAAGGCCAAAGATTGCATTTTGTTTCTGTCTGAATAGTTGCTTTCGCTCTTTATTTCATACTGTGTGTGCAGACCGAGTATTGAAAGGTCTCCATAGAAAATATTGACATTACTCCTCTGTTAGGAAACTCTTAGCGTAAGAAAGGCACATACTGAATTTCTTGGACCATAAATATTTGTGGATTTTATCCCATTTGGGATTTTCTGCCCCTCAGGAGTTTGTTTCATCAGAGGCCAAATTTACTTAAAACCAAACCAAGAAACTGTCTTGCTCTTGTCTCATCTTGCTTTCCTAAGCAGAATGTCGTCTCGTGGTCATGCCCTGTGCCACTCCATTCCGACATCAGGAAAGGCCCTTGGCTCTGTGACTCACAATTGTTTTTTTATCTGAATGTTGGTTGAAGAGTTGTAACTCTCAATGCAAAGTATTTCCATTCCGACATCAGGAAAGGCCCTTGGCTCTGTGACTCACAATTGTTTTTTTATCTGAATGTTGGTTGAAGAGTTGTAACTCTCAATGCAAAATATTTTAATTAAATGGAAAACGAGCTTAAGTAATTTGGTATAATTAAGATGCAGTCAGCACTTATTTCAAATGCATGTGTAGGCTGAGCTTTGTTGATGAACGCTAATGACCATTAGTTCGGTCTGAGTGGAACTACATATTAATAGCTGTGGAGCTTTTACTTTTCAGTGCTTGATCTGAAGGCCTGAAAGCGGAGAAAAGCAGTCACATAGCCATTTGAAGGGGGGTGTTAGTGTTGTTTTATGTGTATCATTGCATTGATTGCAAGGATTTTAATCTTTTTTTGGAGGCTATGTCCCTAAAGCTTACTGTCTATGGGCAGGTGATTTAATCTTTTGAAATCTATTTGCTTATCTATAAAATGAAGAAACTGTGTGTAAATAACTCACCTTTAATAGTTATGTGAAGATGAGTAAGTTAAATAATTTTCAGAAATTGGTAACTGCTATTCAAATGTAAAATGCATGGTGGTAGAGTACTAGAATTTGTGAGGTAGGATCTGTATCTGATTCATCATTGCCTCCATATAAAGCTATATGCCTTGTAGCTGTTGAATAAATTCTGGGATGTTAGTTTGCCTCTGAATGACTCTGAAAGCTGTTAGTTTTTTTTCTTTTTAATTTTTAGACATGACTATCGAGAGGATGAGGATAGATATTCAGCCTCTTAGACTGAGGTGTTAAAACTGAAAATGGGCTCAATCTTAGATTTAACATCATGGGTGATTATACATTTTTAGTAAGGCCAGCTATCTGTTGAGTGGGGCGCCTGCCATATCATGGTTTGCAGGGTTGGAGTAGTCCCTTTTATGAACACAATGACAATTCATTTCAAAGTTTCTGCCTTAAATGATATCCTAAGGAGCCTGTGAATGATGTCAACAACGTGACTTCCTTTCAAAGAGTCTTTGGTGGCAGCTGGTTGAAATACCCAAGCTTGCACCATTCTAGGAATGACTGTCCTTAAAGGATCAGCTATCTTTACTCTTTGGTGATATATTTTTATTAGCCATTTGTGTTTGTTTTCTATATATTTTCCCATAAAAGTATTCCCAACATTTTATAGATGAGGAATGGACTTTGACTTGCACAAAGGTCATCCAGACTCTGTAAGAATTCTCCACTAGAGACCAAACACCCTGCCAGAAGTTAGCGTCTGACAGATGTTTATGGGGTTTTTAAGAAATAATAATTGTGCTGACCATGAAATCCTCACCTCTAAGCAATAAGAGCTTATGGGAGGAGGTCTGGGCTGAGAGGTGAGTCCCTTGTCTAATTTGGTTGCAGGATTTCCTATCTGGGAAGTTGCATTGATCATCTGGATCTTGACCTTTTGCAGTCTTCAGACATCATAATTATAAACACTGTTTAGTTCCCAAAACATGGAAATACCCCTGGTTAGACACAAAAAAGTATGGGAATGTTTAAGTTTTCTGAAAAGCTATGGCCAAGTAGCTTGATAACCCTCCCTAGTCAGAAAGTTGGTCATATTGATCCTACACAATTAAGAAAAATACTTCACTGCCTTGGTTAACAGGGAATATAGGCTGATTGTGAGCTGCTTAAATCCACAAAAACTTACTAGAGAAAAGTCAGCTCATCATTAGCTTTCACTTGTGGAACTGAAATTTTCCTTAGTAAATTCTGAGATGGCTGCGAGCTAAAGGAATACCTGTGTGAACCAGGAAAGTCTCTTCATCACCTGTAAAATGAGGTGTGGGGGTTAGATGACCTTTAAGGAATCTTCAACTATGGTGCCCGGATTCTGCTCTTGGGCTACCCACCTTGTCTCAAACTTGGGTTTTGATTCTTTGAATCCTTTCAATTTTGCTTCCTGTTGGTCTGAGATCATGACAAATCAGGGCCTTAAAAAAAAAAAGATAACAAATAAGTCTTGAGAAGATTGTTGATTGATTGATTTAGGTTTTTGGAGCCTCTCAGATCCTGGTCATTCCCAAATAGGTGGAGTTCTTTCACACATTTTTTTTTTTTTTTTTTTAATGGCAGAGGGAAGCAGAAGATGGACACTGAGTATAGGTTGGACAATAACAATATAAAAATGACTTGTATCCTTTATAATTATGGTCTGACATGTTTCCAGTAAAGGTGTCTTTGGTTAAATGAAGTGATACATGGTGTATATATATTCACAAACTCTATACATGTAAACATAGCAGGTTCTAAATTTAACACCACATTGTTGCTTCATAACACTTGTAATTTTTACCTATTCAGCAGTCTGCTACACCAAACCTCAGGAAACTTGAGCCCTTGGATAAACTGGTCTAAACACTATTGATAATTCATAACTGGTGGTTAAAAAAATTAAAATGGAACCTTGGTTTCCCAAATTAAAACTTATACAGAGCCACAGTGTATAAACTAGTGAAAAGCAAAACAGTTCTACTTTCCTAGGCTCTTTTAGTGCCTTCAGGGACATTGGGGACCGAGGTTACATTGTCTGAAAAACCTGATGGAAATATATCTCAGTTATTGTACATAGGTAAAATACACCAAAGAACAGAATTACAGAACATCATTCTAGCGTTATGGTGGTGAAGTGTTAGTGAGAACTAGTTCTTTACGTTGAAAATCATATGTGTTTAACATTGTGTTGGAACAAATATTCGTGATATAAAGACATGTAGAATGAGAGCTGAATTTCAGGAAGCTTTATTGCTTTGTATTTACTGATAGAATTATCATAAAGACAGACAAACTTTACTAAAAAGATTATGTGGACCAAGTAGAAAGACCAGATTCGTTTGTGGCCTGGTGAATTTTAAAGCAGATACAGCAGTAGAAACTGTATGAACCTGAATATAAGGCAATCCTCAAATAAGGCAATATCCTATTTTCTTGAGAGAGATCCCAAGTTTTGAGTTTGAATATCTAACTTTCTCAAAATGTAGAGGAAATAATGGAAAATATATTAAGGATTAGGCTCCCTCGGTGGCTCCGTGGTAAAGAATCCACCTGCCAGTGCAAGGAGACATGGGTTCAATTTCTGGGTCTGAAATATGACCTGGAGGAGGAAATGGCCACTCCAGTAGTCTTGCCTGGTGAATGCTATAGGCAGAGAGCCTGGCGGGCTTACAGTCTGTAGGGTCGCAGAGAGTTGGACGTGACTAAGCAACTGTCCGTGGGTGCAGGCACACGCAGTCTTAGGGTTAGTTATACCTAAAATATTATGAATTTAGAAAATCTGCATTTCTCATTCTGTTTTCATGAACCTGTTCTATTTAAACTATTTCATCATACGTGATTCAGCAACAATTTCTTCTTCACTGGTACCACACTTAGGCTCCTCCCATAGTTTCGGAGCTCCTCATCCTCATTGCCACCTTACTTTAAAAAAAATACAGCATTTTTAGAGTCTGTGTGGTGGTGTCAGTTTTGCACCAACCCTCCTTTTTTTTTTTTTGGTTTGTCTTATAAGTGGCAGATTTATGGATCATGGATGCCGTAGATTAGATTATTTTCGCGTCTCACTTTCCTCCTCTGCTATGTGACTTACATTACATGAGAGTATTTTTCCTGCCTCACTGATGTTGAACTTGGACTGTAACCTATTTGGCCAATGAAATATAAATGAATGATGCAATCAGATGGCTTAAATAGGGATGCCTTAAGTGTAATAGGGCTGTGGTGCTTCTGTGATTGCCATGAGAAAAATATGCTCTAGCTAGCTACTGCCTCTTCAACCTGGATCCCACAATGAGGCAGGTTAGGTGGTGTAGCTGACCCTGAGCAGACAGACTCAAATCTTGACGATGCATCAGAGTACAACTACCTGTTGGCCTAGCAGATCTAATCTAACTGCTACAACTCATAAGTCTAATAATACTCCCCCTTTGTTTGAATTAGTTAGGAGTTGCATCAAAGATGGTTTACTTAGATAATTTCTATATCAAAAATAACTTTGGGAATGTTGACCATATGTTGTTGTTCAGTCACTCAGTCGTGTGTGACTCTTTGTGACCCCATGAATCGCAGCACGCCAGGCCTCCCTGTCCATCACCAATTCCTGGAGTTCACTCAGACTCACGTCCATCGAGTCCGTGATGCCATCCAGCCATCTCATCCTCTGTCATCCTCTTCTCCTTCTGCCCCTAATCCCTCCCAGCATTAGAGTCTTTTCCAGTGAGTCAGTTCTTTGCATCAGGTGGCCAAAGTACTGGAGTTTCAGCTTCAGCATCATTCCCTCCAAAGAAATCCCAGGGCTGATCTCCTTCAGAATGCACTGGTTGGATCTCCTCGCAGTCCAAGGGACTCTCAAAAGTCTTCTCCAACACCACAGTTCAAAAGCAGCAATTTTTCATCGCTCAGCTTTCTTCACAGTCCAACTCTCTCATCCATACATGACCACAGGAAAAACCATAGCCTTGACTAGATGGACCTTTGTTGGCAAAGTAATGTCTCTGCTTTTCAATATGCTATCTAGGTTGGTCATAACTTTTCTTCCAAGGAGTAAGCATCTTTTTGAGCATAGTAGNTGGAGTTCACTCAGACTCACGTCCATCGAGTCCGTGATGCCATCCAGCCATCTCATCCTCTGTCATCCTCTTCTCCTTCTGCCCCTAATCCCTCCCAGCATTAGAGTCTTTTCCAGTGAGTCAGTTCTTTGCATCAGGTGGCCAAAGTACTGGAGTTTCAGCTTCAGCATCATTCCCTCCAAAGAAATCCCAGGGCTGATCTCCTTCAGAATGCACTGGTTGGATCTCCTCGCAGTCCAAGGGACTCTCAAAAGTCTTCTCCAACACCACAGTTCAAAAGCAGCAATTTTTCATCGCTCAGCTTTCTTCACAGTCCAACTCTCTCATCCATACATGACCACAGGAAAAACCATAGCCTTGACTAGATGGACCTTTGTTGGCAAAGTAATGTCTCTGCTTTTCAATATGCTATCTAGGTTGGTCATAACTTTTCTTCCAAGGAGTAAGCATCTTTTTGAGCATAGTAGAAACAAAATTTCGGCTTTTGTGTATCTATACACACTTATTGAATTTTGTAAAATACACGCACACAGGAATGGACTTCTCCAGGGGCTCAGTAGTAAAGAATCCACCTGCCAAGCAGAAGATGAGAGTTCTATCACTTGGTTGGGAAGATCCTCTGGAGAAGGAAATGGCAACCCACTCCAGTCTGCCTAGAGAATCTCATGGACTGAGGAGCCTGGTCCACGAGGTCACAGAGAGTCAGATGCAACTGAGCGACTTGACAACAATAGCAATACACAGCAACATCTCTCATATCTGTTAGCAGGTTTTAAACATAATGCATGTGTTTCTGCATAGCCAGTCAGCCTCTGTGTGGGTGTTTAAATAAATTTATTGTAGGTACTTCTTTATTGCTCTCTAAAGAAAATACTACCTGTATAAGAAATTCAGGTTTATGTTTTTAAAAATTATTTTTCAGTAGGAGAGTTCTAGATAAAATATCTCTGTATCTATCTGCTGCTTATCAGCAGGTTTTTACTTAAGGTTTAAATCCCCCAAGAGATAACTTAATTGAAAAAAAAAAACAGTTTATGCTATATTTTCTTAAAATATTTAATTGACCAAATTTTAACACTTCTCCTTCATAATCATCCATTTCCTTTCAGATGATGCCTCTGACTGATATAGCGCTTTCAACAGCCAAAAAGCAAGATATTGGCTTTGTTAAAAGCAATAGCATTTCTTTTTACCCTGGTTCCATATGCATTGTAAGTGGGGAGCTTTAAAAAAAAACTCACCTTCCACAGAGATTCTGCTTTAATTGTTAGGGCAGAGCCTAGGCATCCATACTTTTTAATAAAACTTCTCAGGTGACCCTAATTTGTAGATACAACCTACCTGCATACTGTATTATCTAAACTAAGCAATTCAGGTTAGATGCTTGTGTTACACTTAGGACTGTTCAGTTATGTCATCTCTTGTTCAGATCAACCTGGTAATTGATAGATCTTCTAGGAAATTAACATTCTGTCGAAAAAATTTTATTTATATCCCGTTTTCAGTTTACTGCTTTTGGACCATTCTTGGTAGACTGATGGAGGAAACTTAGTTGCATAAATGAACCCGTAATGCTTGCCTGGGGAATCACTCCTTCCTTTATGACTCCATTCAGGCATTTGGGTAATTCTCAGAGTTGCCTCTTAAATCACACTGCCTCGGCCAGCTTTGCACAAACTGATTTCAATTTTGAACTCTCCTTCACCATGGAGAGGAGCCCAGTGGATTTGCTCAGGTGACCTTGGCTACACTGAGCACAGTAGAGCCTTGTTAAGGACGCAGGAGGCAGCATTCTTAGATCTGCTGCGAGATCTTAGGTAAACAGTCAATGACAGGTCCCTGTGAAAGTCTCAAATACCTAAATGAACACTATGCTTTAAAAGGAAGAAATAACAAAGCCTTAGCATGCATGCCTTAAAAAAAAATAAAAAGGCAGCAACAACTTAAATCCACAGAACTGGAACTGTATATTGTCTTTTACAAAAAAACCTTTTTTTTAAGGAGAGGATAGGATTTTCTTTTTCCTCCAGTTGATGTTAATTTTCTAGATACAGTCTAATTGCATGTACATGGATTCCTTTCCATTCATATCTTGAAGCAGCATATTTGTTCCACAAATAACAGGACTCATACTGAACAGTATGTGATAATGTGATGCATTGAGTCTTAGTCATTCTTGTTCTCTGATACTCATCAGCCTGAGGGGAAGTTTATGATCATTTTTTTCACTTTATAGCTTTAAAAAATGTTGATTTTGTCTTTAAAAGTTGTTTTAAATTGACTTACTGTTGATTTATGGGCTTCCCTGCTGGCTACAATGTTGTGTTAATTTCTGCTGTATAGCAAAATGATTCAGTTGTACACATATATACATTCTTAAAAAAATTTTTTTCCATTATGATTTATCACAGGATTTTGAATATAGTTCCCTGTGCTATACAATAGGAACTTGTTTATTCATTTTATATATATGTCAATAATTGTTTGTACCTGCTAACCCCAGACTCCCAATCCATCCCTCCCCAACACCCCCACCCCAAACCTGGCAAAGGCAAATCTGTTTCCATGTCTGTGAGTTGGTTTGTGTTTCATAGATAGGTTAATTTTAGATTCCACACAGAAGTGATATCATGTGGTGTTTGTCTTTCTGATTCACTTAGCATGATAATCTCTAGATCCTCCCATGTGTGCTAAGTTGCTTCAGTCATGTCCAGCTCTTTGAAACCCCGTGGACCATAGCCCACCAGACTTCACTGTCCATAGGATTCTCCAGGCAAGAATACTGGAGTGGGTTGCCATTTCCTTCTCCAGGTAATCTTCCTGACCCAGGAATCGAACCTGGATCTCTTCCATGTCTTGCATTGATATGTGAGTCCATTGCCACTGGCGCCACCTGTTAGATCCATCTATGTTGCTGCAAATGGCATTATTTCATTCTTTTTTATGGCTGAGTAGCATTCCATCGTATATGTATACCATATCTTTATATGTTCATCTATCGATGGACATATAGTGCTGCTGTGAACACAGGGGTGCGCGTATGTTTTTGAATTACAGTTTTGTTTGTATATGCCCAGGAGTGGGATTGCTGGATCATATGACAGCTATACATTTAGTTTTTTGAGGACCCTTCATACTGTTCTCCATAGTGACTGCACCAGTTGACATTCCCACCAACAGTGCAGGAGGGTTCCATTTTCTCTACACCGTCTCCAGCATTATTATTTATAAACTTTTTGTTGATGGCCATTCTGAGAGAACTGAGGTAATACCTCATGGTAATTTGGGTTTGCATTTCTCCACTAATTAGTGATGTTCAGCTTCTTTCCATGTGCCTATTGGCCATCTGTATGTCATCTCTGACAAATGTCTGTGGTCATTTTCATAAGACTGGCTTTGATGAGTTTTGTGTATAAGACCATGTGATAAAAGGAGTATAGATTCTTAACCTAGACATTTTGACTTAAATTCTGGCTTAATAGCTGAATGGCTTGAGTATTTTTTTAAAAAAACTTCTCTGTGCTGCGTGCCATATGCAAGGAGACCAAACCAGTCAATCCTAAAGGAAATCAGTCTTGAGTATTCATTGGAAGGACTGATGCGCCAATAATTTGGCCAACTGATGTGAAGAACTGACTCTTTTGAAAAGACCCTGATGCTGGGAAAGATTGAAGACAGGAGGGAAGGGGGATGACAGAGAGTGAGATGGTTGGATGGCATCACTGACTCAATGGGCATGAGTCTGAGCAAGCTCTGGGAATTGGTGATGGACAGGGAAGCTTGGTGTTCTGCAGTCCATGGGGTCAGAAAAAGTCAGACATTACTGAGTGACTGAACTGAACTAATGCCTTATTTTCTTCATTTCTACAAAATGGGGATAATTGTACTTACCTCCTCCATAGGGTAGTAGTGAAAATTAAATATCTTTCAAAGCCTTTGAATGTTTCTGGCATTCTATAAATGTTGGCTGCTGCTGCGCCCTACCGTCATAACTAGTGCAGCTGCTCCTGCTTTTCCTGGTACTGTCCCAGTTATTACTCTTTTATAGTCTTTGAAAACATCAGGTAAACGGAGGTCGGGCTTTGCTGATGGCTTGGTGGTAAAGAATCCACCTGCCAATGCAGGACATGTGAGTTCAGTCCCTGGGTCACGAAGATCCCCTGGAGAATGAAATGGCAACCCACTCCACTATTCTCACCTGGGAAATCCCGTGGAGAGAGAAGCCTGGAGGGTTATAGTCCATGCATGGGGTTGCAAGAGAGTTAGACACGACTTAACAGCTAAACAAAACAAAACTGAGGTCATTGATGAATTATTAGGAAAAAGAATTAACTGTCTTTCTCTAGGTCGTCTTCTGTGAGTTCTTTCATGTGGTCTTCTGTTTCATGGGGGCTTCCTGGGTGGCTCAGTGGTAAACAATCCTCCTACCAACGCAGGAGACATGGATTTGATCCCTGGGTTGGGAAGTTCCCCTGGAGAAGGCAATGACAACCCACTTTAGTACTCTTGCCTGGGAAAATCCCGTGGTCAAAGGAGCCTGGCGGGCTACAGCCTGTGGGGTCGCAAAGAGTCTGACACAGCTGAGTACAGCACCCTCTGCTTCGTGAGTTAAAACATCTCTCCTTGGTTGCAGGCTCACGGAGGCTAAGAATCTTTCATTCTATTTGAAAAAAATGAACGAAAAAAGAAATCCATCTCTTTCTGTCAGGGGATGCAAAATTTTTGTGTATCAGCTGTATTTGAGTATATGAGGCTATTAAAATAAATCTTATGGTATAATCCTATAGTAATAGGAATTCCATAAAGATCATGACACATTAACTTTAGAAAGAAATAGTTAGAATAACATCTTGGTGTGGCTGAAAACTGAAAGCTTAATTCTCCAAGGTCATGTCTGTGTCATTGCAGTCACTGACTGGAAAGTCATAGTTTCCTTGAACCAGAGGAATGTGCTGAAACAGTAGTAGGTATTGGTTAAAATTAGAATCAACTATTTCCATAACCAGAATGACAGGCATGTTTTAAAAAAGAAAAAAAGAAAAGAAAGTGACAAGTCTACTAGTTTCTGCCTGTGGGTTCAAGAGGTTTTCAACCCAGTTCAGCTAACTACATTTGGATTCTGTCAGTGAACTTGGCACATGATGTGTATGGCAGACTTCCTAAACCTAGTCATGGAAGCGCAGAACTCTTCCCAGGGACCAGCCCTTAGCAGTTGTCATCATGAGCTGAACAGCAGACCGCCAGGCTGACCGCGGTCCTCTGCTCTCTCACTTGCGCCCTCCCCCCTACACTGAGCCCCAGGGAAGGATTCCACATGGACGTTATTTGCATTTAATAGCTCATTACTGTGTCCATGCTCTGCTTCACCAGCAGAGAGCTTGCCAAGGCTCCAGCGCTGTAGCTGCACACATGTGTTTCTAGACTACTTACTATAGGGATTGGTCCTCTCTTGAAGCTATTTATTTGTCGCTAATAGGTACAAAAATTTGATGTCTCTTGAGAAATCCATACACAGACACAGTTTCCGTGTGGGGGGCCAGGTTGGGGAGTGGTGGAAACTACCCTCCCCAATCCAGGCTCCTGTTTTGGGGTAAGGAAGATGCAATTTGTGTGATCAAGACTCTTATGATAGATTTTGTAAAGGGTGTAGGTATTCATCACTAGTGCTTAATGTATGTGTAGAGTTGGAGCCAGATAATGGATCCCCTCCACTGGGCATTTGTTTTGAATCAGAAGCTGCCCAAGTAAGCAATTTCTAATGTAATGGCTCCTTCGCATGTGGTTTATTTTGGCCTCCTTTCCTCCTCACATGCTGAATTTTAACAGTGCCATTAGTGTGCAGGTCCAGGGTTTCTCAGTTTTTTCCATCAGACACCTAACATTTACAAAATGACTTTAAATATTTGCCTCAGTTTCAGGTCTTGGCACCCAGTACCTTTTTTCTTGCTTATGTAATGTTGAAAGTCCGTGTTGCCATTTCCTCAATGAACGAGCCTAATTAGAAGGAGAGATCAATGGCTTCAGGGTTCAGACTGTAAGCAGTGATGCAGAAGAGATTTGCTTTACTGAAGGAAAACAAGACATTCTTGGAGAATTGGGAGTCTGTGGTACATTAATGTTTTGTGTCTTGGAAAAAAGAATGCTGAATGTGGCAGAGTGTGTTGGGGTTTTTCCGGTAGCTCCTGGCTTTGAGAGGTGATCACGTTCAAGGACACTCAGCAGAAGTAGAAGAATAGATATTTGATGTTTGCTGTTGGTTATTTTTAAAGTAAAATTATTCTAGAGTTTAAATACTCTGAAATGGTCTGTTTTCAACTTAAAAGCAATTTGTGTGTATTGAAAATTTATCTGATGGATTTTTTTTTAACTGAAAATACTTCCTCCATGCAATAACATTATAAATGTAAAAAAACGAAAACAAAGCATATTTAATCTAAGTGTGGTAAGAGTATTCCATGAAGGGGAAATCCAGTGACTCTTTGAATAAGAATATTGTTCTCCGGTGG
>SJYV01044322.1:643659-685093 GCA_006410875.1 Neotragus pygmaeus
CATTTGCTTCTTAAGCAAGAATACCCTTCCCCTCCATTTTACAGGGAAAGAACAGTTTGAGAGGAAGCTTAGTGAATTCATTGTCAAGAGAAAGCTTTAAAAACGTACCTGTTTGTTAAACAATACCCCAGGCTGTGCACGGACATGGAAGGAACATGCAGTTTTTGAAGAGTACTTAAAGGTGGGAATATATTGTATTTAGGAATAATTGCTTGATTTCATGGAAAAGGCATGGGGATCTTGAGACCTCAGTGGGTAGCAATGGATCATGCTGGTCCAGTGGTTACCAGGAGCTTAGCTCAAGTGTATTGCTGTCCTGCTTGGCCTGTGGAAGGTCTGTGTGATCACCTTCCAGCTCCCCTTCTGGAATCAGCTAATTGCTATAAAATTAATCTAATTTACAGGATGTTTCCTGCCACCCTGCATACTCGTGTGTGTCACAAGTCTCAAGTTTCCCACCACCCTTTATTTTAGGAGAATTTTTTATGTTAACAATATTTGATGCTTTCTTTTTATAGCTGAGGCTGAGTAATAGAGAGGTTGGCACTGGGGTCTAACTGTTCTAACTCGAGTCAACATTTCGGGTTATTATGAACAGCCCTATACAATAATCCTAGAATACCACTAGAGTCCCTGAATATTCACTGGAAGGACTGATGCTGAAGCTGCAATACACTGGCCACCTGATGTGAAGAGCGAACTCATGGGAAAAGACCCTGATGCTGGGAAAGACTGAAGGCAGAAACAGAAGGGGCAGCAGAGGGTGAGATAGTTAGATGGCATCACTGACTCAATGGACATGAGTTTGAGCAGACTCTGGGAGAAAGTGAAGGACAGGGGAGCCTGACATGCTGCTGTTCATGGGGCCACAAAGAGTTGAACACGACTTTGCGACTGAACAATAAATACAGTAAGACCTCAATTAGCTGAGACTACTTTGGAGAAAGGGCAGTTTCTAATTAATAGGATTTTTCTCTTGAAGGTTAAACGCTTATCTTTTCTCAGCCGTTACTATTAACTTACTTTCTTTGGCTTTTGGAATTAAGATGTCCAGAGTTTGAAAATAAGTTAATGTTTCTTTGAGCTAGTCTTTGGAACATCCTTATGAGTTACAAGCCTTGGTGTTCAGGTTTTGTTTTCTGCAAGGGTTGAAGAGGCTGGGGGTGGCTACTGAATTCTGTAAGTTGTTTTTGGAGGGGGAGGGAATAAATCTTTTTTGGGATTGCTTTGTTTTCTTGTGTCTTTCTCAAGTTGTGAATGAAAAAGCTATCTTATCATTCTCAGTATTGGTAAGCTTAGTTATTTATATAATCCTGTTGTTTGAGGGTTTACAGATATTCTACCAAAGTATAATAACAAGAATGAGTTATCAATGAACTGCTTAAGGTATTGATTTTTCTTCAGTGTGAGGTAATTAAAGTCAAGTTGTATTTGCTTTAATAGGCTGTTGAATGGTTCTTCTGTATAATCCAGACAACAAATAAACCCAAGTATTTATCGGGTCCTTGCTCTGTGCTCTTTGTATACCATGTTAGGTAGTTTTAATGTCAGTAATGATGTCAGACCATAAATGTATCAGCCTCTGATAACCTTTGCATAAATCTGATTTTCTAAAAGCAAAGAAAACTTGTCCCTGAGGGCTTTTGTGGTCATAAAAGTTCTGATTTCCTTGTTCAAAATATCGTTAAGCTTGCCATTTGTTTTCTTTTACCTTTAAAGAGAAACTTCATTCCAAAAGTTAAAGTACTGCCATTTTCATTAATCATTAATTATAGATATTAAAGAACATAAATTTTTTCATGAACATAGATAGGGAAGTTAGGTGAAAAGTTAGCTTTAATTTCATCTAAATCTAACACTGATTTTTAAGTATGTCACTGAGTTGAATGTCTTCAAATAAAGTAGCTTACATTATTTATTGATGCTGATGGTGAGGGCTAGGAATATTAGGAAGAAAGCTGAGAATAATAGTTTATATTTCAGATTCTGGCTTATATAGAAATGGAAACTTTTCTAATGGTTTCCCCCCTAATTCCTGATCTAGACATGCTTTGACTATTAAAAAAAAAAACAACTTTAAAACATATCTGAGGAAAATCTGAAGAAAAGGTAGTGTAGGTTAGGATTTGAAGAGAGATGGGTCTGGGTTCAGGCTTCCGTGGTGGCTCAGCGGTAAAGAGTCCACCTGCAATGCAGGAGACCTGGGTTCGATCCCAGAGTAAGGAAGATCCCCTGGAGGAGAGCACAGCAACCCATCTAGTATTCTTGCCTGGAAAATTCCGTGGACAGAGGAGCCTGGTAGGCTATGGTGCCTGGGGTCGCAAAGAGTTGGACACGACTGAAGCGACTGATCATGCACGCAAGTTCAGCTCTGGATTCATGAGGAATGCATTAATTAAATTCTTTATGTGTTTTTGAAACATAATAAAAACACTTTTAGGTGAATCACTGTTTTTAGAAATTTATTTTTTACATATCTGCAAAAGTGTTTCACATTAGTACTGTGGAATGGATTGCCCCTTTATTGGACCTTGGTGGGGTTTGTGATTTATAGATGTTATAGTAAATTTCACACTTCTAAGACGAAGCAGTCTACATCTATGAGGTCTTTATAAAAGAGGTTGCCTGTGGGTGGCAGTAGCAAGTATCATCTTATTAGACATTTGAGGGCAAGAGAAAGGTCAGGCCATTGGTGGATCCCATAGAGCTAGCAAGTCAGCTTTTTAGCTGATTAAATCTAGTTGTATTAGTGCCACTGAAGCCTTGGTCACATCAGCAACACTTGCTCAATCAAAAGTGCTGTTTTTCCAAGATATACGCTGGTAATCCAAGAAAAATGAGGAATGCTGAGATAACACTCAAAGAATTTGCTCACTGTATGTCTACTTGGATCCAAAATGCATTTATATATGTGTGTGTGTATACTCATATATACACATACATGTAGATATACATATGTATGTATGTATTTTTAATCACAGTACTTTCTTATACTCTGTTCAGTTTGTCTCTGAACCTAGTAGCTAGATTAATGCCTGTAAGTTAAATTAGATTGACTTGAAACAATCTGCAGGATCTTCACACATGGTTTTGGTGTCAGTTGGAAAGTGAGGTGAAGAATTGTGGATATTAGGAACTCTGTAGAGGGTGGATGTATGTACAGAGTCAAAGCAAAACCAGTACCCAGTTGTGGATATGACTGGTGATGGAAGTAAAGTCTAATGGTGTAAAGTATACTGCATAGGAACCTGGAATGTCAGGTCCATGAATCAAGGTAAATTGGAAGTGGTCAAACAGGAGATCGTGAGTGAACATCGACATTTTAGGAATCAGTGAACTAAAATGGACCGGAATGGGTGAATTTAACTCAGATGACCATTATATCTACTACTGTGGGCAAGAATCCCTTAGAAGAAATGAAGGAGCCCTCATAGTCAACAAAAGAGTCCGAAATGCAGTACTTGGATGCAGTCTCAAAAACGATAGAATGATTTCTGTTCATTTCCAAGGCAAACCATTCAATATCACAGTAATCCAAGTCTATGCCCCAACCAGTAATGCTGAAGAGGTTGAATTTGAACGGTTCTATGAAGACCTACAAGACATTCTAGAACACCCAAAAGAAATGTCTTTTTCATTATAGGGGACTGGAATGCAAAAGTAGGAAGTCAAGAGATACCTGGAGTAACAGGCAAATTTGGCCTTGGAATGCGGAATGAAGCAGGGCAAAGACTAATAGAGTTTTGCCAAGAAAATGCACTGGTCATAGCAAACACCCTCTTCCAACAACACAAGAGAAGACTCTACACATGGACATCACCAGATGGTCAACACCGAAATCAGATTGATTATATTCTATGCAGCCAAAGATGGAGAAGCTCTATACAGTCAACAAAAACAAGACCAGGAGCTGACTGTGGCTCAGATCATGAACTCCTTATTACCAAATTCAGACTTAAATTGAAGAAAGTAGGGAAAACCGCTAGACCATTCAGGTATGACCTAAATCAAATCCCTTATGATTATACAGTGGAAGTGAGAAATAGATTTAAGGGCCTAGATCTGATAGATAGAGTGCCTGATGAACTATGGAATGAGGTTCGTGACATTGTACAGGAGACAGGGATCAAGACCATCCCCATGGAAAAGAAATGCAAAAAAGCAAAATGGCTGTCTGGGGAGGCCTTACAAATAGCTGTGAAAAGAAGAGAGGTGAAAAGCAAAGGAGAAAAGGAAAGATATAAGCATCTGAATGCAGAGTTCCAAAGAATAGCAAGAAGAGATAAGAAAGCCTTCTTCAGTGATCAATGCAAAGAAATAGAGGAAAAGAACAGAATGGGAAAGACTAGAGATCTCTTCAAGAAAATTAGAGATACCAAGGGAACATTTCATGCAAAGATGGGCTCGATAAAGGACAGAAATGGTATGGACCTAACAGAAGCAGAAGATATTAAGAAGAGGTGGCAAGAATACACGGAAGAACTGTACAAAAAAGATCTTCATGACCCAGATAATCATGATGATGTGATCACTAATCTAGAGCCAGACATCTTGGAATGTGAAGTCAAGTGGGCCTTAGAAAGCATCACTATGAACAAAGCTAGTGGAGGTGATGGAATTCCAGTTGAGCTATTTCAAATCCTGAAAGATGATGCTGTGAAAGTGCTGCACTCAATATGCCAGCAAATTTGGAAAACTCAGCAGTGGCCACAGGACTGGAAAAGGTCAGTTTTCATTCCAATCCCAAAGAAAGGCAATGCCAAAGAATGCTCAAACTACTGCACAATTGCACTCATCTCACACGCTAGTAAAGTAATGCTCAAAATTCTCCAAGACAGGCTTCAATAGTACATGAACTGTGAACTTCCAGATGTTCAAGCTGGTTTTAGAAAAGGCAGAGGAACCAGAGATCAAATTGCCAACATCTGCTGGATCATTGAAAAAGCAAGAGAGTTCCAGAAAAACATCTACTGCTTTATTGACTATGCTAAAGCCTTTGACTGTGTGGATCACAACAAACTGGGGAAAATTCTGAAAGAAATGTGAATTCCAGACTACCTCACCTGCCTCCTGAGAAATCTGTATGCAGGTCAGGAAGCAACAGCTAGAACTGGACATGGAAAAACCGAACTGGTTCCAAGTCAGGAAAGGAGTACATCAAGGCTGTATATTGTCACCCTGCTTATTTAACTGATATGCAGAATACATCATGTGAAATGCCAGGCTGGGTGAAGCGCAAGCTGGAATCAAGATTTCTGGGAGAAATCTCAATTACCTCAGACATGCAGATGACACCACCCTTATGACAGAATGCAAAGAAGAACTAAAGAGCCTCTTGATAAAAGAGGAGAATGGAGAAAGAAAGATCATGGCATCAGGTCCCATCACTTTATGGCAAATAGATGAGCAAACAATGGAAACAGTGACAGACTTTACTTTTGGGCTCCAAAATCACTGCAGATGGTGACTGCAGCCATGAAATTAAAAGATGCTTGCTCCTTGAAAGAAAAGCTATGACCAACTGAGGCAGCATATTAAAAAGCAGAGACATTACTTTGCCAACAAAGGTCCGTCTAGTCAAAGCTATGGTTTTTCAGTGGTCATGTATGGATATGTGAGTTGAACTATAAAGAAAACTGAGTGCCAAAGAGTTTATGCTTATGAACTGTGGTGTTGGAGAAAACCATTGAGAATCCCTTGGACTGAAAGGAGATCCAACCAGTCCATCCTAAAGGAAATCAGTCCTGAATTTTCACTGGAAGGACATGCTGAAGCTGAAACTCCAATACTTTGGCCACGTGATGTGATGAACTGACTCATTGGAAATGAGCCTGATGCTGGTAAAGGTTGAAGGCAGGAGGAGAAGGGGATGACAGAGGATGAGATGGTTGGATGGCATCACTGACTTGATGGACACGATTTGAGAAGGTAAACCTGGTGTGCTAAAGTCCATGTGGTCGCAAAGAGTCAGACACCACTGAGTGATTGAACTGAACTGAAAGAGTCTGCAGGATATTCGCACATGGTTTTGGTGTCAGTTGGAAAGTGAGTTGGAGGATTGTGGATATTTGGAACTCTGTACAGGGTGGATGTATTTACAACTTATATGGGTTCTCTCTCTTCCCATTGAAATGACACAAAAGGAAAAAACCCCTAGGAAACAGGAGACGAATCCTTACAGGGCAAGAAATACTGGGGACTTTCTAGAAAATAGTTGGTAGCCAGGGTCAGAGAACCCTCTCACGATATTCCTTCCTATGAAGAGAAGATGAGGCATTTGGAGAAATGGAAAGACAAGGCCACTGGTCAAACTCCAAAGAGAGTGTGAGCTCAGAGTCCACAGGGCAGGGAGTGGAGTGGCCAGTCACTGTGATGAAGACTGTGGAGAGTGCGTAGGATGGTGAATGGTAGAATCTGGGGGGCGCCCTCCTCCCCGCCAGTAAAGAGTTGCTTGATACTAGCTCACAGGCTTGGAGAAGGCAATGGCACCCCACTCCAGTACTCTTGCCTGGAAAATCCCATGGACGGAGGAGCCTGGTAGGCTGCAGTCCATGGGGTCGCTAAGAGTCGGATACAACTGAGTAACTTCTCTTTCCCTTTTCACTTTCATGCATTGGAGAAGGCAATGGCAGCCCACTCCAGTGTTCTTGCCTGGAGAATCCCAGGGACAGGGGAGCCTGGTGGGCTGCTGTCTATAGGGTCGCACAGAGTCGGATACGACTGAAGTGACTTAGCAGCAGTAGCAGCAGCTCACAGGCTAAAACCATGAGATGAGCTCTCTAACCAAAAGAAACTCTTAGAGACTGGGGAGGAGGAATAGCTGGTGTTTTCCTTGTAGTGGGGAAGAATGGGAGGGAAGTGAACAATAGCAGCAAAATAATCCTGGTGTTAAAACAGATAGAAAAAGAAAAAGAAAGCAGCAGCCCTAGAAGCCAGAAATACTACACCTGAAGTTAGCCTGCCTTATTTGGCAGTTCTGGGCCCCCATCGTTCTTGTCCTCATCCTCATGCCTTCTAAATGCATTCTAATAATTAGAGTCTGCTTTTCAGCCTTCCCCTCATAGGGAGGAGCCAGCTGTAGAAATGTATTGCACCACAGTGGAGGAAGCCCTCCCCTGCTGCCTGTACCAGTAGGGGATGTGACATTTAAGGAGAAAGAACAGCATGGAAGAAGGACCAAGCTGAGCATGACAGCTGACTCCAGAGCAAACAGGGTAGCTGCAGATGTTCTGTGCTTACTGTGTGTCCACCACTGCCTCTTTTCAGGAGGTGAGTGTGGGAAGTGGAGACTGACTTCTTTGACCTGTGTCCTAGGTTTTTTCATTGATTACAGTGAACATTTTAAAGCTGAAAAAGTTTTTTAAAAAATGTAGAGTTTGCATCTTAAGCTTAGGAGATGACATTGTGAAGATGACCTGCCAAAGATTCCATTGTCAGCAAAGTTTTTCATGATTGACAGTTTTTTTTCTTTAAAAAAAAAAAAAAAAAAAAAATTTTTTTTTTTTAAAGTGGTTGACAATATTAATAAATTTTGCCAGTCAAAATGTGCGGAGACTGGTAGCCATATGATTTGCAAGTTTTGCCACTAGAGGGATATAAAAACATTACGTATATTTTAGTGATAAGCCACAATGAAGAAAATAGATTTTTGAATCAGCATTTTGTTCCTACTTATGGATGAGCGACGAAAGTGTACAGTAGACCCTTTTAAATCTTCCTAATTTAGAAAACCAGATGCCATCTCTAGTTTTGCCTGTTAGTGGGAGCGATATAAAACTTGTACTAAAAATGTTTTAGTGTTAATTTTGCCGCAGTAGCGTTGATGAGGAAACTTACCAAAAGAGGAATGGGGGAGGAATGGGTGCGATGGAATTAAAGCATCAGTAGGGAATGAGTTAAATGAGGGGTCAGGGCAAGGAGGGGGCTTGGGGTTGGAAGGATGAGGGAAGATAAAATGCAGGTCCTTGGTGTTTATGTTCACTCCTTTTCTTTGAAAATTAAAAACATTACCACCCTGCTCAGGCCGATTCTGTGAGGACTTTACTGCCACAGTTTATGATGTACTCGAACATAAACTTTCCTGGAAGTCTTTGGCCTCTGGGCCAACTTGTTTTTGAGCCAAGAGTATAAGGGCTCTGTTACATGCACGGGCCACAGACGCGTCTCTTCAGCTTCTGCAGGCTAGATTGCGTGTGTGTAAAACTTAGAAAACCTGTTGACTCCATGCTTTGGTGATGAGCCACAGCCTACACTTGGGAATCCCATTTGGCCTTGCCCTCCCCATTGGAGAAAACTGTCTTCAGGAGACGGTTTCTAGGCTTGAAAATAACCAAAAAGAAAACCATCAGGCTCCAATCAAGTTGTTGATGGACCAGTGTGTGAACAGAACATGAGATTAAAAAAATTTACTGATGGGTGGGGATGCAAAGACAAATGTGTTATGTAGCTGGCCAAGTAATATCTGACTGTGTCCAAAAGTGGGGAAAAAACTATCTTCAATGCGTTACATTACTTTTATGCCTTCCATCTTGCTTGCCAATTGCTTCAAATAACGCTGCTGTTTCTAGAGCCCACTGTGTTGCTCTATTGTACTGCTCATGGGGGTGCCCAAGGAGGTTTGGTGGTATATTTGTGCTTGCTTCTTGCTCGCTCTTGCTGTTGCCTATTGGAAATCACTGATACAATGAGTGTGTTTTCATCTCCTCCCCACCCCCACCCTTCATTGTTTTGTGGAGAAGAAGAAAGCCAGTAAAAATGTGCATCTGGCAAAGAAGCCACCCCATTTAAGGAGGAAGTTCCCTGGATTTATGAGCTCCTCTTTCTGCTCAAGTGTAAACTGGAAAGAGAGTTTGCTACACAGTTATTCAGGGGTCAGGGGGCCAGGGTTGGGTGAGTAGGGGCACTGGGGTTGCTGCTTAGGCTGGAAAAACATTTTGCATTGGCTGAGTGGCTGCTGGCCTGCCAGGATGCTGCTGTTTTCTATCCTGTTTCAGTTTTGTGAAAGGGCAGTAGGTGTGAATTGAAAGCTATTGTCCTGTTTAATCATTCACCAGAGTCAAGCCACATGGGCCACAGGAAATTTCAGTCTTGTAAATCTCACCTGCTTATCTCCCAAAGTTTGCTTTGTTTACCTTCTTACCTGAAAGTATTTTATCTTCATAATGACTATTAAGGGTGGTTGTGACTAAGGCTGTGCTTAGTCACTCAGTTGTGTCTGAATCTTTGCAACCCCATGGATTGTAGCCCGCCAGGCTCCTCTGTCCATGGGGATTCTCCAGGCAAGGATACTGGAGTGGGTTGCTATGCCCTTCTCCAGGGGATCTTCCCATCCCAGGGATCGAACCCAGGTCTCCCACATTGCAGACGGATTCTTTACCATCTGAGCCACCAGGAAAGCCCATTAAGAGTGGTGGTGGTGGTTTATCCCTCAGTCATGTCCAACTCTTTGAGACCTCATGGACAGTAGCCTGCCAGGCTCCTCTGTCCATGGGATTCTCCAGGAAAGAATACTGGAGTGGGTTGCCATTTCCTTCTCCAGGGGATCCTCTCGACCCAGGATTCGAACCTGGGTTTCCTGCATTGCAGGCAGATTATTTTACTGACTGAGCTACGAGGGAAGCTTAAGGGTAGTTTTATTTTTAAAAAGTTTATTTGGCCACACCAGGTCTTAGTTGCAGCAGGTGGAATCTTTGATCTTCATTGCAGTATGGAGGATCTTTAGTTGCAGCATGGGAGCTCTTTAGTTGCAGCATGGGAGCTCTTTAGTTGATGCATAGGGAATCTTGTTCCCTGACCAGGGATTGAACCTGGGCCCTTTGCACTGGAAGCATGGAGTCTTAGCAACTGGACCACCAGGGAAGTCCCAAGGGTGGTTTTAAAAATGAATGCTATAATACGATAGAATGATACTGATCTAAAGTATGTATTTCTACTTGATGGCTTATGTACTGTGAAAAGCAAGCAGTTTTTCTTTTTTTTTTAAATAGTAACATGGAAAAGGGACTTAACGTTAGTCCTGTTGAAGGGATTTTGAGGGTCAGCCATTTAATAAATTTTGGTTCAGGAATTTGTTTGTTTAGTCACTAAGTCATGTCAGACTCTCTGACCCCATGGGCTCCATCATGCCAGCCTTCCCTGTCCTTCACCATCTCCCAGAGTTTGCTCAAACTCATGTTCATTGAGTCAGTGATTCCATCCAACTATCTCATCCTCTGTCACCCCTTTCTGCTCCTGCCCTCAATCTTTCCCAGTGTAAGGGTCTTTTCCAAAGTTCACTTGAGAAGCTTTCTTATCCTTGCTATTCTTTGGAACTCTGCATTCAGTTAAGTATATCTTTCCTTTTCTCTTTTGCTTTTCACTTCTCTTCTTTCCTCAGCTATTTGTAAAGCCTCCTCAGACAACCGCTTTGTCTTCTTGCAATTCTTTTCCTTTGGATGGTTTTGGTCATTGCCTCCTACACANGCAAGGATACTGGAGTGGGTTGCTATGCCCTTCTCCAGGGGATCTTCCCATCCCAGGGATCGAACCCAGGTCTCCCACATTGCAGACGGATTCTTTACCATCTGAGCCACCAGGAAAGCCCATTAAGAGTGGTGGTGGTGGTTTATCCCTCAGTCATGTCCAACTCTTTGAGACCTCATGGACAGTAGCCTGCCAGGCTCCTCTGTCCATGGGATTCTCCAGGAAAGAATACTGGAGTGGGTTGCCATTTCCTTCTCCAGGGGATCCTCTCGACCCAGGATTCGAACCTGGGTTTCCTGCATTGCAGGCAGATTATTTTACTGACTGAGCTACGAGGGAAGCTTAAGGGTAGTTTTATTTTTAAAAAGTTTATTTGGCCACACCAGGTCTTAGTTGCAGCAGGTGGAATCTTTGATCTTCATTGCAGTATGGAGGATCTTTAGTTGCAGCATGGGAGCTCTTTAGTTGCAGCATGGGAGCTCTTTAGTTGATGCATAGGGAATCTTGTTCCCTGACCAGGGATTGAACCTGGGCCCTTTGCACTGGAAGCATGGAGTCTTAGCAACTGGACCACCAGGGAAGTCCCAAGGGTGGTTTTAAAAATGAATGCTATAATACAATAGAATGATACTGATCTAAAGTATGTATTTCTACTTGATGGCTTATGTACTGTGAAAAGCAAGCAGTTTTTCTTTTTTTTTTAAATAGTAACATGGAAAAGGGACTTAACGTTAGTCCTGTTGAAGGGATTTTGAGGGTCAGCCATTTAATAAATTTTGGTTCAGGAATTTGTTTGTTTAGTCACTAAGTCATGTCAGACTCTCTGACCCCATGGGCTCCATCATGCCAGCCTTCCCTGTCCTTCACCATCTCCCAGAGTTTGCTCAAACTCATGTTCATTGAGTCAGTGATTCCATCCAACTATCTCATCCTCTGTCACCCCTTTCTGCTCCTGCCCTCAATCTTTCCCAGTGTAAGGGTCTTTTCCAAAGTTCACTTGAGAAGCTTTCTTATCCTTGCTATTCTTTGGAACTCTGCATTCAGTTAAGTATATCTTTCCTTTTCTCTTTTGCTTTTCACTTCTCTTCTTTCCTCAGCTATTTGTAAAGCCTCCTCAGACAACCGCTTTGTCTTCTTGCAATTCTTTTCCTTTGGATGGTTTTGGTCATTGCCTCCTACACAGTGTTATGAACCTCTGGCCATAGTTCTTCAGATACTGTCTACCAAATCTAATCCCTTGAATCTACTCGTCACCTCCAGTGTATAATCATAAAGGATTTGATTTAGATCATACCTGAATGGCCTAGTGGTTTTCCCTGCTTTCTTCAATTTAAGTTTGAATTTTGCAATAAGGAGCTGATCTAAGCCACAGTCAGCTGTAGGTCTTGTTTTTGCTGACTTTACAGAGCTTTTCCATCTTATGAGGCAAAGAATACAATCAATCTGATTTTGCTGATGTCCACGTGGAGTCATCTCTTATGTTGTTGGAAAAGGGTGTTTGCTATAACCAGTGTATATTCTTGACAAACTTTTTAAGTCAGTTCAGTTGCTCAGTCGTGTCTGACTCTTTGTGACCCCATGGACTGCAGCATGCCAGGCTTCCCTGTCCATCACCACATCCTGGAGCTTGCTCAAACTCGTGTTCATCGAGTTGGTGAAACCATCCAACCATCTCATCCTCTGTTGTCCATTTCTCCTCCTGCCTTCAATCTTCCCAGCATCAAGGTCTTTTCTAATGAATCAATTCTTCACATCAAGTGGCCAAAGTTTGAAGCTTCAGTTTCATTATCAGTCCTTCCAATGAACATTTAGGACTAATTTTCTTAGGATTGACTGGTTGGATCTCCTTGCTGTCCAAGAGACTCTCAAGAGCCTTCTCCAGCACCACAGTTCAAAAGCATCAATTCTTTAGCTCTCAACTTTCTTTATGGTCTGAGTCTCACATTCATACATGACTACTGGAAAAACCATAACTTGACTAGACAGACCTTTGTTGGCAAAGTAATGTCTCTGCTTTTTAATATGCTGTCTAGTTAGCTGATCATTGTATAATGCATCTCTTCATTCTGCCTCCAGAACACTTTCTTTACTTTATCTAATTTCTTGCTGGAATAATTTCTACTTCCAAAAGCAACTGGGATAGATTAAATTGAAGCTCACGGTCAGTCTATAAAAACAGGAACTTCATGTCAGGGAAGATTTTTGTAAGATTGCTTGCTATAAAAAAGAGTATCAGAAATATTTCAGTAATGCTTTTTACCAAGGAAATTAGTTCAGTATTTTTGGCTTTGTCATCTCGTTAATAGATGTGCTCTTTTGTTATTATAGTCTTGACTTTTATCAGCTGGAGAATGATCTTGGTTTAAGTGCTTTGAAATTACGAATTTTTTTCACCCATTTTAATCTAATGCTTTGTAAGTGGGATGCTCAATTATAGAGTGGAAGTAGGAAAATCCTCTTTCCCTTGTCTTTCACCCTTTTTCATATTTGTGTTGAATTAATTAGCGATGAATCAGACAAGAAACTAGTATTTTAAAAGATCTGGAATCTAAGCATTTTGGGGGGTTTATTCATTCCTTGTTCCTACTGACACTAAATTTTTCTCAGCACCTAAGCAGATCTTGTTCCATTATTGAACTTCCTAACTGAGATTAGGAATTAGACACAAACAATAGAATGGGAAAGACTAGAGATCTTGCCTGGCAAATCCCATGGACAGAGGAGCCTGGTAGGCTGCAGTCCATGGGGTCGCTTGGAGTCAGACACGACTGAGTCACTTCACTTTCACTTTTCACTTTCATGCACTGGAGAAGGAAATGGCAACCCACTCCAGTGTTCTTGCCTGGAGGATCTCAGGAGCGGGGGAGCCTGGTGGGCTGCCATCTATGGGGTCGCACAGATTAGGACACGACTGAAGTGACTTAGCAGCAGCAGAGATCTTTTCAAGAAAATTAGAGATACCAAGGGAATATGCAAAGATGGGCTTAATCTTTCATGCAAATCATCTTTCATGCAAATCATCTTTCATGCAAAGATGGGCTCAGTAAAGGACAGAAATGGTAGGGACCTAACAGAAGCAAAAGATATTAAGAAGAGGTGGCAAGAATATACAGAAGANCACGACTGAGCGACTTCCCTTTCACTTTTTTACTTTCTTGCATTGGAGAAGGACATGGCAACCCACTCCAGTATTCTTGCCTGGAGAATCCCAGGGATGGGGGAGCCTGGTGGGCTGCCGTCTATGGGGGTCATACAGAGTTGGACACGACTGAAGCGACTTAGCAGCAGCTTGAAGTAAATTTGGACCATAGGTCTTTTCTAATCAACAATTTAGCTTATTTCCCTAACTACCATTAGCAGGAGTATAATTTTCAAGTAGGCCCCAAATTCCCTAAAGCACATTTCATAGCCAACAGTAAAAAATGCATTTTATAATGTGATCCAGAACGTATATTGAAAGTTTCATGAAACAATATCTACCCGTATTTCGTTAATTATCTAAAATCAGAATTCTGGGCCAACAGTCACTGTCCTGGGATCCACATATGAAAACTGACTGTACTTCCCTGCTTAGTCTATATTTTCTTCCCTCTCTGTTCATTCCATTGCTCAGTCTGAACTGCCGTGGTCTATGCTTTACTCATATCCTCCTCCTCCATCCATGACTCCTGGCCAGCCTTGAGCTCTCAACATCGATATAAGCTCACCTACTTCTTATGTCTACAGTAACAGTTGGTCTTGCTTGGATTTTTCAGGATACTTTTAATATTTTATTCTATGACCCTTGGCTTTGGATCATATATGTTCTTTGGTCTAAGTCCTCTAGTTTGCCCTGGCTGCCTCAATTCTGACCTCAGCTTCATACAGAGGATGTATAGTGGCTGAAGAAACTTATCCATATTAAATGTCCTCATTCACTCACTTGTGCCAGGCACTGTTCTGCAGGCCACCAACTTCAATTTGCCTACACTTTGTCCATTCCAGTCTGCCTCCATTTTCCAACAAGAATATTCTGTCTATTTTAAGACAGAATAAGTCCTTTTTGCTTAGTTCTTAGTGTGTGTATGTGCTATTTTATGAATGACTAATTAAGGCTTTCTGGGCAGTCACAGACTATTCCTCTGATATGGTCCTCTTTTCAGCCTGATGATTGCTTTATTGTAGATACAGAGAAATAATTCCTGGAGTCAGAGAACTATGGACTCAAATCCTTGTGCCACCTGATTTGTAACCTAATCAAAGTTTTGCAAAGATTAAATAAAATAAATAAAAACTATATTGTACTATCTGAATGCTTAGTGAGGTGTCTAGCATATAATAGGTGGTAAGTAAATGTTAATTCATTCTCCTTACTTTTTTCTAGTTAGTAATGCATGAAGATAAAATAGAGTATGATAGCATGGTAATGTTAGCAGATTTTAAACCCTTACACTGTGCTAAATACATCCTGTGCCTTATCTGAGCTAATTTTAGAACAAGTCAACAGGATTCCTTATCATTTTACAGATGAGGAAAGTTGAAATGCAAAGAGATTAAAGAGATGGCTGAATTCACAAAATTAGTAAGGTGCAGAGCTGTATGTGAATCTTCAAACTAGAAAGACATTCAGACTTCTGACCCCATTTATGGTATAAGATCCATTAGGGGTCAGAATTCCCTATGAATTAAAATCAGATTGCTTATTGCATACATAATGATGTTTCTTGCCTCTCCCCAAGATTCTCATCTAGACTTATCCCATTATCCCCCACTCTCCATTAGCTTAGGACCATTTGGGAAAATCTTGGGCATGATGTAGTTGGAGGGAGCTGCTGAAGTTTATGATTAAAAAAAAAAAACAGTTATGAACCACTTGACTATTATTTTTCCACTCACCATTTTACACAGTTGTGCAGCACTCAGTATTAAATGTTCTGAACTGACTCAACCAAGGCCAAGTAGATATGGGCTCTGTCTGGGCATTTAGTTTACTGCTTAGCTCACAGAGCCACCTGCCTTGATGTTACAGCCTCTCTAACACATTTTTGTCAGTTCCAAAGGCCATGAGGTTAAAATGTGCCTAATCACAGTACATCTCTTTGCTCTGGATGGTAACCGGTGCTTTCCGAGCTGTTCACTTTTTGCTGTCTTCCTTCTTTGTTTCCACACAGCTTGAGCTTTCGAGCTTTTAACATTCATGATTTTTTTAAAGCTGTTAGACCAAATCTAGAATTATCATTCTATCATTTCAGAGGACTTGGCTTTGTTCATTTTCATACTTATGTCAAGTCCTGAGAGAATAGCGTGGAACAGAGTTCTCTTTAAAAGTATATCTGTGGTGATGTATGGCAGAAATCAACACAATATCAATTATCCTCTAATTAAAAATAAATTAAAAGAGGAAAAAATGTATCTACAACTATCTATCATCTGTCTATATCTGTCTATCCATCCATCCACTCATTGATCTAGCCATCCATCTCAGAATTTAACATCTGATAAAACATAGTTTTAATTATTTCCATTTAATACATATATCTATATATTTTTCTTATTATACTGAATTTATTTTTTAAATATGGAAAACATGTCCATGATTCCAAAAGCAAAACCATAGGAGATAGATTCAGAACAGTCTTGCTTTCAATCCATCTTCTTTACCCTGCTTCTTCCCTCCCTTTAGATAAAATAATTTTACACTTTTGAACAATTTAAAAAGTATAATATACATACAGTGATATATTCACATCATGAGCATACAGCTTGATGATTTCTCACAAACTGAATATACCCATGAATCCACCATGTAGAATATTTCTGCTGCTGCTGCTAAGTCACTTCAGACGTGTCCAACTCTGTGTGACCCCATAGATGGCAGCCCACCAGGCTCCCCTGTCCCCAGGATTCTCCAGGCAAGAACACTGGAGTGGGTTGCCATTTCCTTCTCCAATGCATGAAAGTGAAAAGTGAAAGGGAANTCTTCTCTACCTGCTTTGGTGGGCTTTTGTTACTGATTTTAATTTAGCTACATTCACTTTTTACTGTTCTGTTCCGATTCCTGCCATACCCTGCTGACTGCTGACAAGTGCTCAGTTGTGTCCGACTCTTTGTGGCCCCGTAGTCCTCCGGGTTCCTCTGTCCGTGAAATTCTCCAGGCAAGAATGATGCAGTGGGTTGCCATTTCCTTCTCCAGGAGATCTTCCCCATCCAGGGATCAAACCCTGGTCTCTTGCATCTGCTGCATTGTTAGGCATATTCTTTACCAGTAATGCCACCTGGGAAGCCCCATCCTAGCTGATTTTTATTTATTTATTGTGAATGTATATGAAATATTGCCTTGTCCTAAAAGTGTGCTCAGGAAGTGTCATTTCGTCTTTGTCACTTCTACCTCTTTCCCATTCCCTCAGTCTTTTCACCCCATTCCCACCCTCTCTCTGAAGGTACATAATTTCATTACCTCTTGGCTCATCCTTCCTATATGTATGTATTTATTATATATGTATATAATACACAAATCAGTGGACACATTAGTATTTTCTTCTTTCTTATATGGAAGTGGTATAATTCCTTGTTTTCTATTGCTGCACAAAAACTACCACAGACTAAGTAACTTAACACAAATTTATCATCTCTTATTTATTATTCCCTGGACCAGGGAGTTGGGCCTGTCTTAGCTGAGTCCTCTGCCCAGAGTCTCAGTCAGCTGAAATCAGGGGGTGGGCCAGGCTGTGATCTCACCTGAGGCTCGGGGTCCTCTTCTGAGCTCCCTGGTTACCAAGGCTCACTTCCTGGTGACTGTGGGACTCATCTCCTAGAAGCTGCCCACCGTACCTTGGCACACGGCCTTCTCTGTACATACTGCTGGCCTCTTCAAGTCCAACAGGAGAATGTCTCTGCTGCTTTGAATTTTTCTGACTACTTTGTTCTCTCACTGTAGAGTCTTCGGTTGTCTGATGAGATCAGACCCACCTAGGCTCACCTCTGTCTACCTTTGCCATATAATGTAACCTAGTGACTTTTTCTATCACATTCATAATTTGTTCTCACATTCCAGAGGGGACAGGATACGGGGCAGTCAGTTCTGTATGTTCATGTGTACCAGAGAGCGGGTATCCTGGGGGCTATCTTAGAATTCTGCCTTACCAGGTATCATACAGTATGTCCTCTTTTGTGCTTTACATACTATAATGCAGTGTTATGAAAAAAAGAAATGTTGTATTTGTTATACTATCTCTTGCATGTGTTGTCTTTGTTCTTTAATTTATTAAAGGATGATTTTTGGTACTTAGGAAGGTCTGAATTTTGCTTTTAGTGGATGCCTTTGTTTTATTAAAAAAAAAAAAAAGCCCTCAGTCACTGGTTTCTTAGTTAACCTTATATTATCTAGTTTGTCAGTTTTTAATGATAGTCTTTAAATCTTACCTATTTCTTGTATGGCAATCAGTGAACTTAATTTATTTTCCTCTTTCATTCTCCCTTCTTCCGGTTTGTTAACTTGTATTATTTCTGTGTTGACACAACATACAGCATTATTGCATTCATCTTCCAGATCTGCATTTTCATTCTTTGTTTTCAGATTTTGCTGCTGGCATGGCTTTTGTGAGACTTATTTTTTCCTTTTGTGTGATTTTGGGAGCATATATGGTTATCCTTATAGGAGTGTTTTTCCTCTTCTTTTTCTTTAGAGTTCAGAGAATACTGAGTTTCAGAGATCATTAAATAAAAAAATACTGAACACGAACAAGGAGACTTACCTGAATATTCTAAGACCTTACCATTTATGTGCATTTTTGAAAACAGCACAGGCTTTCTATTTTATAAAGAGAAGGAATGGTTCCTTAATCAACTTAATTAGTGCAGAAATTTGGCATCTTTGTAAACATAAAGGGCCTGATGATGAATATATGACATTCTGTAAGGCAGTAAGCATGAAGGAAGAGAGGTCTTTGACTATATGTAACCTAAGCAGGATGGGAAGAACCAATAGCATTCTTTAAATAGAAAAACAGAGTTAATGGCCCTTCTTCTCTGGGAGCTGGGTAAAGTATGTTTCCCGTTAAGCCTAATAAGGGAGTGAAAGTCTGCCCATTGGAGAATGTGAGTGATGATGGTGTAGATCGTAGAGGATCAGTATTTAGGATGTCCCTTTGAGCTCACTGGAATTCAAAGCTGAAAAGCTGTTGAATCTCCGGGAAATTGAAGAAGTGAATGGTCAGAATTTGCACTGATAGGATTTTCTAAATAGTGGTCCAGAATCCTGAAGATGACTGCTCTGAAGCCTGGCCTCCCTGTCTGCAGGGCTTTGACTTCCTGTTTTGGAGGATAGCTGAGTGTTTGCACTATTGAGGTTCCTGATGTCCAGGACCTTATATAATATAGCTCTAGAATTTTTCATCACTCTGACTTAGTTAATAACCAAGGCCACCTAAAATTTACATCAAAGAAATCATAAGACTGGTGAGAAGAGAGTCAAGTACCTGATGTGTGGCAGGATTTCGTGACTTAGTTATAGATTACTGCAGACCTAATACAGGCTCTTTCTTTTTTTTTTTTAATTCATTAATCTTATCTTTGGCGGTGCTGTGTCTTCGTTGCTATGCGGGCTTCTCTCTGGTTGAGGTGAGTGGGGTCTACTCCAGTTGCAGTGCACGAGCTTCTCGTTGCAGTGGCTTCTCTTATTGCAGACCACGGGCTCTGGAGCACAGGCTCAGAAGTTGTGGCACATGGGCTTAGTTGCTCCCAGGCTAGGGATCAAACCCCTGTTTTCTGAATCGGCAGGTGGATTCTTTACCACTGAGCCATGAGGGAAGCCCCAGGCTCTTTCAAGGTATGTCTCTTTGAAACCTGAGTGGGTTCTATCCTATTTGAGAAAGCTTGGGTGTGAAAGAGTTTCTACCAGGGAATGATGGGCATATTTGGCCATCAGCCTCCCAGGATTGTGATTCTAAGATTCTCTTCTGTGGCATAAGCCTAGAAAATGTATGATTTACAAAAAGACATTGGTGTGAGCATATACTAGCTAGCAGCGTATTGAGTTGTAAGTTCTTCTTCTTTTTTTTTTTTTTTGATAATCTGGTGCTTTGGTTTTCTTGATACTGGTTTCTGGAGAATTAAGTTGAACTGTGTTATCCCAAACCCAGCTCCAGATTGGTTGAAGAATTCATCTGAGTTTTATTGTGGGAGGAAGTCTGTCTGCTTTCTCTTTTGCACAGTCAGGGGCTAGAACGGTGACCTCTGAAGTAATGTCTCATGTTGTTAGAGCTCACACAATGTTAAGAAAAGCAGAACATTAAATCAGACAGTGCTGACCTCAGAGCAAGACCACTTGGGTGGGGGAATCTCTGAAGATAACATGTTGTTACAGGCAACACCCAGAGGAAAATTGACAAACTGTGATAACAATCGTTGGATTATTTCTGGCCCACCAAGAGAGCCAGAGAGTGAGAACTAAATTGTCTTCTCAAATAAAGAAAGAAACTGCCTGATTCCCTTTCTACAACATCACTTTTATCAAAGAGGAAAACAAGATTGCTGTTTTCCTGGGCAAAATTGACTTGGGGAATAAACTTGATTATTGTTTCCTTCATGGTTTCTGCTCAGGTCCTGAGTACATGGTTGATTAAACCTTCCCACCCATGCCCTCAAAACCTTTCCTCGGAAACCATCTGAGGTTTGTTCTACTGAAGAATCAACAACTGCTGACAAGACTGGTATAGACGATTTTATTTACAAAGCAGAGATAGAGACACAGACATAGAGAACAAATGTATGGATGCCAAGGGGGGAAGAAGGTTAAGAGGATGAATTGGGAGATTGGGATTGGCATATATACATTATTAATACCATGTATAAAGTAGATAACTAATGAGAAGCTACTGTAGAGTGTAGGGAACTCTCCTCAGTGCTCTCTGTGACCTAAATGGGAAGGAAATCCAAAAAAGATGGGGTATACGTATAGCTGATTCACTTTGCTGTATAGTAGAAACTAACAGAACATTGTAAAGCAACTGTATTTCAATAATTTAAAAAAGAATCAATAGCAGCTGAATGCTTCAGGTAGGTTTCCTACCCTCTATGATACCCCAGGCCCCCAACAGTGCCTTAAAAAGGGATCAAAACCCTGGTGCCTACAAGGATAAGGTAGGTCCTTCAAACTGGTAATACTGCCTGGATTTGAGACAGAAGGGAACGCTGGATCCTTGGCAAGCCAGAGAGTCAGTGCCCTGACCATGGGCCCAGCACCACTCGGTATGAGCCTGCACTGGCAAGGCAGACCAGAGTTGCAGGACTTTCCACTGTTTATGAGAAGGCAGAAATTTGGATTCTTACATGAAATCTTTCACATTTCACAGTTTTAAGAGATTTATTGGCATTTAAAAACACCTTCTGAGGTCTGCGGTGTCCCTGCAAACTATTCTAGGTAGTTCCTAAATAGAAGTTTATGGTGTAATATGCTTTCTTAAAGCTAAATTTATTTAATCCAGGAATTATTTTTATATTCTGGGATTTTTGTCCTTACTATATTGTGGGTATAAGAATTCATACAATGACTGGGTGGGGGGCAGAGAAAAAGGTAGTTTTGCTTGTATCCAGTGAAACTTGAAGGATGGCCTTCTAGCTTTCCTAGTAGCTTGGGAAATGTGCCTCTGATTTTTCTAAAGATATGGTTTGTAACTTAAAAGCTCAAGTATCTATGAGCTGATATTGAGAGTTCCAGGTGGGTTGATGGAAACAGTAACCAAGGCTCTGTTCATTTTTTAAAATTATCTTGAATGAGCAGCCAATGCAGAGGAATTACGTTGAATGAGTGGCCAGTACAGAGGCCCAACCCAAACCAGCCAGCTTACTCTGATGTGCAGGTGAAATCCTCAGGCTGTCAGAGTTTTGAGTGAGAGGGCTTTGGGAATATTTTCGTATCAGTGAGCAAAGAGCCTGATTTGTGTTTCTGGCTTTAACGAGTTGAATATTGTATGTCACTCTTTATACATTTGTTCAGCTTTGTTTCTTTTGCCTTTTCTATTTCTCTTTTGAGAAATTGTCAGGATTCCATCTAGAAGGAAGATTACTGGGTGGGTCTTACGGACGCACGTGCTGCTCTGTTCTCTGTTGGTGTCCAGTGCACCCTGTGATTTAGATATTGACTGACTGCAAGGTATATTATATACTTTGAATGTGACCCAAATGCTCTAGGTCATTTAAATTTCATAAATTACAATTTCCCGGAAGAGAAACTGGTAACCAAGTATAGCATAGCAAGTATGGAGAGGAAAGTATAGGATTAGTTTTCACTCTTGTACCCCAGCATTTAAAAGTAGTCTTGAGTAATTGTAAAATCAGCAAAGGCAACAAAATGTCAGTGCCTTCACTTTTTACCTTTCTCATACTAAGCTCTGAGGTAGGGTTTTCTCGTGGTGATAAATATTTGGGTTATTTTGCAGGTTTGGGGGAAGAGGGTAGCTGTCAGAATTTTGTCTGAAGTACGTGCTCATCTGATCCTTTCTTCCTGTGTGAATACGGGATATTTTTTCCTCGGAGCTCCCACTGTACAGCGCTCTCTTGGAAACCTTGTTAGTGAAAACACGTACAATTTATTGAATAAGTTTTGATGTGCCACTCACTGTGTGCAGATCTAGCCTTTGTTTTTCACTGTGGCCCTAAGAGTAAAGAAGACAGGAGGGCATGGTCTCCAGAGACAGGAAGAGGTGCTTCCTTTATTTTATGGTCAGGAGAGGGAAGAGGAGGGTACAGCTGTGTGGTGGGTTTGTACATTTCATAGCAGGACGTGGACAGAGTTCTGGTGAAAGGGCATTCATTTCCTTTGTGAGGTAAAGCGGGTGGAGGCTAGATTGAAGATTGAAGAGGGAGTAGGGAGAGGGGATGGAGGCTTGAAGAGACTAGAAAAGGTTGATGCAGGGTGAGTTGGCCAGAGGAATGAGAACAGTTGGATGGACAGTGTTGAGGGTCATACGAGAATGGTGGTTGTCACGCTTCAGTAGATTGAGTAACCTGTCGGTACCGTGGAGCAATGCTGCTCACCTACCTGGGTGGGCAAGTTGGCAACCAAGTTTATCTAGATTTTGAGGTTTGTTAGGTGGCTGTGCTAGAAAGATTGCTAATGGAGCAAAATACTTTCCTGTGTTGTCAAGCATGTTATTTACCTGGACCACAGATTCTAATAAGGAGAGAACTGCAGATAGGAATGAACTGATGATAGAAAGTCTTTACTAAGTAAGAATCCGCAAGTTTGGGGAAAGTATTTACAGTGTACAAGGAAAAACAAAATCCCTTGAAATAACAGCCAAGGTGCTCCCTTGCAACTGAGTTTCTGGTAGGTGATTTCTTTGTACCGTCTTCACAGTGAGGAGCAATTGGTCTGTTTCTGACTTGTACTTCCTTTCCCCTAGCTCCTTCCATCCACGTGCAGGGAAACTTCTTTTTTTTTAAATGATTATTGGAGTATAGTTGTTTCATGATGCTGTGTTGTTTTCTGCTGTACAGTAAAGTCAAATCAGCCATATGTATACATATATTCCCTCTTTCTTGGATTTCCTTCCCATTCAGGTCACTACAGGACACTGAGTAGAGTTCCGTGTGCTGTACAGTAGGTTCTCATTAGAGTTTTGTGTATAGTATTGTATATGTGTCTATTTTATATATAGCAGTGTATATATGTCAATCCCAACCTCCCAGGTCATCCCAGCCCCCCTTTTCCCACCTAGTGTCCACGTGTTTGTTCTCTACATCTTTGTCTCTCTTTCTGCTTTGCAAATAGGTTCATCTGTTCCATTCTTCTAGATTCACATGAAATTTTTTTTGGTGGTGGTTTAGTCACTAAGTCGTGTCCGACTCTTTCGACCCGATGGATTGTAGCCTGCCAGGCTTCTCTGTCCATGGGATTCTCCAGGAAAGAATACTGGAGTGGGTTGCCATTTCCTTCTCCAGGGTATCGTCCCAACCCAGGAATCAAACCCAGATCTCCTGCATTGCAGGCAGATTCTTTACCGACTGAGCTATAAAGGAAGCCCCTCATATACGCGTTAATACATGATATTTGTTTTTCTCTGTCTGACTTACTTCACCCTGTATGACAGTCTCTAGGTCCATCCACACCTCTGCAGATGGCACAATTTCATTCCTTTTTATGGCTGAGTAATATGAGACTTCTTAAAAACCTGTGCAGTCTGTCTCCCCCACAGTTTCCTATTTTATGCTTTTTAAAAATATATATACATTCGTGCTCAAAATTGTGAGAAAAGAGTAAGTGGGCTGTTTACTGAATCTAAGCCTTTCTTTTATGCTTGGAGGTACATGTGTGTGCACACACATGGGGGCACTTTTTAAAAAATCATCAAACCTGGTGTATGTGAGGATTCCCCAAGAGATTTGTAAGAGATGTGGGTTCCTGGGTTTGAATTAAGGCTCCTGAGTTGGTACTTCCAGGCTGGGGCTTAGGAAGGTGCATATCTATAAGTTCATATGATGAGAACATTCAAAGAAATACCCCCTGTCATTTACCTTCATCTTAGGCCTTAAATGTAGAAGGTGCTAAGTTGTGGAGAAAAGCAAGGATGAAACCAATGAATTAACTGTCTTGAAATACTGTCACATTTGAAGCACAATTCTGCAGAAAGGGAATGAAGAAATTATCCGTGGTGTTTTTGGCCTGGATGTTATGGACATTCATACATGCTGCTGCTTATTTTCTAAGAGTCTGTATTTTATTAAGTCAAAAGATGTTTTTTCTTTTTTTTTTTTTTTACCCTGAGGCATAAGAGGTTTTGTGAGGAGGAAAAATATATTTTTGTCTTTCATTTTTAGAGAACAGGAGACAACATGAAAACTCTCTACTTAGTTTCTTGAGAAGAAAATTAAGTGTGGTGAATAAGCAGTGTGTTTTTGAATGACAAAAAGTAATTAGAATTTGCTTAAGGACAACTTGGAGAGTTAGAAGGAAAAAAGTGGTAGAATTAGTGAAAAGATCCAATTGTAGATATTTTAAAATGACATACGAAAAACCTTTGGGTAAATAGCACTTCCCAGGTGACCCTAGTGTGCCTATGCCAGTGGAGGAGACAATGAGACATGGGTTCAATCCCTGGGTCAGGAAGATCCCCCGGAGGAGGACTTGGCAGCCCATTCCAGTATTCTTGCCTGGTGGGCTACAATCCCTGGGGTTGGCAGAGTCAGATACAGCTGAAGTGACTTAGCAGTCTTGAAAAACGTTTGGATAAGTAAGAATTTAGAGTAACTGAGTTGCCTTTTTTGGGGTATTTTCTTTAAATAAGTAAAGCCAAGTTGTTACTTGGCTCATTACAAGTTGTTAATTATTACTAACAACTTATTAAAACGTGCATGGAATGTATAAAGTGCAGAGCCTGAGTCACCGGCAGCTCTAGTCTCTGGAAATGCTGGTTCACTGTCTACCCTGTGACTTAAGAGTTACAGGACTGTAGGGTTGGAAGGAGGTTTCTAGGGTCAGATGCTCACAGCCTGCTATTTAAATGTCTGCTATCGAGATTTTTAAAAACTGAAATCCAGTTTTATAATTTTCCGTCATGCTTAGTTTCAAATAAACAATCATATCTTAATTTCTTCAGCATGTATTTATTCTTTAAGTTAGAGTGACCATAAAGTCAGTCTTCCAAATGAAAGACTTTTAAGAGTGAAAGCGCCGTTAACAGTTATACCAAGACCACCGGCCTTTCCGAATAATACTCTATTGCAAAACTAAGTTCTGTGTTCACTGAACTAAGTTCAGTGTTTAGTCTGAAGGATATTTTTAGAAATTAATTGTGAAAAGAAATTACCTAAAGTGAAGTTTATTTATGAGGGTGGTTAGGGTGATGCATGTAATCTGACACTTTGTTTGCATGGAACACTCAGAGAAGTCTTTTTTTTTTTTTTAAATATAATTTTATCTTTTGGCCATGAGGCATGTGGGATCTTAGTTCCCCAATCAGGGTTGGAACCTGTACTCCCTGCATTAGAAACACAGGAGTCTAAACCACTGCACTGCTAGGAAAGTCCCAGAAATATCTTTTTATGATAAAACTTTTATCTATCTAGTTAAAAAATATGTATGTATATTTTTCTCAAGTCATCCTCACCTACTTCTTTTAATAATTTCTTGTATAGCTTAAGACGAAAGTTTAAAATTCTTTTTAGAGGCTCTTTTATTTTAGAATATTTCCAGAAGGCTTTAATCAGATATGAGGGAAGAAAGCATGGATGTAACCTAGACCAGAAGTCTCCACACTTTCTCCATGTGTGTCTTAGCAATTCTTCATGGTGCCTGAGGCCAAACAGAATACCTAATACGAAGTATGTATGTTTGATATGAGGTATGCATGTCCAAGCGACTTACCAAGTATTTATGTCTGCATAACTCAGTGGCTGTTTGAAAAAATAATTACATATACTTTGAAAGAAAAATACTTTCATTGTATTCTTTAANTTTTTTTTTTTTTTTTAAATATAATTTTATCTTTTGGCCATGAGGCATGTGGGATCTTAGTTCCCCAATCAGGGTTGGAACCTGTACTCCCTGCATTAGAAACACAGGAGTCTAAACCACTGCACTGCTAGGAAAGTCCCAGAAATATCTTTTTATGATAAAACTTTTATCTATCTAGTTAAAAAATATGTATGTATATTTTTCTCAAGTCATCCTCACCTACTTCTTTTAATAATTTCTTGTATAGCTTAAGACGAAAGTTTAAAATTCTTTTTAGAGGCTCTTTTATTTTAGAATATTTCCAGAAGGCTTTAATCAGATATGAGGGAAGAAAGCATGGATGTAACCTAGACCAGAAGTCTCCACACTTTCTCCATGTGTGTCTTAGCAATTCTTCATGGTGCCTGAGGCCAAACAGAATACCTAATACGAAGTATGTATGTTTGATATGAGGTATGCATGTCCAAGCGACTTACCAAGTATTTATGTCTGCATAACTCAGTGGCTGTTTGAAAAAATAATTACATATACTTTGAAAGAAAAATACTTTCATTGTATTCTTTAAAAAAAAAAATCATAACTTGATCCCTGGGTTTTGAAGATCCACTGAAGAAGGAAATGGCAACCCACTCCAGTTTTCTTGCTTGGAGAATCCCATGGACAGAGGAGCCTGGTGGGCTACAATTCATGGAGTCGTAAAGAGTCAGACACGAGTGAAAGCAACTTAGCACTACACTAACAACTCAGTGGCTGTTTGAAAAAATAATTACATGTAATTTGAAAGAAAAATACTTTGTATTTTAAAAAATCACAGTTTTGTATAAATTTGATGTAATAAGTGTAGGACACTGCATGATTTATCTAACTTTGAATTCAGATTTGATACTATCACTCATTTCCTGCTGAATTTTTTCCTCATGATTTGCTTTCTGTCACACCACCTGCTAAAAGAAAATCAACTTAGCAGAAGTACGCATTATGGAAAGGAATATAATGCAGTTAAAAGCTGGAAACTACTTCAGGGTTGTAGTGGTGACAGTGGATTTTGAGTTTTGTTCCTTTTTTCAAAAAATTTAAATAATCCTGCAGTTTCCCTCTGGGATTTTCATAGTTGGGATGCTTTGGTACCCAGTTTGGGAACCACAAATACAGACCTTTCTCTTAGGTTCATTATTTGGACTGTTAGCTAAAATGCATTGTATCTAGAGTGCCAGAAATTCTTACAGGTGTGTTGCGAAGCTCTCAAAGACATTATGTTTAAGAGAGTAAGATGCTGTCATCTCCCCTACCCTGCTCCTTGAATTTAGTTGTGTTGGATTCTGAAATACATAGCAGCAAGTCTCTTGAGTCCTTAATCTGTCATTCCCTGAACTTATTGCCACATTTTACATGTGTTCACTCATCTGATGTTTACTTTTCATAGCCACCCTACTTTTTAAAGCCTCTCCTGTCAGGCTTCTCTGGAAATACCCCTGGAGTAGATAGCATCCTTATTTTACAAGTGAGGAAATTAAAGAGAAAAACAGATAAGGGCTCTCCTGGTGGCTCAGTGGTAAAGAATTTGCCTGCCAATGAAGGAGATAGGGGTTCAGTTCCTGATCTGGGGAAGGTCCCACATGCCGCAGAACAACTAATCCCGTGCTCCATCCCTGCTGAGCTTGTGCTTTAAGGCCCGGGAGCAATGACTACTGAAGGTCATGCACTCTAGAGCACATGCTCCGTAACTAAAGAGGTCTGCCCATTGCAAATAGAGAGTAGCCCCTGCTCACCACAACTAGAGAAGAGCCCACACAGAGACCCAGCACAGCCAAAAATAAATAAATACAACTATAATTTTAAAAAGGTTAAGTGTCTTGCTAGTGAACATACAGCAAGGAGGTTCACATCTAGGATATAAACTCAAGTTCTTTTTTTAAAAAAAACTCTGAAGGCCAGAGTATTTGACCCCGGTCACAGCTTCTCCTGTAGATACCACACTGCTGTCCCTGGATCTCCTGCTGCGAGGGGTACATGTATTTCATGGTGATCCTAGCAGGGAGGTTCTTTTGTCCTCGTTTTCAGAAGAGGATGCTGATACTTAGAGAGTTTTGTTACGTGCCAAGATGAATTGCTAGTAACTGGAATTTGAACCTAGGCCTCAGTCATTCTAGCCACACGTTGTAATCCATAGGGATGACCAGAAAACCTTGTAAAAATTTTAAAGAGTCTTTCTCAGAGTCATTAAAGAGAGATTAAGTTATGATAATATGGCTTTTGTGTTAATATATTTTGATAAATCCTATTCATTTTCAAATCATGCATGGTATGTGCGGCACCTCTCTATTAAACAATGTCTTTATTGGCCAACCGTGTGGAATGACAGAGAATATATTGTGCTTACCATTTATAAATATATGTACAGAGGAGAAGGGGTGGATGAATAGACCTATTTGTCAGTGGGCCTGCTAGCTAGGACGGAGCACTGCAGCCACAGAGGCCTGCAGACCCCCAAGCTAGGGATGTGTGTGGAGGGCTAGGTTTCAGGATTGGCTTTTAACAGTTCATTTAGGTCTACATTCTACGGGGTTAATGGTGATAACATTTGGACAGAAGGAAAGGATATTATTTTTTTTTTATAGTTGTCTGTATTTTCTTATTTTCTAAACATATGAAGATTAAATTGTATTCTCAAAATAAGACTTCACTGCAAAAAAAAATGTCATTTAGGAAGTAAAGTAAGTACTAGGTAGTTTTTAAGTCACAAATCGAATGTTCTCTTGATCCTGTCACTTCTTAAAGCCTAATATCCAGCAGTGGTTCATGTACACTGGAGTTCATGTAGAGTTGAATTTTTCTCCGGAAGAAGACAAATCCAAATCAGAGTTGCAACTCCAAGTTGGCCACTTCTTTGGGTGGAGGTTCCTGGATGAACTGTATTGCTTTACCCCTGGGATCCTTAGGACTTGAACTTGAGGTTTACTTTGCAGTAGGATAAATTGGTTCATGGTGACCTGGGTATGGTCGATCTGCTGTCAGGAGAGTAGAGTTGTTACAGAACATAAGAATGCAAAGATTAAATGGCCATTGTCCTATTCTGGCATTTTTCCAAATACTTGTAGCTCTCTCTTGGAGAAGCAGAACACTGCTATGTAGGAAACAGAAAAGTGTTTACATCCAGAACATTGTTGAGGGGGTGTGCTGAGTTCAGCAGCCAGGGTCACGTCTCCCAGGCCTACTGTTGTGGTTTACTCAGCTGAGAAACACAGGGCTTCAGTGCAGTCGGATCCTCCCCAGCCCTGCCCCTCCACTTTGTCATCTCCCTCTTGCTTGTGTGCGTTTTCCTCCTTTTTTCTTGCACACACCATGTCTAGCACTTGGAACCGAGACATGCACACCCTAGGGCCTGCTTCCCCAAATCATTCTCTGTAACTGTAGGTGTTTGCTTTCCCTGAAATGTGTTTGATTCTTGTTTACCTCTGCCTGGCACATCCAATCCAAATGTGACCGTTTTCCCTCATTTTAGTCTGAGACCAGATCATTTAGGTAGTGCTTTATGCCTTGAACATATCACTGTATGGTGAGAACATAAAACCAGGGATAATTCCAGTGGCTTGGATTTTATTTTATATTCTCCTAGATAGGAACAGCGAAGATCGAAAACCTACACCCCCAACAAGAGATGCTGCTTACTCAGGTATCTGAGAGTTCATTTGTAATATATGATTTAGTTCAGCTGTTTAATAAAAATTCCATTATTTAATGTCATAATTGTTTTGCAATACATGTGTAAAATCTAAAATGCCATGTACCAAACATCAGGAGATATTGTTTTGGCTGGTACGTTGGGAGTATTTACTTAACTCATGAATGTTTTATCAACTGTTTCATGTGTCTGCCTTAATTGTGATGGAATTCAGCTATCTAATATGTTGTAGTTAATTTGAACTTGGTATCTTCAATTCTCAAAATGTTTTTACATAGAGAATTTTATGTCAGAGGATGTTAATGTTTATCCAAAGTCTAGAACCCGTTCATTGTATTTTGACTCTGTGCCAGCAAACATAGCATGTGAATGTATTTGCTCTCCTATTGTCAAATGATTGACAATTAAGCGTTAAATGTGGCCTCTTGTGTAACTTCCCATCTGATTACACAAGTGTGTGCAGGTGGACACTGCTCTTGGAATAGCAATGGGCAGACAGATGGTAAACAACTGTTTGAGTTCCAGAGCATGTCAAGGAATCAGACATCAGGCCTCCAAAGGAAATCAGATACGAGGTTTAAAAGAGATGTTTCTTTCCATTTATTCCCTTTCCATTTGAATATGGCTTTTGTTGTTCAGCCACTCAGTTGTGTCCAACTCTTGCAACCCCATGAACTCCAGCATGACAGGCTTCCCTGTCCTTCACTATCTCCCGTAGTTTGCTCAAACTCATGTTCATTGATTCGGTGATGCCATCCAATCATCTCATTTTCTGTCCTCTACTTTTCCTCCTGCCCTCAATCTTTCCCAGCATCAGAGTCTTTTCTAATGAGTTGGCTCTTTGCATCAGGTGGCCAATTATTGGCACTTAGTCCTTCCAATGAATATTCAGGATTGATTTCCTTTAGGATTGACTGGTTTGATCCCCTTGCTGTCCAAGGGACTCTCAAGAATTTTCTGCAGCACCACAGTTTGAAAGCATCAATTTTTTGGCGCTCAGCCTTCTTTATGGTTCCAACTCTCAAGAATCTGTATTTCAGGAGCTGGCATGATGGCCAGAGGAAGGATATGAGGTTTTGGCATCTTTGGATGTTGAATCACTTAAGCTAGTGGTATAAGGAGTAGCAGAAAAATGAGCCATGAGAAAACTTGATGTTGACTACTATAGCCCTCCTATTCTGTAGGTATACTCTTTCATCCACTTTACCCGTATTCATGATGCTCTGGCCGTGCAATTAAATAAGATAATATAAACGTATATATATACACAATCAACCCTCTTTGTTCCCATTTGCAAAGAGCAGTGAAAGTGTGATTAAAGTATGAGAATTCTTTGGTTGTGCAATGGTTAGCACTCCACACTTCACTGCAAGGGGTACCAGTTCCACCCCTGGTCAGGGAATTAATATCTTTTAAGTTACCCGCCAGGCTTCCCTGGTGGCTTGGTGGTAAAGAATCCACCTGCCAGTGCAGGAGACTCAAGTACAATCTCTGGATATGGAAGATCCCCTTCAGGAGGGCATGGCAACCCACTCCAGTATTCTTGCCTGGAGGATCCCATGGACAGAGGAGCCTGGTGGGCTGCAGTCCTTGGGGTCGTAAAAGAGTCAGACCCGACAGTGACTAAACAGCAACAACAAGCTACACAGCATGGCCCCCCAAACAAAACAGTTAATTTGCAAGCAGCTTTGTTACGTTTTTGGTTTTAATTTGTGTTTATTGGTAAAAACAAATCTGGAAGTTTCTACAGGTTTATAATTTTACAGATAAAATGAATTGTTTCCTGACTATAAAGCCCCAAGTCAAGGAAGAATGGTGGAGACAGTGCTGGTACTTATTATTGTGGTATAAGGAAACTTGTGTAGTCAGGAAGGATGGAGGCTTACTAAGTAGAAGGGGAGCATAATAGTAATTCCATGTATTCTTTAAAATTATAATAGCAAGAGGAACAATGTCACAGACTTCCCAGGTGGCTCAGTGGTAAAGAATCCTCCTGCCGATGCAGGAGGCACAGGACAGGGGGCTCGAGTTTGATCCCTGGGTCGGGAAGATCCCCAGAGAAGGCAGTGGCACCCCACTCCACTACTCTTGCCTGGAAAATCCCATGGACAGAGGAGCCTGGTAGGCTGCAGTTCATGGGGTCGCGAAGAGTTGGACATGACTGAGTGACTTCACTTTCACTTTTCACCTTCATGCATTGGAGAAGGAAATGGCAACCCACTCCAGTGTTCTTGCCTAGAGAATCCCAGGGACGGTGGAGCCTGGTAGGCTGCCATCTATGGGGTCGCACAGAGTCAGACACAACTGAATCGACTTAGCAGCAGCAGTAGGGAAGATACCATGGAGCAGGAAATGGCAGCCCACTCTAGTGTTCTTGCCTGGGAAATCTCATGGACAGAGGTGCCCACCAGTCTATAGCAGGTGGGGTCACAAAGAGTCGGACATGACATAGCCACTGAGCACCCACACAACAATATCAAACGTACTGAATGGAGGACTTTGTGCTAACTACGTGCATTATCTTATTGGATTTTCTAAAATATATGTGCATATACTCACGTACACACACAACAAGTATAAGTGGGCTTTCATTCTTGATAGTGGAAAACGAGTAGAAGAAGACATGTTGGCCCAGATTTTTTTTCTGTCTGGTAATAACCAGTTAAATGAACTTGAACACAGCCTTCATTTTTTGGAGTCAGTTTGGTCGCCTCTGAAAAAAAAACCGAAGAAGACTAAAATATCACAAGCTTGTGTTCTAGTTCTGTACTTTTTAGACTATAAAAAAGTTATGGAGGAGTCCTTTTTATTTAGCTCAGTCCTTAAAGAAAACCTTCCAAGAAAATGGGCTGTAACTAAAATTGCGAATGGGAGACTGGGGAGCTGTCTCATTCTCACAGCTTCCCTGGAAAGGACAGCTCTCCAGTCAGGTTTCATTCTGAAGATGTAACTAGACCAGGAGCAGACCAATTTCTCCTACTGTGGGCTTCACTGGCAAGGGAATGATATTAATACCTCAATGATTAAATAAGAATAACAGTGACAATGAAAGATGACTGACTGATGATTCGCTTTGGGGAACTATTTGGCTAGCTGCTGGAGGCCTGTGCCAGGAAAGAAGTGGACTATATTTCAGCAGCATCCTCTAGGCTAGGAGGATATTAAAATTTAGGATGTCAGGTAGTTGTTTGGAACAAGAATAGAGGGCATGGAAGGAAATGGCTTTGAGGTTAGCTAAACAGAGGGGCGGGTCACTTACTGAATTTGCAACCACCCAGATGTTGCAATACTAAGTGAACTCACAGAATTGATGCATTATTCAGCATCAAGTGACTCAACTTGATGTCCCAATAATAATACAAGGAAAAATGGTGATCTGGAAAGAATTAACAGAGGAGGAACAACCCTTTCCTTAGTGTGAGCTGAGGACCCCACGCCTGGCCTTTTTTTTTTTTTTAAAGACATTTCCTTGGCTGATGCTTACCATTGCTTGTCTAGTAAGTCTGAAATTCTGTGCTGAGTCCAGGGCCCTGCCTTTCTAGCTTGGTCTAACATGACCCACTCCTTATCCTCTGATCCATTCTGTGTAGTTCACAGCCCTCTGCCTTTTGTATTCATGCTTCTATTCGCCTAAAACATTGAGAATGAAAAGATCTAAGGAGTGCTTTCCATGTACTTACTCTCTGTTAAGTATAAGCGTTATCCAATTTGATTTTCCTCACACTTCATGAAGTGGGTAGTAGCATTACTATCACCATCATCCTTCTCATCAGTATCACCACCACCATCTCCCTTTTTGTTTTTTAAGTGAGGAAGCTGAGGTTTAGTTTACATAGTGTACCTGAGATTACCTATTCATGAGTGGCGGAGTTAGGACTGCAACCCACGGGACCCATCTTCAGAGGCCAAGTGTTAAAAACCAGATTTTGCCATCAAATGGCATTCTTTATGCTCTCCCCACACACCCAAGATCAGTCCATAGTGTTTCTTGCTTTCCTTAACAAAAAGTAATGGCTTTTTCTCTGCAGCTTGGTTATATTACATAACATGTTCAGTTGTGTGTTGTGGATTTATCTTTTCTTCTTCTGGGTCATTGAAGTGCAAATTTACCTTATATTTGTATCTCTGCCTTCATTTGATATTTAACAGGGTTTAGGAGGTGATTGTTGAATTGACACAGTACCTGGCTAGCTAAAGGTTTGACCCAGTAACTTTTTTGGGGGGAAGGGTTTCTAGTTTATATCATATTTTTAAAGAAATTGAATTCTATTAAAGTGCCAGTATTTTGTCTGAAAATGTTAATAGCTTATTAAAAATAGTGATAAATATGTGCATTTTCACCTTTTGCACATAATGACTATGTCTCTGGTATTCAGGTAGGATTGTTGAGTTGGTTCACTGAGGTCAGATTTTAGAAACATTATAGCTTAAGTGTCATGGAAAGAGGGTGATCATACAGACCTCTTTTTTGAGCCTTGAAATCTGTCACCTATCTCCTGCATGGAGGAACTACTTAAACACCTTGCCCTTTAGTTTTCTTCTCTGTTAAATGAAGAAGATAATGTCAGGATTTTAAAGTGGATTAAATTGGATAATGAAGGCAAAGAGCCTAAGGGCTTGAGATGTATCAGACCCTTAATAAATGGTCCATCTTGTTGATTTTGACCCTTAGCTTTGATTCTGAGAAATAGATTAAGGGCCTAGATCTGATAGATAGAGTGCCTGATGAACTATGGACAGAGGTTCGTGACATTGTACAGGAGACAGAGATCAAGACCATCCCCATGGAAAAGAAATGCAAAAAAGCAAAATGGCTGTCTGAGGAGGCCTTACAAATAGCTGTGAAAAGAAGAGAAGCGAAAAGCAAAGGAGAAAAGGAAAGATACAAGCATCTGAATTCAGAGATCCAAAGAATAGCAAGCAGAGATAAGAAAGCCTTCCTCAGCGATCAATGGAAAGAAATAGAGGAAAAGAACAGAATGGGAAAGACTAGAGATCTCTTCAAGAAAATTAGAGATACCAAGGGAACATTTCATGCAAAAGATGGGCTCGATAAAGGACAGAAATGGTAGGAACCTAAAAGAAGCAGACGATATTATGACGAGGTGGCAAGAATACATAGAAAAACTGTACAAAAAAAGATCTTCACAATCAAGATAATCACAATGGTGTGATCACTCATCTAGAGCCAGACATCCTGGAATGTGAAGTCAAGTGGGCCATAGAACGCATCACTATGAACAAAGCTAGTGGAGGTAATGGAATTCCAGTTGAGCTGTTTCAAATCCTGAAAGATGATGCTGTGAAAGTGCTGCTCACATATGCAGATGACACTACCCTTATGGCAGAAAGTGAAGAGGAATTAAAAAGCCTCTTGATGAAAGTGAANTAGCTCCATATAATGACAATTTTATATCTTTTCTACCAATTTGAATACATTTTATTTATTTTGTTGTCTGATTGCTGTGGCTAGGACTTCCAATACTGTGTTGAAGATAACAGGTGAGAGTCACATCCTTGTCTTGTTATAGATTTTAGCTGGAAGTCTTTCACCTTTTCACCGTTGAGCATGTTATAGGCTGTGGGTTTGCTATAAATAGATTTTATTATGTTGAGATACATTCCCTCTATATCCACTTTGGTAAGAGTTTTTCCCATGAATGGATGTTGAATTTTATTGAATGTTGCTTCTGTATCTGTTGCAGTGGTTTTGTGGTTTTGTATTTTCTTGATGTGTTGTTTCATTGTATAGCACATTGATTGCTGGGAGTATGTTTTAACAAGCTTTGTGCCCCTGGGATGAATCCAACTTAGTCATGATGTATGATCTTTTAAATGTATTGTTTTATATTCACTTTACTAGTAGTTTGTTTAGAATGTTTGTATCTGTATTCATCAAGATATTGCCTGTAATTTTCTTTTTTGGTGACATTTTTGTTTGGTTTTGGTTTTGTTGCCTTCATAGAATGTCTTTGGGAGTGTTTCTTCCTCTTGAACTTTTTGGGAAAAAAAGTTTTTTGGGAAAAGTTCGGCTTGGTTAAGTTCTTCTTTGTATGTTTTTAAAGTGTGTTAACCCTTTCCTATATCTATTTGTTTTAGATTCAAACAAATTCCAAATAAAAAAAGAATCTACTATTTCTTACTCTCCTACCCCATATTTTGTGATTTTGGTACCCTGTTTTATATCTTCTTTTCATTCTTTTGCTGTTCCTTGTGTTTATCTTTCCTTTCACAAATAGATTTTTTCCCCCTTTTTTGATCTGTATACNGTCCATGGGGTCACAGAGAGTCAGACATGACTGAGCAACTAAACACAGCTTAAACCCATTCAAGGGAATGGGCCATGTTTATTGGTGCACCTCTGCCACCTGGCTTAGTGCTTACTGAAAGTGTGTTGAATGAAAGAGAGAATAGCTAAATAATGTTTGGGGGACAGTAGACAAGAAAGAAGAGAAGGCAGCAGGAAGAAGGTAGAAACGGCAGCCTGGAAGTATAGATTTGCTGTTTCTTTATCCTTTTCGCCTTCCTCTACCTGTTGATGTAATTTGCTTGTGATAAGTGAAACTAAACTTCACTGCTCAATTCTGGAAACTTGAGTATAGAGGGCAAGGTGCCTGATGTAGATAAGGAGGAGTTTATATGGGCATATCGGTGATGAAGTTCTATCTCTGCCTCCCATGGTCAACTGAAAATCCAGTTCTCTGGCTGATTTCAGGATCAAAGTAAAAATTCTTAAGAGAGTAAATCTCAAAGAGTTTTCAACAATAACAGTATTTCAGCAGTATCTGTTAGTCGTTTCCTAAAATTACTGCACAAATGTAAAGATGACTGGAACTTAACCAACATCACCTAGGTCTCAGAGGTTAGAAATGGGAAAACCATATAACTCTGGTCTGAGTGGGAAGATAGAAGCTGAGAAAAGAGAGGCTTTTCTTTTGGATTTTGCATGATGTTAGGTGAATGCCAGAGAACTTATTTCTGTGCTGTAGTCAGCAGGCAGAGTTCCATGAGGCCATCAATATGAGGACTCAGTGGGGGCAATGAGCTAGTTTTATTATAGCCTGAGATGACAATGTGAGAGTAAAAAGCTGGACATGCTGAGTTCTTGTGGCAACTGCACACAAAACTACAAGCTGTGTAGCAGTAAGAGATCTTTCTCATTGGTCTTTTTACCTGGGCAGGGAGGGAAAGCCCTTGCTCATGCTCCTGTGCTCCCTAATCACAGACCCTCTGCTCCCTAAACATAGACCTTGTGCTCCCTAAACTCAGATCCTATGCCGTACTGGTTGGCTTTGGGGTCTTGACTATTTCCCACGCATGAAGGGTGTAGGCTGCACATACAGACCTTAGAGATCTGGATGAACTTAAGACTTTAAGATTATTATATATCAAAGGGTTGTTAGAAGTCATTTATTTCAAGCCACTCTTTAAATTTTTTCTACTAGAAAAGTTAACAAATGCTTGTCAAAGAAAAGAAAATTTAACTGCACTGGATCATATGAAGTAAAGCAGAAGTCCATTTGTCTTTCCTTTCTGTTCACCTAACTTATTTTATAGTTGATGAAATGGAGGCTCAAAAATATAAATGACATGGCCAGTGCCAAGCCACTCTGGCTACTTAGACAAGAACACCAATGACNACTTTCATGCATTGGAGAAGGAGATGGAAACCCACTCCAGTGTTCTTGCCTGGAGAATCCCAGGGACGGCGGAAGCCTGGTGGGCTGCCATCTATGGGGTCGCACGGGGTCGCACAGAGTCGGACATGACTGAAGCCGACTGAGCAGCAGCAAAGGACAAATACTTTTTGATTTCACTTATGTAAGGTATCTAGAACAGTCAAATTCACAGAGACAAAAAGTAGAATGGTAGTTACCTGGGGCTGTGAGGGGGAGAAAATAGGGAGTCATTAATCAATGGGCAAATTTTCAGCCTGGAATGATGAAAAATTTCTGGAGATAGTGTGATGGCTGCACAACAGTATGAATGTAATTAATGTTACTGTACCATACACTTTAAAAACGGCTAAAATGGTAAGTTGTGTTGTTTATCTTATACAACACACACAAAAGAATCCTAGTCATCCTAATTCAAGATTTTTATTCCACTGATTAAATAGTTTTTAAACATGTCTATCTTTCATTAGAATCACACAGAGATCTTTTATAAATTCCAAAGCCTACACCACATTCCCAGGTTAATACACAGATTATTTTTTTATTTTCTCAAGGTGATTCCATTTTCAGACAAGTTTGGGAACCACTGCATTAATCTATATTTCTGTAGCCCTCAGAGTGATTCTTTAAATTCCTTAAATGTATAGGTACAATTTCAATATCAAATATCCTTACCATACACATTTCAATGAACAAAAGATGTATATTAAAAATCCAGAATATAACACCTTTATCTGTGAATTTTATATACTTCAGCTCACTTAGTGAATGTATTACTTACATTATATAGTAAAGAATACTCAGAAAGCAATGACATTATTTTGGTTTACAACTCAACTGCTCAGCGAATATAGCATCTCCCTAACATTTTAAGTCTTCTGTTTTACTATTTTCTCTAACTTTTAAAAGATGTAGGTAAGACCTCCCCGGTGGTTTAATGCAGATCACGTGATGTGGGTTCAATCTCTGGTCAGGGAACTAAGATCCCACAATGCTGTGTGACACAGCTAAAAGATTTTTTTAATAATAAAAAATAAATAAAATAATAACACGTAGGTACAGGAGATAGCTATCTACATGGCACAATCTGCCTCATATTTTTTATGCCCTATATCAGCTCCAATATCTGCAAGATGTATGAATTCCAAGAAGTTCCTTAACCTCCCTATTCTTCAGATTTAACAACTGTAAAATTGGACTAACAGGTCTGTTTTGAAAACTGATTTAACACCTATTAAGCCCTGATTTCAAACACAGCCTGGTCAGTTATGCTTATGCAAAGGTTTCTCATTCCCTTCTCCCCATCAGAAAAAAAAATTTCTTTATTATCGTTCATCTAAAACCAACAGTTCAAAAAGACAGATTTGTATGAATCTCTAAGAATCACAGTAAGAAATGACAGTAAGAAAGCTTAATGGGAAGGAAAAAAGAGAGAAAAAAGTCTTTCCTAGCCCTGAATTTTTCTCAAAAATGTTTCTAGAAAGCATGAGAATAGGGAAAACTGACCATGCAAATCCTAATGACTAAAACATCACAGAGAGATTTCATTAGGTCATAAGTACCATTATATATCATCACTGAGGACTTCAGAATAATCTTGATGATGGACATTAATGACAGACTAAGCCAAAAGGAGGAAAAATAAGACAGTAACCAGGCCCAACTTAGCAAATAACAGACATCTTGACAAAAGTTGGAAGTTTCCCCTATTTCTGAGTCTCAAGTACACTCCCAATTTAGCATACAATTCCAAGAGGGTTCATCACCACTGATGCAAACCAATATACACATGATTATCAAGTACTTGTAAATGTGGACACATCACATTGAGATGTACTCTAAAGTATGGAATGCATATTAGATTTCAAAGACCTAGTTTTAAAAAAGTAAATTATCTCATTAATATCATTTGCATATGCAATTACACACTGAAATACTTTAGATATAGTGGGTTAAATATACGGAAATCAATTTCACTTTTTAAAAAACTTTCTTTAATGTGCAACTTTCTTTAATGTATTGCAAGATTTTAAAATACATATGTGACTCATATCATATTTCTATTAGACAGTGCCATCTTAGAAGACAAGAGGAAAAGAACTGAGTCCTTAGAAAAAATAGCTTCCCTAGAAGTTAAGTTTTCAAAGGTACTGAGGAACCCAACCAAAGGATATCCCAAAGCTATATATAATGGCTATTAATATACCACCTTAAATCTTGTGGTGCTTATATTTAAATAAGATGGAGTTGAAGGGACTGTGTAAAAGCCACAGGTGTATGAAAGAAGACAAAGCTTTATGAGTGAAGTTTGTAGTCTTTCAGTTACTGCCCAACCCCTCCAAAAAGAAAAACAAAAACAAAAAAACCTTAACTGACTTCTTTAGCGATGCTAAGGCATTATTTTAAGTGTAAAGGCTCTGGTGTAAGCAATATCATCCAAAAGAACTTATGCAATACAATAACCAGCACTCATAACAGTATTTGAAATGTGGTTTAGACAACTGAGGAACTGAATTTTTATTTTTTCAATTAACTGTAATTTAAATAGCTACAATTGATTGGTGGCTACTGCAACAGCACAGTTCTAAACAAAAATGGCCAAGTCCCGGTCCAATCACCTTACTAAAGCCTGCAGCTTGCTTCATAGCTATTTACATATACAGAACTTCCAATCAGCATTTTAATGCCCAGAAGTCTTAAGGGTAGAAAAGGAGATAATTCAGACATCCAGGATCTCAAAAATATTACTTCTTATAAACTCTCTTCTCAGGAAACTACAGGTGATGGGCATTACCAAAACAGTAAGACAAAAAAACCAAAACATGAGATCCAACACAGACAAAAAGGCAAAGCAAATTCCCAAGACTGACTACTGTGAAACAGGCCTAATAGAACAACAAGTCCAAAACAGAACCAAACAATGAAGGGTTCAAACAGGGATACTGAGAGAGTGAGAAGAAACTAAAAGATTACACAAACTCCTTAAAGGTAGAGAGGAGACTTATATTTCCTGTAGACAGCCTAGGGGCGAATTACCAGTAAGTATACAGGTTGGGGATCAGCAAACCATCTGTAAAAAGCCACAGAAATATTTTAGGCATTGAGGGATCATCAGTCTCTTATCACAACTATTCAACTCTGCCAGAGTGTGAAAGCAGGCATAAAGTAATCCAAAAATGAAGGGAAAAGGCTGTGTTACAATGAAATATACAAAAACAGGGGGCAGGCTATATCTGCCCTGTGAGGAGGTAGTTTACCAACCCTTGACAGGTAATTAAGGGAAAAAAGAGGTAATCACATTAACATTGGGAAAAACAAAATTATATAGAGGAAATGGAATGTAATCCTACATGCTATATGACTCACTAAATATTTATAAAATTATAATAGAAACAATAGGTACTTTTTTTTTTATACCAGATCTCATAACTATATTGGTAAGATAAGGGGAAAAAAGAAGGGACAGGAGAACAGAGTATCTCAGTATGCCAATGTCCAAGTGGTAGGGATGGGAGTTGGGAGATGGCTGGGGTAGAGGGGATGGTAAGATAGCTAAATTATTAATAGATGATTAAATCCTGAATAACTGAAATTAACAGAAAGCTCAATAATTAGCATTTGCTTGTAAGTTTTTTAACGGATAAATTAAAGTTAAGTTAGAAGAATTTAAAGGGGTTGCCTCTGAGGAGCACATCTAGTAGTTGGGGCTCAGGATTACAGGTTCTCTTTTTAATTCTCGGTAATCAGCTTGAATTCTTCAAACTGCCTACCTACTATCTATTCTCCATTTCCTCTTACTAACCAAGGTTTATTTTGCTCAGAGTGGCAATGTTCCCATATACAGAATATTTACCTCAAGATAGCCAATGATATGTCAGCTAAAATTTCCAGAAAAGAATCTAATTTCTGATCCAACGGTCACCCCTTCTCATCTCCTCCCTCCCTTCCTCTTCCTGTCTGGAATCCATGAGTGAAGTCTGGAGATGCAACACTTACTGAAACCATGAAGATAAAAGCCAAAGGATAGAGATAAAAGAGCAGAAAACTCCAGGGAACCCAAGTTTTGATGACATCACTGAACGTATCTTCCTCCAGACTGTTATTAAGAAAAATCAATTTCTACATAAGCTGCTGCTGCTGCGGCTAATTTGCTCCATTCGTGTCCGACTCTGTGCGACCCCA
>SJYV01044322.1:685269-709177 GCA_006410875.1 Neotragus pygmaeus
TAGGGATTGCATTGAATCTGTAGATTGCTTTGGGTAGTATACTCATTTTCACTATATTGAGTCTTCCAATCCATGAACAGGGTATATTTCTCCATCTATTTGTGTCTTCTTTGATTTCTTTTATTAGTGTTTTATATATAGGTCTTTGTTTCTTTTGGTAAATTTATTTCTAATTATTTTATTCTTTTCATTGCAATGGGATTGTTTCCTTAATTTCTCTTTCTGTTTTCTCATTGTTAGTGTATAGGAATGCAAGGGATTTCTATGTATTAATTTTATATCCTGCAACTTTACTTTGCTCCCTTGTCTTTTTTAACACTCCTGATCCTTACCATTTGAATGTATTTAATCATTAAGAATATAATTCTTTTTAAACCCTTCACTTAATTTCTAATACTATTTCTTTTGAAAGACAAGGAAGTTACTTACTGGATTACTTATTAAGCCACTTTGCCACTAGAGTCAAATTTCCTAAAATATTGAAGAGCATACATATATCTTTTTTTTTTTTTTAACTGTTTGTGTTTCTGTGAGCCAGTTAGAGCTCTTCTGTGCTAGGTGAGCAAATATTACTGGATACCAGTAAATGATTTCTTATGGGCCATCAGATTCCAGATCATGAGGGTTTGTCCTTGGAGCCCCAGGGGAATTAAATGAGGAGTGATGAGAAAGAGTGGGAAGGATGGATTGTAGCCTGCTTCAGTGGCAGCTCCAGGTTAGTCATTGGAACAGCATATGGATGACAGAGGATGAGATGGTTGGATGGCATCACTGACTCAATGGACATGAGTTTGAGCAAACTCTTGGAGACAATGAAAGACAAGGAAGTCTGGTGTGCTGCAGTCCATGGGGTTGCAAAGAGTCAGACATGACTTAGTGACTGAGCAATAGCAGGTAGCATACTCAGTGGGAGAGAAGCTGAGGGAAGAGATAGTGATGCAGCCACAGTTCCCCTTGCTCTGTTCCCTCTCTTCTTGCTCCAGGACTCTAGGTTTAATCTGCCTTCAGCCTCCATCCCCAAGTTCTAGGCTTTGATTCTGTGTTTATTACCACTCACTTCACTGAGGCTTTCAGCTGTCTCAGCAGACAGCCATCTCCTCAGCCTCTCTCCCTTGATTCCTCTGGCTCGCTGACATCATTACTGTATTTAATGTTATTTGGTGTTAAATTGTTTGAATTTCTGCTATATTTCCCTAATCCTGTGATGTGTTGAAATACTGTTTATTTCAAAATCATTCTAGGTTTGGGGATCTGTTTCATTCATTTTAAAGTCTGTCTTTCAAACCCTTAATATTTTTCTTTTACTGTTTTGGTTATTTGGTCTTGCGCTTCTGTGTAATCCTCATTTTTACTATGCATTAGTTGGATTTTTTGTTTGATATTTTGTTTTCTAGTTTACCTTAAAAATTCACTGTACATCTTATAAACATGAGAATTTTCTCTTGTATCCAAATAAAGTTATCACAATTAAAATGAGTAATTCTTAATAGCATCTACTGCCCAGTTCATATTTCACAGTTTTCTTAACATTCTTCCCACCTAGTTTTGTTCAAATGAAAATCTAGTCCAGAATCAGGCACACATTGCATCTAGTGGTTATGTTCTTTGCTTCTTTCAATTTAGAACAAAGTTTTATTCATGATGCTCATATAGTAAAGTGACCAGGTATGCCATTTTGTAGAAGGTTTTGTTTCCTGCATTTATCTGGTTGATGAGGTGTCTGAGCTTCTGAATTTCCTGTTAACTAGAAGTTAGTTGTAAAGATATGGTAGATTGGTGCTGAACATCTTTTGCCTGGAATATGAGACAAATAATGTCTATCTCACCATTAGATAATGTATGTTTTTCCCTCATGCAGAAAGGAATCTGTGGGCTGTTATTTTGGCATCACATGTCCCATCTTGTTACCTGTCAGCCTTGTACCTCATGAGTTTTAAAATCAATTACCAATTTTTGGCTGAATCAGTTTCATTAAGAGTTGCAAGAGGGTTCTGTAACATCCTGGAGGAGTGGGAGGGGAGGTTCAAAAGGGAGGAGACATATATATACCTATGGCTAATTCATGTTGCTCTATGGCAGAAACCAACACTGTATGTAAAGCAATTGTCCTTCAATTAAAAAAATTTAAGAAAATTTTTTAAAAGACTTGCAAGAAAATATCTCTAAAATCTCTTGAGTTTTTAAAATTTTATTTCCCTTCAACATTAAGCTAGCACCTAGCGTTTCATTTGGTATTCGTTTATCCTGGAATATAATCATCCCTGTAATTCTTTCTCTCAATTGTCATTTCTCACAGTAAGGCCTTAGTTTGATACCTCAAAAGGTTACAAATGAGTTCTCTTTGGCTTCCTTTTGTGAATAGCATTGGGAAGTCATGGATTTTCATAGTCAGTGTATTTCAGTCATTAGAGGTGGTTTTTTTGTTTTTTGTTTTTTTTTTGAGGCTCACCTAAACAGCACTTTCACATTTGAAAACTCCATTCTGGCTCCTCTGTCCTTTTGACATGACCCTATTAATTCTTTAAGCTGGCTCTATGGTGCAAAAGTCATTTCTTAGGAATAACTTGTACTCTCCTTGCACTAGACCTAGAATAAGACATTTCTCCAAGGAGCCCTATTCTTTTGCCTGAGGGTGTGGTATTAGAAGTTGTCATATTATTAAGTTGTCACAGCTCCTGGGTGAATTTGCTTCTCAGTTTAAGTGTCTAGACCTTGAAAATGTATGTCTAAACACTGTAAATTCATACTGGTATTTTCCAAATTAATTTTTATAAATAAATTATTTTTTATTTTATAATTATCATTTTTTCATTGAAGTATTTGATTCCTAACATCAATAATTTGTCTTCATATAATATTAAAAAATTTCAAAATGACAAATATCATTGCTGACTAAAATACTACTAAAATTACTAAGTGAAGGCTATTTTTTTTTGTACTTTTGTATCCTCAGAATGCATCCTGTTAACAATGTCCCATGTATTATGATTTAAAAGTATCAGCACTTGATGTTGATACCTTTTCTGTTATTAACTTCCAGTATAAGTTAGAGTAATGCTCGTTAACACACTTTTCTTGAAGTCTCCGAACTAGAGGACATGTATTGAGTTAGTTGCTCTTAAAAAGAAGACACGTTTCTTTCAATTTCCCTCCAGAAAGCAAAGTTTCTCTTCCATAATGACTTACTCCAGGCCCCCGATTTCTTGATTCTGAAACACTGGAGAAACTGTCAGAGGAGTAGATGCCAACTCTCTGTATGGTGAGCTTTCTAGTGTTTACTGTCTCTGGAGTCATGGAAAATTAAGCCTGAACCCAGAAACCAGTTTACATCTTCCCTCATCCAGAGGTGCCCTTTGTCACACAATTTTTATAGTGAGAAAAGATGCTGGCCTGTCCCACAGGGAGGGATCGAGAGAGGAACAGAAAACGGGGAGAAGGTCAGCTAAACAAGGAGGGGAGATTATTTCTTTTGAAAGGAATCCTTTTTGGCAGCTTGATGCGAATGCTTTCTCAGAAGTGCTATTCGGCATGAGCAGCCAGAGCAAGAGGCCTAGGGCTCAGTCTGATGTGAAGAGTTTATCTTTTGCCAACATGAACAAGAACATCACATTGCCTGCCTTCCTGCCTGTGAATACAAATGGAATTACAAGCCCCCCCAACCCGACCACCCCCACTCCGACTTCCTGCACCTTAAAACAACTAAATTGCCTGAGCTGACTCAGACAACTTGGCTATGCTGTTTGAAGAAAGCTTTATTGTATGAGCACCTTTTGTAAACTTGGGGATAATATTACAGGAAAGGGAAACTCAGAGAGTTAATTTAATGTATATGAGCTACACTGAGGTTGACCTCTGATACTATCTTTTAGGAGGTAATTTATTTATTAAGGTGTATTAGCCAAGACTTTCAACCAATTAGTACAAATACTACTTTACATTATTTTAAGCCTTGGCTATCTAGCTCATCACCTTTGCTGTGGTAGGTTGTTTCTGTTTAATTTTCATGAAAAAGATAAGTCAAATGACTTTTGGGACGTTATCCAGCAAGCAGTTGAGCTGATACTAAAAAAAAAATACTGAAAATTTTTATGTTCTGAGAAGCACCATAATGGTTTGGAAAAGTTTTTTGAAAAAACTGCCAGTGGATGACCTGGATCACCACCTTGTGACTGTGGCTGTTTTCGTCAATCCATTCATCAGTTAAGTGATTTATTGAGTACACACTGTGAAGAGTGATGAACCACTGTTTTCTGTGGTTCGGAAAACACAGTGCTAAATCTTTCAAAAGAGGAGCTTCAGGAAAGAAGACATCGTCTTAAACATAAATAAGGAAAAGATTGTTTCTCCAGTGGCTTAGCAGTTAAAGAATCCACTGTGCAATGCAACAGACTCTGGTTGAATCCCTGGGTTGGAAAGATCTCCTGGAGGAGGAAATGGCAACCCACTCCAGTATTCTTGCCCAGAAAATTCCATGGACAGAGGAGCCTGGCGGGCTACAGTCCATGGGGTTGCAAGGATTGGACGCAACTAAGTACATACAAGCACAATGAAAAGGTTTAATTTCTTTCTTTTACATTTATTTATTTAGGCTGCATTGTGTCTTAGTTGCACACGTGGGCTCAGTTACGCTGCAGCATGTGGGATCTTAGTTCCCAAACCCATGATCAAACCCACGTCCACTGCGTTGCAAGGTAGATTCTCAACCATTGGATCACTAGGGAAGTCCCAAGACTAAATTTAAAACAGAGCTTTCAGTCCCATATTCTTTCCTACTTATCTGTAGCATTCACTGTAGATCTTGATGAACCTTAAATTACATGTTTTAAAAGAAGTTATTTTCTGAAGTCACTGAGGAAATTAAGGTATCTGTTGTCTTTATCCCTGCCATAGTAGTAAAACAGCATTTCGGTTTCACTTAAATAGCAAAAATAGGAATTTTTTTTAAATTTATCTATTTTTTAATTGAAGGATAATTGCTTTACAGAATTTTTTTTCTGTCAAACCTCAACATGAATCAGCCATAGGTATAAGGAATTGGTTTTGATTTCTAGTTAGACTGTAGATGTTGCGGGTGCAAAGAGATAGAAGGAAAGTGAATTAGAAATGTGGTTTGGGTTTATACATACAGCTCTATGTAGGGGAAGAGATTGTGTATAATCTGTATCAACATGATGAATGTTAGCTATGAACCAGACTATGGTTTTGCAGCATCTTCAGGTACTAGAAATACCATCATTGTGCTGAGATTTGTTACCTCTTCACAAAAACTTTGATCCAACAGCTTGACTAGGCTGTTGATGTATGGGCTCATAGTTTCACATAGAATGTTCCAAGTCCATCTAAGATCCTATGAAATAAACACCCGTAATAGATGTGTTATTGTATTAATATATCTTTGTCACAGCAAGCAAATGTTTTCAACGATGACCAATTTCAAAGGAGCCGCTTCTATATCCCTTTTTAGCCCGTCCTTGTCAGGCACTGCCTGAGAGCCTGATTTAATGACTAATTTTGACCATGTGGATCACAGATTGAAACTATCTGAACCTTGTGATCTGAAGATTAAAAGAAGGGCTTATTAGAAAGAAGTGGGTATGTGTGTGTTTATTATGTTAAATAGGAAACTGTGGAATATCTAAAAGAAATCATAAAAGACCCAACTGGAGCTTAGTTTTAAGATTTAGGTTTTCAGGTTGGTAGCACATGTTACTTTTATTTTTATGTTTTAAAGGTGAATATATGTCTGGGAAATAGGGATGTGTGTTGGGTTGCCGCAAACTATGGCAGATTGAATAAAGATGGTGGGTAAAGCAAATCTCATGAAATGTCAGTGAAGATAAAGTAATAATTTGAGGAATGCAGGTACATTCGGACCTTGATGGAAACAGCTGTGACACAATTCCCAGAATTTTTATTTAAGTAGAATTATGAATGACTTATGTAAATATTTTGGAAATTGTAAATCTAAGAGATCTGTATGATCCCCTTGGAGTGCATTATTTATTACAAATGTATTAATTGGCAAAGTTGATTATTTAGCTTGTGGATTTCTTTTTAATTATGCCAAGTGAGACCAACAATATATCAAGAATAGCTTTTAGAAAGAGGTATGCTCAGTAACAAAGTAAATAAATTATTAAATAAATTACTTTGAGCTACTGTTTTTTAATCATCTTCACTGAGGTATAATTTATATACAACAAAGTTTACCAGTTGTGCTTTCCAAAGTGGCACCAGCCATGTCATAGAGTCCCAGTTACTCCAGATCCTCACAACCCCTTGGGTATTGTTTTTTATTATTCTAGCCATTTTCATAGCTCAGCTGGTAAAGAATCCGCCTGAAATGCAGGAAACCTGGGTTTGATCCCTGGGTTGTGAAGATCCCCTGGAGGAGGGCATGGCAACCCACTCCAGTATTCTTGTCTGGAGAATTCCCATGGACAGAGGAGCCTGGTGGGCTACAGTCCATGGTGTTGCAGAGTTGAACATGACTGAGGGAATAAACACAGCACAGCACAGTGGTATCTGGAACTGTGGTTTTACTTTTCCTTTCCCTAACGATGCATATCTTTATATGTTCTTATTTGCCATTTGTGTACTACCTTCGTTGACGGATCTGTTCAAATCTCTTGCCTATTTTTAAAAATCAGGTTGTCTTATTATTGAACTATTGAAGTTTTTATTGTTGATACATTTGTATCTTATTAGAAAATCAATCAAAACATCCAACTTCAAATGACAGAGTAAACAAATTGGTAGCATTAAGTTGGAGCTGATGTCAAATAATCCAGAAGTATCAGGTCCTACTTCCAACTTTATGTAGAGTTTTTAAAAAATATATTCTAAAAAAAAATATATATATATATATATATATATATATATATATATGTATATTCTGGATACAAGTCTTTCACATATATTTTACAAATATTTTCTCCTAGTTTGTGCTTTGCATTTTCATATTCATAAGTATCTTTCAGAGAATTAAAGTTTTTCTGGTAATTGGAATTTAATTTGTCTTTTATTTTTAAGTGGTTCATTTTTATAGCCTAAGAAATCTGCACACTTAAGTCCGACAAAGATTATCTCCTATGTTTTTTTCTAGAAAATATATGGTTTTGATCTTTGTGTTTAGTCTATGATCTATTTTGAGTTAATTTTTATGCATGAAATGAAGTAAGGCTGGAGATTCACTGCTTTTTCCCCATATGTATATACAGTTATTCAGCCATTTGTTAAATAGACTGTAGTTTTTGTATGAACCACCTTAGTATCTTTGAAAAATGAATTGGCTATATATGTGTGGGCCTATTTTTGTTTCCTTTATTTTGTTTCCCTGATCTTTATTTCTATCTTTTTTTCCATTCAACAATCTTGATTACTGTCCTGAAACCAGGCAGTATGAATTCTTCAACTTTGTTCTTTTGTAAAAATTATTTTGGCTATTTTTTTTGCATTTTTATATAAATTTTAGAATCACTTTAAAGTGGTCAGTTTCTAAGAAAAATCCTGAAGTCTTTAGATTGAGGTTGCAATGACTCCAGAGATCAATTTCAGCACTGATATCTTTTTTTTTCTCTCTCTTTAAAAAAATTTTTTTAAATTTTTACTTTATTTTGCTTTACAATACTGTATTGGTTTTGCCATACATTGACATGAATCAGCCACGGGTGTACATGAGTTTCCAATCCTGAACCCCGCTTCCACCTGCCACCCCATATCATCTCTCTGGATCATCCCCGTGCACCAGCCCCAAGCATCCTGTATCCTGTATCGAACATAGACTGGTGATTCGTTTCTTACCTGATAGTATACATGTTTCAATGCCATTCTCCCAAATCATCCCACCCTCTCCCTCTCCCAGAGTCTAAAAGTCCGTTCTATACATCTGTGTCTCTTTTTAGCACTGATATCTTAACAATACTGTATTGGTTCTTCCCATCTATGTATATGGCATCTCTGTTTATTTAGGTCTTTAATATCTTGGAATGTTTTGAAGTTTCTAGTGTACAGGTCTTGCACATATTTTGTTAAATTTATCCCTAGGTGTTTCATGATTCTTAGGGCTATTTTCAGTGATACATTGTAACTTTTAAAGATTTGTTTGCTTATTTTTGGCTGCACCGGGTCTTGGTTGCTGCGTGTGGGCTTTCTCCAGTTGCGGTTAGCCAGGGGCTACTCTCTGTTTTGGTGCATGGGCTCCTCGCTGGGGTGGCTTCTCCTGCTGCAGAGCACAGGCTCTAGGTGTGGACTTAAGGGTTTGTAGCACAGCGGCTCAGTAGTTGGGGTGCACGTGCTTAGTCGCCCTGTGGCACGTGAAATCTTCCTGGGACAGGGATTGAACCTGTGTCCCCTGCATTGGCACCACTAGATCATCAGGAGGAGAAGGCAATGGCATCCCACTCCAGTACTCTTGCCTGGAAACTCCCATGGAGGGAGGAGCCTGGTAGGCTGCAGTCCATGGGGTCGCTGAGTCAGACACAACTGAGCGACTTCCCTTTCACTTTTCACTTTCATGCATTGGAGAAGGAAATGGCAATCCACTCCAGTGTTCTTGCCTGGAGAATCCCAGGGATGACAGATCCCAATGGGCTACCGTCTGTGGGGTCGCACAGAGTCGGACACGACTGAAGCGACTTAGCAGCAGCAGCAGCAGCAGCAGCAGCCCATCAGGAAAGTCCAAGTGCTACATTTTAAAAATGAAAATTGCCAGTGGTTTATTTTCAGAGAGAGATTGTTTCTGAACAGNGACTTAGCAGCAGCAGCAGCAGCAGCAGCAGCAGCCCATCAGGAAAGTCCAAGTGCTACATTTTAAAAATGAAAATTGCCAGTGGTTTATTTTCAGAGAGAGATTGTTTCTGAACAGGCTTTCACCACTTCACTGGCCCCCTTTTGTAGAAGGGTGGTTAATGCTATCTATAGCAATGAATTTATCAAAACCAAGTTCTACAGTAGACCACTGTCTCAGTGACATCTGCTTGATTCTTATGGTTACATCTATGCTTAAGTAAATGAAAGAAATTGGTATGGGAATGATTAAGATCTGATAACTTTTCCTGGATTTTCATCCTTATGTTCTGTTCATAAGGATGATTTCTGTGTGGTAACAGTCACTTGTTGACATTATTGGCAGCTTCCATCTCCATCTCTTCCCATGCTGTCTAATTTGAAGGTTTACTTATATGAATTATGCCCTTTGGTTCACCAAGCACCTACTGAAATTCTATGAATTTTACCCATGTATTTGCACACTGTTTGAATTGGGGCAAATGAAGTTTCAGAGAATCCAGACGGTATAACTTACAGTCCAGAAAGTGTGAAAGTGTTAGTTGCTCAGTTGTGTCTGACTCTTTGCAGCCACATGGACTAGCCCACCGAGTTCCTCTGTCCGTGGAATTCTTCAGGCAAGAATACTGCCATTCCTTTCCCAAGGGAATCTTCCCCACTCAGGGATCAAACCCATATCTCCTGCATTGCAAACAGATTCTTTACCATCTGAGCCACCAGGTAAGCCCAAAATGAAAGTATTAGTTGCTCAGTCATGTCCAACTCTTTGCGACCCCCATGGACTGCAGCCTGCCAGGCTCCTCTGCTCTATGGAATTCTCCAGGCAACAATACCGCAGTGGGTAGCCATCATCTTCTCCAGGGGGTCTTTCCAACCCAGGGATTGAACCTGGGTCTCCTGCATTGCAAATGGACTCTTAACTGTCTGAATCACCAGAGAAGCAGAAAAGCAACTCTTAAAACAAGAGCTTCCAATGCTTTCACATTCTTGAATGATTGAAAAATATTATTGCTCTATCTGAATCTTGAGATACACATTTTTTTCTATAAGAAATCTAAGACTTTTATATTTGTATGATACATGGTTAGCTTCAGTTCAGTTCAGTCACTCAGTCACTCAGTCATATCCGACTCTTTGCGACCCCATGAATCGCAGCACGCCAGGCCTCCCTGTCCATCACCAACTCCCGGAGTTCACTCAGACTCACGNATTGAGGTCATACTTGAATGGTCTAGCAGTTTTCCCTATTTTCTTCAATTTCAGTCTGAATTTGGCAATAAGCAGTTTATGATCTGAGCCCCAGCCAGCTCCTGATCTTGTTTTTGCTGACAGGGTAGAGCTTCTCCATCTTTGGTTGCAAAGAATATAATCAATCTGATTTCGGTGTTGACCATCTCATGATGTCCATGTGTAGAGTCTTCTCTTGTGTTGTTGGAAGAAGATGTTTGCTATGACCAGTGTATTTTCTTGGCAAAACTCTATTAGCTTTTGCCCTGCTTCATTCCACATTCCAAAGCCAAATTTACCTGTTACTCCAGGTGTTTCTTAACTTCCTACTTTAGCATTCCAGTCCCCTCTAATGAAAAAGACAACTTTTTTGGTTGTTAGTCACAAGGTCTTGTAGTTCTTCATAGAACTGTTCAACTTCAGCTTCTTTAGCCTTACTGGTTGGGGCATAGACGTGGATTATGGCAATATTGAATGGTTTGCCTTGGAAACGAACAGAGATCATTCTGTCATTTTTGAGATTGCATCCAAGTACTGCATTTTGGACTCTTTTGTTGACCGTGATGGCTACTCCATTTCTTCTGAGGGATTCCTGCCCACAGTAGTAGATATAATGGTCATCTGAGTTAAATTCACCCATTCCAGTCCCTTTTAGTTCGCTGATTCCTAGAATGTTGACGTTCACTCTTGCCATCTCTTGGACCTCTTTCAATTTGCCTTGATTCATGGACCTGACATTCCAGGTTCCTATGCAGTATTGCTCTTTACAGCATCAGACCTTGTTTCTATATCACCAGTCACAGCCACAGCTGAGTATTGTTTTTGCTTTGGCTCCATGCCTTCATTCTTTCTGGAGTTTTATCTCTACTGATCTCCAGTAGGATATTGGGCACCTACTGACCTGGGGAATTCCTCATTCAGTATCCTATTATTTTGCCTTTTCATACTCTTCATGTGGTTCTCGAGGCAAGAATACTGAAGTGGTTTGCCATTCCCTTCTCCAGTGGGCCACATTCTGTCAGAGCTCTCCACCATGACCCGCCCATCTTGGGTGGCCCCATAGACATGGCTTAACTTGCCAAGTTTCATTGAGTTAGACATGGCTGTGATCCCAGTGTGATTAGATTGACTAGTTTTCTGTGAGAGTGGTTTCAGTGTGTCTGCCCTCTGATGCCCTCTTGCAACACCTACCATCTTACTTGGATTTCTCTTACCTTGGGCATGGGGTATCTCTTCATGGCTGCTCCATCAAAGCACAGCAGCTGCTCCTTACATTGGATGAAGGGTATCTCCTCATCGCTGCCCTTCCTGACCTTCAATGTGGGATAGCTCCTCTAGGCCTTCCTGTGACAGGGCAGCCACCGCTCCTTGGACATAGGATGCTCTTCCCGTCTGCTGCCCCAGGCCTCGGGCATGGGGTGGTTCCTCCCAGCCACAACCCCTGGCCTCGGACTCAGACGGCTCTTCCAGACCATTGTCCCTGGCCTCAGAAGTGGGGTGGCTCCTCTCGGCCATTTCTGCTATGTTGCAGCCTGGCACTCTCAGCCGCTGACCCTGACCTCCAACGTGGGGTAGCACCTCTCGGCCATGCTGAGTGTGCCGGCCATCACAGACGCTTGTGCTGAGTGTATACTGTACAGTATATGCTGTGTGATATGTCCTGTATACTGCATAGTATATACTGTGTAATATATATTGTATAGCACATATTGTCAGAGAAGGCAATGGCATCCCGCTCTGGTACTCTTGCCTGGAAAATCCCATGGACGGAGGAGCCTGGGAGGCTGCAGTTCATGGAGTCGCTAAGAGTCGGACACAACTGAGTGACTTCAGTTTCACTTTTCACTTTCATGCATTGGAGAAGAAAATGGCAACCCACTACAGTGTTCTTGCCTGGAGAATCCCAGGGACTACGGAGCCTGGTGGGCTGCCATCTATAGGGTAGCACAGGGTTGGACACAACTGAAGCGACTTAGCAGCAGCAGCACATACTATATACTAAAGATTATATAAACTGTACACTATAAATAAACTAATGGTCTAACTCTAGCTCTTAAGTCAGGTTCATAGAAAAGACCTTGGGTTATGAGCCCATTTATCTCTACTTAGAACTTTTTGGCCTCCTTTATAGACCCTAACTTCTGTGCCACTTTTACAAGGTAAAAACTTACTTATGAAATCACTTATGGCTGATCCTGGAAACAGTCCTTTCCTGAGTACTTTCCAAAAGCACACATTCAGTCATGAGGGGGAGCAAGTTTGGCCCCTCCTCTGCTATTGGACCTCTAGAGTCAATGGAGAAAGTCCATAATACTTAGTATTTAATAATTCCTGAATATTTCCACCTTTTTTCCTCTCCTATGTCATTGTTTACACTGTTTCTCTCCTTGACTATAGCTGTTTACATTCTCCCTCCCTAAAACCAAGTCTATATTTAATTAAAATAGTTTGTCAAATATTTTTAGAGTTTTAATATGATAAAATTAATATGTAAAAGAATTGATGGGAGGATATATGAGGTTGGATTACCTTGGTTATAAAACATATATATATAACCAACTTCTACAGAATTATTTACTATTTTTGAAATAAATTAATTATAATTACCTTCCTAACGATAGGCATTTATCTTTAGATTTGTTCATACATATGTGTATGTGCCTCTGTGTGTAATTAATTTTGTTAATGCACTGATGAGTGAAATATAAAACATATACATATTTGACAAAATAAACTTGGTGTTAGTTTTAAAGATACATCTTTGGCAGTGTTTTCTTGTTTTAAGATGTAAGGTAATAGGTTACATATCAAACATAGAGAATCATTCACATAAAGGAAATGTGAAACTAGCTAAATAAGCTTCTTTCAATTATTTACAGAAAGCATTAATTATTTATCCACCCCACTAATTTAATTCATTTGAACTATACATAAGGCTTTTTGCAGTAGGTTTAGGCCATGNGTTTTAAGATGTAAGGTAATAGGTTACATATCAAACATAGAGAATCATTCACATAAAGGAAATGTGAAACTAGCTAAATAAGCTTCTTTCAATTATTTACAGAAAGCATTAATTATTTATCCACCCCACTAATTTAATTCATTTGAACTATACATAAGGCTTTTTGCAGTAGGTTTAGGCCATGTAGAATTTAATCTCATGAGTATTGTAAGAAATAATTTTCTCCCTATTACTGTATCTCTAGAAAACATAACTTAATAAATACATATATTAACTCTGTCAATGTTCATATTATTTGAAATGTTATACAAAGAACACACAATTAAACTGTTATTTCATGATATCATTGAATTTATTAATACTGAAGTATCTCTTCAGTAATCTAAGCAAAACTAAATATAATAACTAGTTATTCTTTCTTATGGTTCCTGTGTTGTTTGTTGCTTTAATTTGATTCTTTAGGTAATGCCTAATAAGTGATATATTTCTTACCTGCCTAAAATTTTTAATGTTCTTTTAAAAAATTTATATTTCCAGGTAATAAACAAAAAGTTTTGGTATTTTCTGTTAATAACTTGTCTGTTTTAATTTGTGTCAAATATATCTTTTTCAAATTTGGTTTTATCAGGTANCTATCAGATCTAGTCCCTTAAATCTATTTCTCACTTCTACTGTATAATCATAAGGGATTTGATTTATGTTGAGTGAAATAAGCCAGTCACAAAGCAACAAATACTGTATGATTCCACTTCCATGAGGTTCCTAGAGTAGTCAAATTCAGAGAGACAGAAGTAGAATTGTGGTTTCCAGGGGCTGCGGAAATGGGGGGAATTATTGTGTAATGGGGACAGAGTTTTAGTTCACATGAGATAAAATTCTGAAACTGGATGGTGGGGTGGTTGCCCAACAATGTGAATGTATTTAGGGCCACTGAACTGTATAGTTTATTTACTTGGCTGTCTCCAGTCTTAGTTACAGCACATGGTATCTTTGTTGCGTCATGTGGGAATATTTCAATACAATGCTCAGACTTTCTAATTGTGGCTTGCAGGCTCAGTAGCTCCACAAGTATGTGGGATGTTAGTTCCCCCACCAGGGATCAAACCTGAGTCCCCTGCATTGCAAGGTGAATTCTCAACCGCTGGACCACCAGGAAAGTCCCTGAACCATATACTTTAAAATGGTCAAGATGGTATATTTTGTTGTGTTTTACCACAATTAAAATTTTTTCTTTAATGGAAAAAAAAAGAATATGGTTCCTAATCTATACTGGGAATGTTTTGTATCTTGATTTGAGTGTTTTACTACATGGGCATGTTGTCTTTGTGAAAAATCCATTGCAATTTCCATACTCTTCTGTATGTTAGTTTGTGTGTGTGTTAGTTGGTCAGTAATGTCCAATGTTTTGCAACCCCATGGACTGTAGCCCACCAGGCTCCTCTGACCATGGGATTCTCCAGGCAAGAATACTGGAGTTGATATCCATTCCCTTCTTCAGGCCATCTTCCTGACCCAGGGATTAAGCCCATGTCTTCTGCATTGCAGGCAGATTCTCTACTATCTGAGCCACCAGGAAGGCCCCCAGTACATTAGTTTACTTCTGTTAAATTTGTAAGACAAGTTTCTTATTAGTGGCGAAGTAGACAGCTCACTGTCACTTCAAGGTGTATATACTATATCCAAAGGCAGAAGCAGCAGAATTTGAAGGAGTCTGGAGTGGGTTGAATAGTCTCCCCACAATATTCATGTCCACCTGAAACCTCAGAATGTGACCTTCCTTGGAAATGGTGTCTTTGTAGATGTAATTAAGGTCAGGATTAAAATAAGATCCTACAGAATAGGATAGGGCCTAAATCCAATGACAAGCGTCCTTATGAAAGACAGAAAAGGAGAATTCCCTGGCAGTGCAGTGGTTAGGACTCAATACTTTCACTGCCAGGGGCCCTGGTCGTGGAACTAAGATCTCACAAGGCACACAGTTAGGCCAAATAAACAAATAAAATGAAAGGACAGAGAGACACGTAGCGAGGGCCATGCAACAATGGAGACAGACATTGGAGTGATGCTGCCAAAGCCAAAGAACACCCAGCACCACCAAAAGCTGCAAGAGATAAGGAGGGCTTTTCCATTAGAGACTTTGGAGGGAGTGTGGTCCTGCTGACGCTTTTATTTTGGACTCTGGCCTCCAGGACTGTGAGAGAATAGGTTTCTGATGTTTTAAAGCACCCAGTTAGTGATCATTGGGTATGGCAGCCCTAGAAAATGAATATAGAGATTTTTGGGCAAATTGGAGAGAAACTTGAGTATTCTCTCGATGCCTTTCGAGAGACCTAACTAAGCAGGCTCGATGAAGATGATGTGGTGGTATAGCTTGGCCACTGGCTTTCATCTTTCTGGTTCTTTCTTCCTTTCCCTCTTCCATTCAACTCTCACCACTCACGTTTTCTTTTTATTCTTGCTAAGCCCAGAAATAAAAATGAAAACATAGAAGAATCCCACCAGTAATCTAGGTTGAACCAAAAGCATGGAACTTGCCAAGAAAAGGCCACCCATTAAAACACTAGCACGTAGAATTCTTTTTTTTCTTTTTTATGGCGGGGGGGCAACACTGTAAAGCTTGTGGGATCTTAGTTCCCTGACCAGGGATTGAACCTGGGCCCTTGTCAGTGAGAGTGTGGAGTCCTAACCACAGGACCATAAAGGAAGTCCCCAGAATTCTTATCTTTACATGGCAAACCTATGAATGATAGAACTATTACAATCAATGTTGTATACTGTGGCTGGTTAAGAGTCATCCTAGAGAGATCAAAGCACCAGCATATGCATTCATATCATTTGATGACAAAAGTTTTCCTAGATATTCTGGCTCCATTATGACCAAAAAATCACCAACCACAGGGCATGTGATATTACGAGGTGGAAAGAAGAGGAAGAAATTTTGTAAATTACCACTTCTTCTTTTGAGGTATGAAACAGAGTATGGGTTATGAGTAACATCCTCTAGACTTAAAAAATCAAGTCTATATAAAGAACGTTGGAAAAAAATGTTGGCAATAGTTCTGGTGACATGCCATTTCTCCTGGTTCATCGTATTATTTATTTGAGTGCAAGGAATATCCTAACGCTTCATACATAGATGCATAGTATATAAACAAGATATTCTCTGAAATAGTTCCGATGAACTTGGGTACTGAGTAAACATCACAGAATAAAGAATGACTAAGGGGACCTCCCTGGTGGTTCAGTGGTTAAGACTCCACACTCCCATTGCAGGGGTGCAGGTTCAATCCCTGGTTGGAGAACAAAAGATCCCACATGTCTCAAGGTGTGACCAGAAAGTAAAAACAATAATAATAAAATAAAAATGAGTGGGAGTTAGCTAGGCAAAGAGGGGATGGGAGCAAAGCCTTGAAATACCATGATATGTGTAGAGAATTGTTGCCAGAGACAAGAGTGGGAGTGGAAAAAAATCTGATCATATATTTTTAAAAATATTTATTTGGCCGCACCAGGTCTTAGTTGTGGCACGTGGGATCTAGTTCTTTGGCCAGGGATCACACCCTGACCCCCTGCATTGGGAACTCAAGTCCCAGTCACTGGACCACCAGGGAAGTTCCCTGATCACAGAGTCTTTGCCATAGGTGTACATGTGTCCCCCATCCTGAACCCCCCTCTCAACTCCCTCCCCATCCCATCCTTCAGGGTCATCCCAGTGCACTGGCCCTGAGCACCCTGTCTCATGCATCAAACCTAGACTGGCAATCTGTTTCACATAGGGTAATGTACATGTTTCAATGCTTTTCTCTCAAATCATCCCACCCTTGCCTTCTCCCACAGAGTCCAAAAGTCTGTTCNGTTTCCCCATCTATTTCCCATGAAGTGATGGGACTGGATGCCACGATCTTCATTTTCTGAATGTTGAGCTTTAAGCCAACTTTTTCATTCTCGGAGGCTTTTTAGTTCCTCTTCAGTTTCTGCCATAAGGGTGGTGTCATCTGCATATCTGAGGTTATTGATATTTCTCCCGGCAATCTGGACTACAGCTTAGGAGACTCTAAAACATCTTCAGTGTGCTATTCTTGTTTGGAAGGCATTATTAAGTAGGGTTTTGGGGAACTTCACTGATGGCCCGGTGGTTAAGCCTTTGCCTTTCAATGCAGGTGGTGCGGGTTTGATCCCTGGTCAGAGAGCTAAGACCTCACATGCCTCGCAGCCAGAAAACAAAGCAGAAGCCGTATTGTAACAAATTCAATAAAGACTTTAAAAGGTTTTAGGAATATGTGATAATGGAGGAAAAGGGTTTCATGTTTCCATTTTTCAGATGAAGAAACAATAAGGTTTATTTATGCCACTTTTGTTTTTATAGTATCCCCACGGATACTGCAAATTTTTCATGAAAGTAGGGACTGTACGTGTAGTTTTTATAATGTAAGTCTGTGTCTTTAAACCTAACTGACAATATTCCTAAGTCTTTGGTTACCAAGGATGTGTACATTCCCTTTATAAAGTGAACAAAGAGAAGGATCCAGCTATCCAAGTTGGAAGCATAATCTAAAGCTATGGTTAATGAACTTTAGTGGCAGAAGGCCTACTTGGGGAATTTAAGAAACTACAGGTCCCTTAGTACTGTGATTGGGTCAGGAGAATTTTTGCAATTTAACAAGCATCTTCAACCTCTACAGATGCAGGTCTTTGGTTGTGTATATTTTAAGAAATACCAGTCTAGGAGAAAGGAAAGCTGTGGCTCTTGAAGGGACAGAGCAAAGGATTTGAAGATTATCTTGAAAGTTTTCCAGTATAAATGCAGACTTCCATCACTCTGCCCATTCTTAGATCTTCAATAACAATAACAGTGACATCTGCCCTTACTGAACACTGCTACGTGGCAAGCACAGTCATGGTTCAGTCTTTGCTGAGGACAGCAGAAGATAATAAGCCTTATTAGTATGGCCTCCTTTCTTACAAATTCAACTCAAACACTTTTAATAGGAGGAAATGATGAACTATGAACAGGCTTAAAGAAACCAAATCAATATTACATATTAGGGAATGAATTATAGGATGTTTTGATTAGGAAAGACCTGTTGAGCTAGAAGAGACTTTTCCTAGTCTAAATAAAGGAAATCATTTGGAAAAGTCTCATCAAAAGTTATTTTCAGTCTGAGAGCTGTAATGGAACACTTGGAAGGTTGTCCTCTCCTCTCAGACTAGGAAAATGATTTCATATGCAGAGCTGAAGAATGCTTCACAGCTCTCCAAGAAACTATGGCTATGGAATGAATCTGACATGCTGATTAGTCAAGTCTAGTCTAAGGGCAGAAATGGCCAACTTTTAAAGTCGGGAATAGAGAACGGGGAGTTATACGGTGTTAACTGTATGTTCTTCCACTATTTAGAACTCCTTGTAGCCTCCCTGTTGTCCATTCTATATGCACACATTTGCTTATTATTTTGGCATCTGCCTTTGTCTTTTCCAATTCACGGTTTAGCTCTTTTATGCCACTGCCTTTCATAAACTGCATTACTGGAACCTCACTAAAGCCCTTGAAGTTGCTAGCACATGCCCTGTCCTTCTCTGCCTTTATTTTCACGTTTCCCCATCTGGAAATTTCTGTCTCCTGCCTCTCACACTGTCCCAGGATATCTATATGCTGTGTGTCCTTCAAAATGCAATTCAAAAGCCAGTTTCTTCTGGGAAGTTCCTTTGATCGTCTCAGTTGGAAAGAGCCTTACCTTTCTTTGAACTTCCAGAGGATCACATATGGCTCTGATCATATTCTACTTTGTATTACAGAAGTGTCTGTTGTATCTCAGATGAGATTTAACGCTTTAGAATCCAATTTGTTTCGTTTCGTGCTTTTTGAACGATGTGTTGCATAATATGTTCTGGATGAATGGAAGAATGAAATGACGACAAAATTTTTATTTATTTTTTTATTTTTTCACTTTGGCATATTTAATGTTAGTGCCTGGAAAAAAGGAGACCTAAATGTGATGGCAAGATTAAAGATGTTCAGAGGCCGGGACTTCTCTAGTAAAATGTTTTCATCCAGTAAGAACTACAGGGATCCTTCTAAATAGTAGCACAGCTGGCACTCGCTGCCTCTGGTAGTCGTTAGACAGAATTCCATGTGAAAGTGCTTTCTTGGCCGTCTATTGTTATAAGTAGGTAGAGTCTTAAAACTTTTTGTTTTCTCTTAACTGTCCTCCTCTTTCATGCACACACTTTCTGTAGGTGGGGTAGTCATCTGGCAGCCTTTCTGAAGTTTCAGAATTTTTCTTTCCCTTTTTGGGGAAATAAGGAATGTCCTTCCCCTCGGGGACTTTGATACTCTCAGCTTCTTAAGGGAATCTGGGTCTGTTTGTGTTTTTCCCTGTGTGTGTGAGTTGTTACCCCTGTGAGGGCTGAGATGTTATGGCTCATCTTAGTCCCTCTGCTTAGCAACCTGGGTTCTGGTCTTGGCACCTGCTCCCCGCACCCACGCACTAGTTCTTGGTCTCTGCTATATCGTGTAAATCACTTCTGTCTATGTCCAAGATTCATGCAACATTTTATTTCTGAGTTTTCTCCTCACCTACTCATGTCAGTGTTCTCCATTTTAGAGGGAAATCCTTTGAGGCCATAGGTTATTCCTCTCAGTGTAGCTCTGAAGAGCGTTGAGCACCAAGTTAAGTCCTACAAATGACTACTCACTGACAGCAGTGATGCTGATTGTAATTAGAGCTCATTTAGAGACAACAGTTGGCTTACTCAGCCTTGGGAAGGGAAGCCCAAATACTTTCAGCTAGGAAGAAAAATAATTCAAGCTTGGAGACCTTATGATGTGCCCAAAAGCAAAAAAAAGCCCTTTGAATGTTCACCATCTCAATTGATTATAGGAGCAGAATAACGAAACATTAATAATGGCATAATGATGGTGATGCCTAATTTGTCTCTAAGAGTGTTTAAGCAGTTTGTATAGCTTTGCTTAATCCACTACTGAAATAGAGCCAGTGACCTGTGACTGTCCCAGACAGGGAGAAAACTCAACACGAAGTGTGTTCCCCATGAGCCATTCATTTTCTAGAGACTCACTGTAGTTTCTTTCCGTAAACCTGAGAATATGAAGGTATAAGATAAACTTGAATGAAATTCTGTTTGATTTTGGAGTTGCTTATCCAAATAGAATTTATGGAGCAGAAATGCTTATAACATGCTTGTTGTAAGTCCAGCCAATGCCAGATTAACCTCAATTAAGCAATTTCTCATATAATTATACACATGGATGGAGAGGATGCAAGGGATCATAAATATACTAGATGAATGGAATGTCCGATTCCAAACCTTTATGCAGAAAAGTTTTCAATGACAAACTTTATTAGATTTAGGTGGGGAGAGGGCAGCATGGAGGGAGGCCCTGGAGAAACAATTCAGCTGCTTAGAAAGAATCCAAGGCTGCCTGTCTGTGTCTAATAGAGAAGGCCATGTTGTAGCATAGCAGATGAGTTCCATGCACCGTGACTTAGCTAATGAATCTAGCACTTCTCTCTCACCACCCCTTCATTTAGGTTCCTTAAAGAATGACCTGATTTTCTTTCTTTTTTTTTCTAATTGGAGTATACACATTCAGTCACTCAGTCATGTCTGAATCTTAGCGACCCCGTGTAGTCCACTAGGCTTCTCTGTCCATGGGCTTATCCCAGCAAGAGTGTTGGAGTGGGTTGCCATTTCCTCCTCCAGGGCATCTTCCTGACCCAGGGGTCAAGCCTGCGTCTCCTGTGTTGGGAGGTGGGTTCTTTACTACTGAGCCACCAGGGAAGCCCTTATTGGGGTATAGTTGGTTTACGATGTTGTGATAGTTTCTGCTGTAGAGCAAAGTGAATCAGTTATATACACATACCCACTCTCTTTAAGATCCTTTTCCCGTATAGGTCATTACACGAATGACCTGGTTTTCTAATTTGGGTTGCTGTAGACTTGAACCATGGTCCTTAGTGGAATCCAGTCAATGCTTTGTTTTTTTCCTTATCTGTAGGGCTGGCCTGTGCGTAGTCAGTGATTTTGCTGGTGGCCAGTGGGGAGAGGGGACACTGGTGTAAGCCTTAGTGGGTTGAGTTAATGAGCAATGTGTAATTATGGAAGTCACTCGGCGGTTTCAGAGCCGTGAGAGATACAGCACAAGCTTATCTGCAGAAATCCATTAGCTATGACCTGAGCGTGGCCGACATATCTGGCACAGAACCTACGGGGTGTGTGCCCCATACAGAGTATGCCCAGTCTCATTGTGTACTTTTAAACTTCAAAGCCTATAATTTATGCGAGAAGTCACTTGTATATGGCATCTAAAAGAAGTTTAATTCTTTGAACATTATTAAGGACCGGGTGCCAAGTATTTATCTATCTATTAGAACTCAAAGTAGAGCATGTTTTTTGTCTTTTAAAAACTTATTCTATCAAAAGCATTTTCTGGAGAAGGAAATGGCAACCCACTCCAGTACTCTTGCCTGGAAAATCCCATGGACAGAGGAGCCTGGTGCAGGCTACTGTCCCTGGTGTCGCAAAGAGTCGGACATGATTGAGCAACTTCACTTTCTTCCTTTCTTCTTTCTATCAAAAGCAAGATGGGCACGCTTATTCCAGTGCATTGAAAGGAACAAGGACCAGAGTCAGAAAAGCTGAGTCTGAATCCTTGACCTGGGGGTGTGGGTGTGTGTGATTTAAGGCCAATCATCTACTCTCTGAGCTTTGGTTTCCTCATCTGTAGAATGGACTTAATATCTACTTGGAAGGTAGGGAGGCTTGAGAAGTTAAGAGGTCTAAAGCATATGGTAAACTGTAAAGTGTTGTCGAAAGATAAGTTGATTATCTTTGAGAAACAGAAAGTGCTTCTCCAAAATGCTGCTGCTGCTAAGTCACTTCAGTCCTGTCCGACTCTGTGTGACCCCATAGACGGCAGCCCCACCAGGCTCCCCCGTTCCTGGGATTCTCTAGGCAAGAACACTGGAGTGGGTTGCCATTTCCTTCTCCAATGCATGAAAGTGAAAAGTGAAAGGGAAGTCGCTCAGTCATGTCCGACTCTTCATGACCCCATGGACCGCAGCCTACCAGGCTCCTCTGTCCATGGGATTTTCCAGGCAAGAGTACTGGAGTGGGGTGAATTGTGCTCCTGGACTTGTATAAATGAAGTTGCTTTTAGCATTGGGAAGACATTTTCTGGTTGTTACCAGAGAAATTGAGTTCCTAACACTGATTTATTAAAATAGAATATTTGCGAAAGGCTCAGATGCTTCATGAAGATTCTAAGATCTGTTCTCCTCTCTCTTTCCTTCCATGGTTCTTTCAATGCAGTTTGTCAGCAATAATGTCCTGAATAGTAAGAAATGGATTTGGGCTCAGTTCTTTGAGTGTTTATGGAGAATAATTAAAACCCTCAGAGCCATTGTTATTTCCCATCTAGAAATATCTCATGAATAAAGTTCAGTCACGCAAGGAAATAAATGGCAGGAGGTCAGAGTGGTAGTGATGCTGCTTGATTAGATATTTTGAAAGGAATTTGTATTTTTAAAAAGCCCTTTCAGATGGCTTATTCATTCCCATTGACGAATCACCAAATTTTTATCCCTAAGAACAATATTTCTATATAATGTAATTTCTATATAATGTATAATATTTCTATAAGTTAGGGGCTTAATCTAATTAAGCTATGTTTATCAATTATGTTGAACAAGCAGATAACTAGTTATTGAAAATAACATGTGGAATATGAAGGAGTCTCAGAAGTGAGGATGATGGAAAACTGCAGTCATACCAGTTTTGAGTTTCAATGCAAAATCTTAAAATTCTAGTACTTAGAGAAAAAAAAAATTCATTTAAATAAGCATGGTGCCAATAATCTACCCAAAGTTCTTCAAAATAAATATGTTTTGGCATGGTACTGAAATTCTCCAATGTATTCCCCCAAATGTTTCTGTTGTCGAAATGGCCATGTTGAAGACAGACAGACAGAAAAGGCCTGGTGTACCGGGTGCTGGATTTATAACTCAAACGGTAGCTCCTTTTGAGGTTAGAAAAACAACTCCAACTTGTAGGAAAAGAGTTGGACTTTGTACTTTTCCTCTATACAAATTTCACTTGAATCCCTGAAGGTAGGCAGAGTCGCAGTTTTTTGAGAAGTCACCATGATGTAGACCCACTGTGTTTTATTTTTAATTTTTAAAAATTTTAATGACATTTTGAAACGTATCTACAATTATCATCTTTTTGTTTATTTATTTCTTGGTTGCATAAGTAGGTGGGATCTTTGTTCCCCCACTGCATTGGAAGCAGGGAGTCTCAACTACTGGGCCACCAGGAAGTCCCCTGACTCTGTTTTAAAGCATCAATTTTCTTCATTTTATGTTTCTTAGAAATAATATTAGTGAGTTACTCAGACAAGTGAAGGAAAAATGCCTAAAACACAATAGCAAATCCTAAGCACATTTGAAAAAGTATGTTTGTTAAATTTAGACCCTGTTCATAATTTCAAAGGCTTAATTATAAGGAAACCAATCAAATCTATTTGCAATTTTTTAAGGAATCTCCACACTGTTTTCCACAGTGGCTGTACTAGTTTACATTCCCACCAACAGTGTAAGAGGGTTCCCCTTTCTCCACACCCCCTCCAGCATCCCAGCAATCCCACTGCTGGGCATACACACCAAGGAAACCAGAATTGAAAGAGACACATGTACCCCAATGTTCATTGCAGCACTGTTTATAATAGCCAGGACATGGAAACAACCTAGATGTCCATCAACAGATGAATGGATAAGCAAGCTGTGGCATATATACACAATGGAGTATTACTCTGCCATTAAAAAGAATAAATTTGAATCAGTTCTAATGAGATGGATGAAACTGGAGCCTATTATACAGAGTGAAGTAAGCCAGAAAGAAAAACACCAATACAGCAT